>NW_021028192.1:356816-482059 GCF_004153795.1 Camellia sinensis
TAAGAAGAAGATTGAATTACCTGAAACATATCGATGAGAGATCAGAGAGATTTTGGTTGGATTGAAAGAGAGAAGTTGTGGTGTTGAGTCAACCGAAGCTGGTGGGGGTGGGAGGAAAGGCCAGAGGGTGTCGGTGGTACCGCATCAGTGAAGCAAACGAACAGAGAAGAGGGCTTCTGGTGGTGCAATTCGAACGGAGAGAAAGGGCTTCGGTGGTGCGATTCGAACGGAGAGAAAGGGCTTTCGGTGGTGCGATTCGAACGGAGAGAGAGGGTTTCCGGCAGTGTCGTGTGCATGTGAGAAGGCAAGGAAGACATTCGGCAAGAGGGTTTCACGAGCTCAGACCAGAGACAGAGAGAGAGAGAGAGAGAGAGACAGAGAGAGAGAGAGACGGACTGGGTGAGAGAGTGAGAGAAAGAGTGCGAAAGAGAAGTGATTTGGGTAGAGTAATTTGCGCCTCCACCAAAATTTCTTTAAGGCGGGGGAATTTGTTTTGTAACGAAATTATAATTTAGAGATGAAAATTTTTTTGTCACTTATTATTTTATTTATTTTAAGTATTTAGTGATGAAATTTTGTTTTTGTCCCTAAAAATAGTATGATTGGAGTGAAATTTATTTTCATCACTAAAACATGTATATTTGGAGACGAAATATTTTTTCATCATGTATTTTCTCACCATAGACCTTTTTTGTTGTAGTGGTTTATATATAATATATATTTTTTCACACATATATATGACACAGTTATACATACCAAATTACTCCTATACAGGACTTCAAATATAGTAGAACTAGCGTAGTTAGAAATTTCATTCAATGGGATCATTTCAAAAGTTGAGTAGAGAATTTTATGACATAATTTAATTCTACACATACCTCAAGTAATGGGGAACACCATATTGGTGAAACAGTTGGAGAGTTGCTATTGCCTTTTCCAACATTTCTGATAAAAATTCACTAATGTTTCATTACATTCATGAATTTAAATGCATGCAATTCAACAGAATTAACAGTACCAAATGAAGCTAGCTTACCCAAACAAGAAAATTACCCAACAGAAAAGTACACTAACTGATCAAAGTCAATGAAGTATGTACTATTTGCAGTGGTGACTGCAAACAGGTGGGACTGTTAGCATAAAATTAAGCTCGGCCCAAGTTTGTTTTTACTGTGGAGTACCTAAACACATGGAGATAAATGCCTTTAACATGTGTTAAGGGCTCTATGGTTGGAATCATTTATAGAAATTTCAGCCACCTGCCTTAACATGTGATATTGATATTGAAAAATTGAATAATATTTAAATGATAAATTATTACATTTTAAAAATATTCATTACATTTTAATAATATTACATTTTTAATAATATTAAATTTTTCTTCAACCTATAGAATTACCCATTACTAAAGGAACACTTTACCATTATTAAACAATCGGCTACCAAACTATTTAGTAGCCAAAAGTAGTCCTTTTGGCAATAAAACGTAAATTTAGTCGGTTGAATCCCCTGTTTTGGCGACCAAAATTTTGGTCGCCAAAGGTATTTATAATTTTTTATTTCATTCGGCTACAAACATATTTAGTAGCCAAAGTAGTCCTTTGGCGACTAAAACGTAATTTAGTCGGTTGACTCCCTTTTTTTGGCGACCAAAATTTGGTCGCCCAAAGGTATTTTTTAATTTTTTATTTTATTCGGCTACCAAACTATTTAGTAGCCAAAAGTAGTCCTTTGGCGACTAAAAAGTAATTTAGTCGTGAATCCCCTGTTTTTGGCGACTAACAATTTGGTCGCCAAAGGTATTTTTATAATTTTTTTATTTTCATTCGGCTACCAAACTATTTAGTAGCCAAAACTGGGTCTTGGTGACTGAAAAATTCTTTTTAGTCGCCCAATTGTTGATATGTTTAGCTACTAAAAAAATTTTTTAGTCGCCAATTGTATTTTTTTTAGCTACTAAATTTTTTTTAGTAGCCAATAATCAACATTCCCTACTAAAAAAAATTAGTAGCTTAAAATTGACCTTTGCCGACTAATATATATTTTTGGTTAGCCAATTCCTGACTTTTGGCGATCTAAATTAGTTTTGGTAGCAAAAGTGGTCGGCAAAATGCTTTTTCTTGTAGTGATTGGTTGACAAATAAATAACAAGATAATATGATTTAAAAATATGATTATTATAAGATTATTATATTTAGAAAAAATTATATGATAAGTTTATCCTCTATATTCTAGGCTTGGTTTGGCATCTACTATATATATCCATCTTTTTTATCTTTTTATTCTTTTTCCATCAAATCACCTCTCTACTTTCTTGCACATCTTTTTTCGTAAAAAGACAAAAGTGCACTTTTTTAGGACACCCTACTTTCTAATGTATAAGAGAAATTGATTAACCTAGAAAAATTAACTACAAGAAATTATGATTTTAGAGACAAAAATTACGTACAAAATTACTTTTTAGGGACAAAAATTTTTGTCGGTAAAAGTGTTATTATTTTATTTTTAATGACAAAATTAGACATTTTAGGGATAAATTATTAACTTGGGATCAAAAGTTTGTTGTCAAAAAATAAAAAATTTTAGGACCAAGTTATTTTGTCCCTAAAATTGTATTTATTAGCAACATTTTTAAAATTTTGCTCTTAATAACTCATTTTTTGACTTTTTCGAGACATTTTTTTAGCGATTATCGTCACAATAATTGAAATTGGTTTTATCAACAAAATTTATACTTAATTTTAAAAAAAAAAACCCATATTTCTAACCTTATATAAGAAAGAGTTGCATTAGATTTTAATAAACTACAATTTGAAAGACAGTTACATTAGATATTTCCAATAAACTACTACAAGTAAATTTTACTTTTAGAATTATAGTAGCATTGCTCTTATATATATATATATATATATATATATAATGTTAGGAATCATTAAAAAAAATATCATGAAAGATCTTTCATTTTTAGATTAAACTAACAATAAAACATCTACACACTAATCAAAGAATTAACATTATTTTTAATACATTTCATGATATTTTTTTTCATGAATACGTAAGGATTACTCATATATATATCTATACTTTATATATGTGAGCACATGATGTGGTGTCTAATAGTGTGGTGGTATCTCCTTCTGTCACGTGCAATTTTCCTACCCTGAAATAAAACAATCTATTCAATAAGCTGTGAGAAAAGATTAAACACAGACCTTAGGTTTCATTAATAACACTTCTTTACCATTTAGACAATATATATATTATGAATATAAATTTCTTTATTATTTATTTTTATATACTTTACTTTTTAAATTACATCAACATTTTTGTGTGCCACATATATATATATTAATATATATATATATATTATATTTGTGTACACAAAGCACGAAGATGACGCGATTCATGCTATTTTTCTCGATCTATTTTTTAATATATTTTTCTTTGGGTAAAGGTTGCACTATGTACCTAACCAGTATGCCCTTACTTTTTTCTATGTCAAGGAGTAATTCTAATGGGTGGTTTTAGAGATAAACTACGAGTCATATCTTATTTTGTTACTATTATTAATGTGTATGATGGTGATGGTGTTGAGTGATGAAGACGGAACGATGAGGAAGAAAAAAATAGATAAAGTGTTTCAAATAATTAAAGGGAATCTTCAAAATATGTTAGGTTGTTATTTTTCATATTCTCAAACAACTAATAAAGGTTTGGTAATATTGTTTAACCCATAATAACTGTTCATTTGTTGAGAGTACAAGGTAATTTTACAAAATATTTTTTTGAAATTATAAAATATTACATAACTATATAGGACTTATCACCTCCAAAATAAAACCTACTAAATATTTGTTAATTGTTACAAATAACTACGTATTGCACAACTTTTCTATGGTCATGGAGTAATTTCTAATGGTGGTTTAGAATATAACAACGAGTCATATTTTTATTATTATTATTATTATTATTATTGTTATGATGATGATGAGGGTGATGAGGAATGAGGAAGGCAAGAAAAAAAGAGATTAGTATTTCAAAATAATAAGAAACTTCAAAATATGTTAGGTTTGTTATTTTTCATATCTTAACGTAATAAAGGTTTGACACATATTGTTAAACCATAATACTGTGTCATTTGTTGAGAAGTACAAAGTAATTTTAACATAATATTTTAAATTATTAATATTTACACAACTACATTATGAACTTATCACTCCAAATAAAAACCTACTAAAATATTTGTTAATTATAAAAATAAAACTACTATATTATTTAGTTGAAAAATTACATGTAAGAGTTCGATTATATTGGTTTATTAGTTTCTAAGATTTATCTCTCTCTTTTTTATGATGCGCCGAGCCCGGTGCATGCAATACAGATGGATGATGCAAACATGCTGTCATAAAATATGCTAATTGAAACATGCCCTAATCTAACCATCATAAGCTGGTAAATAAAAGGGAGAAAGACGTGGGGTTGGGAGACATACATCACACACACACACACTTATTACAACATTGCCCTCCTCAGAGGGTCCGAATAAATAATGCACAACCGAATGAATAACGAATTACAGCTAATTATTACACAACCCTAATTAATTAACAAATTAACTAAAATAAATAAGCTAGCATTGCAAAACATATGAAATGGATTGCCTCAGCTCGGTCTTGAATGACAAGGAATGCATGCATGCTCGAGTCGTCTTGTCGGAAAATCCATCGCGATGCCCCGATTTGCCTCTGTTTGCAACTGGTCCCAAAACACTGTACAAAACTCCAGAAGGCTGAAACTCCACCATGCTGTAGGGATATTACCGACCAGCTTTTGCTGCTGGCTTCCGATTTGCTGCAACAGAGAGCAAGAAAAGGGCATGGCAAAGTATTTTCAACATATGTGTGCACGACCACTCTCCCCGTCATTGCATAAGCTCAGCTCTAGGGAGTGTAGTCCTCGATCCTCGTGCCACCAATCACGCATCTCAATGCATGATGGCCGAGGAGTCGGATTGCACGACTCGATGTAAAATGAATGCACATATAAACACAACAAGGCCTAAACTCCATCATGGGTAATCCGGAGTGTCGGCGACCGAGAATCGAGGCATGTTTCGTCACTTGGAGTATGAAACGTCCCTCATTTTCCGTGTTTGGACTAAACCCTATTCCAAACACAATGCAATATACATGGCATACACAATACGACTAGCATGCAACCCTAAACGCAATGCAACCTAATCATGCTAACATGCAAGGAATGACATGCAAAGGTGCAACTAGCATACGCAATGCTTTGAACTACGAATGGCATACTCAATGCACGTGACGCTATATGGCATACACAACGCACATATGACGATAGACATACACAAAGGCATAATCCAGGCATACATAATGCGACGATCAAGCATGTGACAACATGGACATGGCATACACAATGCAAGATGGACTTAAACTAAAATGAATAGGCCTCAGCCACACTCAAATCAGTGGCCATACATGATGAAATTAGGCAACGAAAACACATGCAAATATGCACAAATGCAAGGGACCAAACCAAAGGCACCAAATGCAACTCTACCAAAGCATGGCAATGGATAAAATATGGCATACAATCATACATTTTTCAGCTCTGAAATGACATGCAAGATGGTGCCGAATCATGTAAACACCTCACACAATGCATGCTAGATGGCCCGAATACTGAAACTAGTGAAGTGCATTACACTAGAGGTACACAAAGTAATGCTCAAATGACCCAACCAGACCCAAATAGTCCCTATGCAGGTCCAAGACAGTGGAAAAATGGTCTAAAATGATGGCTCAAAATGCATAGACATAAAGCTCATGCAATGGTCCATAAATGAGGTATTCATGCACAACTCTCAAATACGTTTAAAGAATGGAAAACATGGGAATATGGCACAAGTATAGGCTCTGAAATGACATGCTCAATGGCCCCAAAACATGAAAACACCTCAGTATAAGCATGCAATAGGCTTCAAAACTCAAGGCTAGGCAAGGGTATTACACTACAACCATGCATAGCAAGCATCATTCGACCATGAGGCATAAAAACAGAGCTAAGGCAGTCCAAAACATGCATAAAATCAGTTTAAGACATGGCCAAAAAGTGCTAGAATCAAAGACCAAAATAGTATGCAATATAAGCTAGTGAAGAGGGTTTACACTATAAGTATATGAAGTATTCAAGAGGTCACTAAACCAGCAATAGTTAGAGGTATGACATGCCAAATAAATCCCAAAAACCCACTGAAACATGGTCAATGCATGCAAGAATGACATGCTCCTTTGATAAGCTATGAAGAGGATTGTTCTACACATGCAAGGTGGACATCCAATATGGAAAAACAAGCTCTGGACAGGGCCTATGCAGGTCCTAAAACTCACCAAAAATGGCCTAAAACATGGCTCAGAAGCATGCAAATAAGGGCTCCTTTGTTAGGCCAAATATGCTAGGAAACAAAACAAGGGGAGAGAAAACAGCATGATAGCCACTGAAAATCCACTGCATTTCAGTGGCTAGAAGGCCAAACAAAGGTCAATGCAAAGGCCCTAATACATGGCTCAAAATAAGGCAAAATGAAGCATGCAAGGGGGTAGATGACCCCCAATAGGAAAATGATCTTAAACAAACATGTTAAGGACCTCAAAATAAGACTTTTTTTCAGTTCACACCGAAGCTCAAAAATTTTTGAAAATATGGATAAAAGATGGAGCAAAATGAAGCTCAAAAGAGAGAATAGGGTGTTACCCTTGTAGCTCAGCAACTCCAGCAGCTTATAGACCAAAAATGCAGCTCCTTAGGACCTCTCAAGAACCTCCAAGAAGCTTAGGTTGGTGTTGGAGGTGTTAGGCTAAGAGGTAGTGTGCAAAGGGGCAAGAACTTAGCACCTTTTGAGCTTGAATGTAGAGATATAGAGAGAGAGGTATTGTATGCCTTAGACCAAAATTCTGAACCTTTACCAATAAGGGAGAGGGTCTCTCTCATAGCCAAATGGGTCCAAATCTTCTCAAATAAGCTAAAAAACAAGCTTGAAGATCCTCCATACACGTGTATGGAGGATCCATTCTGTGCTTTCCAGCTGGCACAACTGGCAACAACTCATAGAGACAGAACTGAGGGAGGCAGGCCGACCAGTTCAGGTGGCTGGCCGACCACTCCCCCTGGTCGGCTGACTAGTTCAAAAGGTTCAAGTGAGTGAACGGTGGTCGGCCATCCCAATTGGTGGTCTCCCAAGTGAATGCAAGCTAGTGGTGTGGTGGGAGACCAGTAATTATGGCCCAAAAGTGAGGGAGACCAGTTACCTGTCAAGGAAACCGACCGGTAGGGTAAAAGTGGTCTCCAAGGAGACATCCACCTTCTAAACAATGAAAATAGGGTCCATGCCAAAAATGAACCAAGACGGATGCAAAATGAGGGTTCGGGGGCCAAAATGCGCAGCCGGGTGCCCCGAAAACTGACTGCTAAGCATTGAAAGTGGCGTGCGACCACGAAGGTGGTCTCCCGGGCCACAGTGTCCCTCTAGAGAGAGGAAACAAGGTGTGTGCCAAAACCAGAGCAAACAGAGAAAGTTAAGCGGTCCCGAACCGAGGCGCACGGCCGACGGCTCTGAAAATCAAAAACTGGTCTCCAAACGGGAACAGTGGTCTACGACCACGAGAAATAGCCTACGGCCACTGAGAGATGGTCTACGAGACCTCTCCCTCCCTTCGGGAAGAGAAAACAAGACCTGGTTTACAAATCGAGGCAAAGCACAAAAGGGTCCTGACGTTCGGGGGTAAGGCTCTCAGCCGAAACTCCGAAACCTCAGAACGAGCACAACATGCACCATCATCGAGCGCTCAATCGATGACATCTGAGTCTTAAGGTCGGTCAAAAATGGGGTGTCTACAATAGCATAAATGACCAAACCAACTCTGGACAGAGCTCAATCATGCCAAAATAATGGCCTAAACAGGCTGAAATAGGAGCTCAAAATGCTAGAAGAACATGTACACATGTTGGCCTATAAGCAAAACATAATACACAACTCTCAAAAGCTATGAAGAAGTGAAGTATATGAGAGTGTGACTACACTATATGCACTGAAATTACATGCTAAATGGTGCTATACCATGCAAACATCACATGCATAACATGTTAAAGGCCTCAAAACTCAAAGCCAGTCAAGGTCCTTTATACTACAACCATACTAAGCAAAGCTCAAATGACCTTAACCACTCAAAACAGACCTAAGAGAGGTCGAAATAGTAGCAAAACACATGCTAGACTTGCAGCATAGATGGCAAGAAAAATAATCTCATGTAGTGGCTTGCAAACAAGGCATGAGGTTCAACTTTTCAAAAGCATTGAAAGAGTGATACATATGAGAGTATGACAGTGATATATGCTCTGAAATCACATATTAAATGATACCAAATCATGCAAACAACCCAAGCAAAGCATGCTAGAGGACTCAAAACACAAAGCTATTAAAGCCTATCATGCTATGGCCATACAACCAAGCCTCAAAGGGTCAAGACCACTCAAAACAGAGTTCAAGCATGCTAAAATATGAGCAAAAACATGTTGGAGTGTAGCCAAAATAAGCTAGAATAATGGGCTAAAGTAGCAAGCATACAAAGCTAGTGAGCAAGGTTACACTACAAGTGTAAGAAGCATGCAAGAGGTGACTCAACTAGGCTAAAACATAGTTACAACATGCTAAAATAAGACCAAAAATGGGCTGAGATTAAGCCAACACATGCTAGAATAATAAGCTAACTCATTAGGCATGCAAGGCTAGTAAGCAAGATTATACTACAAGTATAAAGAGCAAGCAACCAATGCTCAAACAAGTCAAAAATAGAGTTATGGCAGGTCTAAAAAGTCACAAAAACATGCTTGAACAAAGCCATAAAGAAGTAGAAACACATGCTCATTTAGTAGACCATCAACACATGCAAGCAAGACAAGAGGAGAGGGGACCACCCCTCCTATTTGGGGCCTCAAAACCACCTTTCCACCACTGAAATTCCTCTGGAATTCAGTGGTTAAAAGACCAAAAAAAGATAGTTTGAATAGCCTTAAAATGTGGTACAAAAGCTTAGCAAATAAGCAACCAAAGAGGGTAGACCACCCCTAACCCCAACAAGGACTCAAACCAACATTTTTAACACTTAAAAATATAGCTTTTTGTAGTTAACAACCAAGCCTAAAATAGCATGCAAAGGTGGCTAAGATGGTATACAAAAATAAGCTTAAAAAGGGAATATGCTCACCCTTGAACCACAGCAGCAAGAGGACAACTTCTGAGCCAAAAACTAGTTTTAGGAAGCCCAAACAAGTCTTAAGGAATCTCAGCTCCAAGGTCAAGATGTTTGGCTAAGAGGGTTGTGTGAAAATATGTCAAGAACACTCACTTTCAAGCACTATAAAGTATAATATATATATATATATAGAGAGAGAGAGAGAGAGAGGGGGAATTTGATTAAAGGTTGATGTGCAAAAGTGTAGAGAAACCAGACTTTAAGGCACAAAATAACAAGAGAGAGAGAGAGAACGCTAGAGAGAGAGAGAGAAAGAGAGATTTTTGGTCTAAAATGTCTAACCTCTCAACAGGGAGGAGGAACCCCCCTATATATAGAAAATCAAGTCTTGTGCTTGAATACATCCTACCATACCCTGTCGGCCACCTCTGGTAGCCGATAGTCACAATCCATGGCCGACAAATCCTAGGGCTGGCCGATAGGTCACCCTCTCTTCTAGGCAAGAGGTAACAAGCTCTTGGTCCAAAAACATGCACAAAACGGAGAAGGCTTAGAGGCTCAAAGACAAGTCGTTCCGTCGAGGACTTCGGGCACTCAAAACAAACACAAACAAACATAATCATCGAGTGCACAACCGATGACGTCCGAGTCTTGAGGACGGTCAAAAATGGGGTGTCTACAGTTGCCTTTCTTTGACAGAACTCGGAAGTCATGAAATGACAGGAATGAATGCCAAAGCCCAGAGACGACCCATTTTTGACAAGGCCGAAGAGTTGGACAAACAGACAAGCAAGACAAAGATGGTTGCGCCCGCAGGCTGCCTACGTATCCCTTTGCAAGGAATTAAACCAGCGTAGTTCTGGGAAAAAATGCAAGTGATATGCACAATACGAGAACATAACTTATGATCATGCAATGAGGTTGTAATGAAGCATCTAGATACAAATGTTATGCAAAGAAATGCTACAACAAACTTGCACACAAGCAAGTAAACACAAACCAAACCACATCTCATGCAGAAATGATGTAAGAAAATTATGCAATCTTAACTACGGCTCACGCAGGAAAGACTAAAAGCGACCGTCGGGAACACCCAAAGTCTCAAACGAAACACCTCCTAGCGTATCAAACGCGAAAGGAGAAGGACTGCGCAAGAAAGCACAGTCATCCAAACGCGTGTCAAACGCGAGAGGAGAAGGGCATCCAAACGCGTGTCAAACGCAAGAAGAGAAAGGGTAACCAAATGCGTGTCAAACGTGAGAGAAGAAAGGCATCCAAATGCGTGTCAAATGCGAGAGGAGAAAGGCATCCAAACGCGTGTCAAATGCGAGAGGAAAAAGGCATCCAAACGCGTGTCAAACGTGAGAGGAGAAAGGCTGCGGTGCGAACACCGGAGGGTGGTACGAACATCGAGCACTCGTCCCAATGTTTCTAACCAAAACAAGAGAGTTCAAGGGTGCAGGAATGATCCTACTTGGAGTTCCTCTAAATAAACCACACATACAATATCGTCTGGTTGTGCCAGCTGCAAATGAATCGTACATACAATATCGTGCCTGCACGAAAGAGAAACTTTGATAGGTATAATATAGTAGAGCCACATGTTCAACGTTATATCAATAATCAATTCCAATACAAGATAAATGCGTGCATATACAATGCAAATGAAAAGGTGCATAACAATGCAAGTGAAGCGTGCATAACAATGCAAGTGGAATGGTGCATAACAATGTAAGTGGAACGTGCATAACAATGCAAGTGAAACGGTGCATAACAATGCAAGTGGAACGTACATAACAATGCAAGTGGAACGTTCATAACAATGCAAGTGAAACGGTGCATAACAATGCAAGTGAAATGGTGCATAACAATGCAAGTGGAACGCGCATAACAATGCAAGTGAAACGGTGCATAACAATGCAAGCGGAACGTGCATAACAATGCAAGTGAAACGGTGCATAACAATGCAAGTGGAACATGCATAGCAATGCAAGTGAAAACGCGCATACATATTGTGACAACCCTCACCACTAATTAGTGCTAATCTATGATTAAGCATGTTAAATGACTGATTGACTGAAATCCTGAACTGATTGATTGAGTGTATAGCTTAAGTGCATTTCTATCTGTTGACTATTGAATGATCTGTTCATGTTTTGCGCTTTAAACTATAAATTGAAGGTCTTATAGGCGACCGAATCTGAAATCGAGTAATGTTTTATGCTAGTTAGAATTTATGTGATTTTATGGTATATTTAATTGAAAGGTGATTTGGTATGATTAAATTAGATTTAATAATGTTAAATTACATAAGTTGGCTTTATTTACCTAGTTGCCATTGAGTGGCCTTTCTCTACATCAATATTTGGGACTTGATTAGGAGCTTTTGACACTTTATTCTCAGCCTCTTTCCTTTTATCAAACCGACTAGAGAGAGAGAGAGATAGGAGATAGATTGATTTCAACCAAATTGGCTTGGAGGCTTAGGAGATTGAAGGATTCCTTGCATATTGAGCTTTGGAGACTTAAGGTAAAGAATTTACCTTTTTGTTCATATTTTGGGTTGGTTCTTGCATGGTTTAGAGGATTGTTGGAGTTTAGAGCCAAGTTACGGCTTAAATTGTTGAATTGAAGCTTGAATCATGCATGCATGTACATATTCTTGCATTTTGAAGTTGATTTTCATGAAATCTTGCATGCAAGTTTACATTCTTGTTCTAGTCCATGAGTTCATCATAGTTTTGAGTTTAATCTTGCTTTGGATCATGTTTTGAGGCATTAGAATTCACTAGAATTCATGCATGTCATATGTTCTTCATGTTCATGAAAACTTCTTTGAAATTGGGTTCAATTGAACTACCTTTGGGCTTTGATTTTGCAAATTGATCTTTGAAACATGTCATATTATGAGTTTTGAAGTGTTTTCCAGAAAATTAGCCCAAAAGGATTGAATTTGATGCTTTAAATGTTGTTTTTGAGCTTGGAGGTTCAATCTGGAAATTCCAGAATTTGGACCCACGCTCGAGCGAGGAACTCCATGCTCGAGCGTACACTTTGAGTTCATGCAGTCCGCTCGAGCGAGTGAAGTGACGCTCGAGCATGAAATGCGTGTGTCCAGCACTTTGCATGTGTTTACAGTCCGCTCGAATGAGGGAATGCACGCTCGAGCGGGGGTCGAGCGCCCGTCGAGCGTGAATTTCTTACATCCAGTACTTTTACAGTCTGCTCAAGCGAGGAAAGTCACGCTCGAGCGGAGCTCCTTTGTCTACATTTCCGCTCAAGCGTAGGAAGCCACGCTCGAGCGAGACCCCTGTTTTCTGAAAATTCTAAAAAGTGTTTTAAAGTGCATCTTTGCATCCTCATTCCATCCTAGGCACTCCTAGGCCTAGTTTAAGGCATCTTAATGAGGATATTGATGTAGAACCACACCGAGGCAAATTAAGGATTAAGTTATTATTTCCCAACTGTGTAGCTTAGTGTGTGTTCGTTCTGTAACTGTGCAGGGTTGGCATCCGAGGATGCTCTAGCTACTTATAGCCCAGTGCTCTGTGAGTAACAATGTTGTAAAGATATGTTTAATCATGAATATTTTCTGAATGAACAACTGTACTGCTTTCTGAAATGATATTTCTTACTGAATGAATATTTGTCCTATTTGTGAACTGTATTCGTGGCATCCATAGCAATTTACTGTTACTGTACTGTACTGCTACTGTCACAGAGATCTCTGTCGGTTCCCATGTTTGAAACCACTACTGTTTACTGATATGATGGCCATCAACTGACTGTTCGGTCTATTAAGACCTACTGTACTGTTTTGCTATTGGATGTACAACATATGACTATTATAGTTTCTGAATGACTGTTATGACATGAAATATGAGCCACAAACTGAATGACTGATATACTGATAAATGACTGTTTTTAATACTGAAAGGATATTCATTCTTAACCTCTTTACGCATATGTTATTCACTGGGCTTTAGCTCACTGCTCATATATATATGTAGGTGTTCAGGCACTGGACCGTTGCTAGAAGCGTCAGGCTAAGCCCTTGTTTTGTCAAGCTAACCTTTGTGCCTTACTTCGAGGTTCTAGATCTGTTCAAGCTAAGGCTGCTTTTGGGGTGTCTCAGATTCACCCTATCTGTCTCTGTTATGTATAGACTGAATGATATTTGTACTGTACTTTTATGGTGGGGATTTGGTCCCTAACTTGAATGCCTGTAAATAATGTATGTATATACTGTTTTTGTTCTGAATGTGAATATGTTATGAAAAGGCTTTTTGCATACAGACTGTCATAGCTCATTAGATATCTTTTAATTACTGTTTTGGCTTCCGCCAGCCCCTGTACTCTGTATTACTGTTTTACTGTTAAGCAGGCCTTCGGTAATCTCGGATTACTGGCCAGTTACGGTGCTAAACCCATAGGGGTGGGTTTGGGTCGTGACACATATTCTGTGTACAATAATCAATGCATATTCGATGCAATATGCTCAATGAAGAAATGCACATCTTGGCAAGACCGATTTAGTTGTGATCTCCAATTTACCTCTTGGAGGGGTTACAATGTACTCTAAAAGGATACACCTCGTGCATGCCAGCTGACGATGAGCTACGCATCGAAGACATGAGTTGAAATTTCCGCAGAAACATTTTGAGCTGAAAAGTGGGCTCTTCTTGCATTTTCTCGGGAACCAAGGGCTCACAACAGTCTGAAAACACACAGGGGAAATACCAGGCACTTGCCGAACACCCTGGAAGCTTGCCAGCCACTTTTTCAAAGCTACCAGCTACTTGACAAAGCTACCAGCCAGTTAAGTGACCGGTCGGCCAGAAAAACTAACCGGTTGGCTAGTTAGGGAAAGTCGGGGCAGTTTGGGCTTTTCACATGGAGATCTTTAAAAACCCAACTCCAAAACACTTTTCCTCACACACCCATTGCCGAAATACACTCTTTTTCCTTCCTAGACCCATTTTCCTCTTAGATCCGGGCTTTTCACGCGTTTTCCAATGCTGCCTACGAAGTTGATTCGCGAAAAACATTCGATTCTTTTCGTTTTGAACCGAACAAAAGTTATTTTCGGAGCCTTTTTCTCCATTTTCACCATTTGAGGTTTGTTTCTCTCAACTTTGACTTGAGTTTGGCACCCTTTTCTCGGGCTTTGACTTTCTTGACTTTTTCTCTTCCCGAGAGTTGACTTTTGTTGACTTTTTTCATTTTTGCCCCATTTTGCTCATTTTTGCCTATTTTTCACCTGCTTTCCAGATGGCAGACGACGCGCCACATAGAGGAGGTCCTCCGAGGATGGAGGGGGAGCCGGAGCATATCCCGTTACTGTCGAGGATCCGGCCATCTTGAGGTACATGTGCTACCACCTAGCACGGTCCGTCATTTCACTGACTTTGCACGGCGTGCACCCGTGGATCTACTGTTACGGGAGCCGTAGTCCCATTTGTCCCATGACGCACCAGGGGTACACACTACACTTTTACATTTTTTGCAATGTACTTTACATTTCTTGCATAGTTCGCATTTTTGCACTGTATTTCATCTGCTCATTGTGCTCATCTGCTCATTTTGAAACACATACACACACTATATTCTTGTTCATTCTGAACACACATACTACACACTGTATTCTTGTTCATTCTGAACACACATACATACTGTATTCTTGTTCATTCTGAACACATATACATACTGTATTCCTGCTCATTCTGAACACACATACTACACACTGTATCCCTACTCATTCTGAACATATTCATACTGTATCTCTGCTCATCCATACAGGTTGACTCCCGTTTCACCTGTGGGTACAGATCCACCATGGTGAGGGAGTGGTACTTGGAGCTCCCCGATAGCGTCCAACAAATCATCAACGATGCGGGGTTTGGCCTGTAATGTTCGGGGCTCTCACGTCTCTTCGCGAGTCGGACTGTCTTGGGCGCATTGGTAGAGAGATAGTGGGACACCACCAACTCCTTTCATTTCTCTACCACCGGGGACATGACGATGACCCCGTGCGACTTTGCGATGCTGACAGGCCTTGAGGTAGGAGGCCAGTCGATCCCATATGATGCTGATATGGGTGAGTGGAAGGCAGCTTAGACGCATCTACTGGGAGCACACCCACTTGTTTACCATTCATCGGGCTCAGTCCAATATACCTGGTTCGCTGACCATTTTAGAGGGGGAGAGCCTACGATGGTAGAGGAGACAGAGTAGTACGCTCGAGGCTTCCTTATGTTCCTCTTCGGTACTACCCTGTTCGCCGACAGAGTGAACACAGTGGGACTATACTTGCTGAGCGCATTAGTGGACCTGTCCTAGGTGCGACACTATGATTGGGGGGGCACTGGTGTAGACACCCCATTACCTTAAGATTCAGATGTCATTGATTGAGCGCTCGGTGATAGTTCATGTCGTGCTCGTTTCGAGGTTTCGGAGTTTTTGCTGAGCGCCTTGCCTCCGGGCCTCTGAACTCTTTGTGCTTTGGCTTGGTTTGTGGACCGAACCTTGTTTCTCTTCCCTGGAGGGAGGAAGAGGTCTTGTAGACCACCTCTTTGTGGTCGTAGACCACTTTTCGCAGTCGTAGACCACTTTTCTCGTTTGGAGACCAGTTTTAGTTTTCGGAGCCTTCGGCTGCGCGCCTTGTCTCGGGACCGCTTAACGTTCTCCGTTTGGCGTGATTTTTGAACCACACCTTGTTGCTTCTACCTAGAGGGACACTGTGGTCCGAGAGACCACTTTTGTGGTCGCAAACCACTTTTGATGCCCGTAGACTAGTTTTCGAGGCTTTCGGCTGCGCGCTTTGCCTCCCGAACTTTGATTTTGCATCCGTTTTGGTTTGTTTTTGGTACAAACCTTGTTTTCCTTGTTTGGAAGGTGGTACAAGGGTGGGAGACCAATTCTTTCCCTTGGAGACCACTTTCCTTCCCGCCAGCCAGTTTTCTGGTCAGCCAACTGGTTTTCTTGGTCTTCGGGCCACCTTTTCTAGTCGGCCACTACACCATTGGCTTGCTTTCAGTGTGTAGACTTCTCTTACCCATGGCGGACCAGTTTTCATCTTGGAAGACCCCTTGTGGTGATCGGCCGACCACTTCAAGTAGCTGGCCGACCACTTCAAGTGGTCGGCTGCTTTTTGTTACCTTTTTGGAGATATTTTCATCCAGCTGTCACAACTGGAAGGCACTAAAACCATCCTCCATACACGTGTATGGAGGGATGGCCTTGAACCCTAAGCTTGTCCAACAAGCTTGAGCATTGGTTCTCTATAAGAGAGAACCTCCTCCTCCCTCCTCTAGGTTCAGATTTTTGTGTTGAAGAGTTATACATACACATTTGTCTCTATCTTGCTCTTGCTCCTCATTTTTGTGCCTTAAAGTGTAATTTCTTCATACTTTAACACACAAACGCACACTCAAACACCATCATTTTGTTGCTGAGGCTTCTTGAGGTTTGTTTTGGTGCTTTTGGACTGGTTTTGATCCAAGAAATCTCGTGGAGTGGTAGTCTTGAAAAGGTTCTACAAGGGTGAGCCTTTAACCCCTTAAACCCCTTGTTTTGCTTAAGCTTTTAGACATATTTTCATGCTGATTTAAGCTTAACTTCCTACTGAAAAAAGTTCTATTTTTCAGTCCTTAAAATGTTTGTTTAAGGTCACTTTTTTGTTGGGGGTGGTCTACCCCCTCTTAGGCCTTGTTTGGCCTTGTTTTAAGCCATCCCTTTTGGCTCTTGTTCAAGCCTTTGCATGACCTTTCTACCACTGAAATCCAGAGGATTTTCAGTGGTGGAAAGGTGGTTTTGGGCTTCCAAATAGGAGAGGGTCATCCCCTCTCCTTGTGTCTTGAATGCTTGCTTTGAATGCCTCATGTTTGAGCATGTTTATTAAGCTTGTGTTGGTTTGTTCTTAGTATGTATTTGGGGTTATTTTGAGATGGCATGCCACTATTTTTGGTTGTCTTGATCACTTCATGCATGCTTAATACACTTGTAGTGTAATCCTCATAAACTAGTCTTGTATGCTTCATGAAGTAGCATGTCTTTCTAGCTTATGTTGACTCCATTTCAGTAGGTTTTTGGTGTTGTTTTAACATTCCATAACTCTGTTAAGGTTGGGTTTGATAGCCCCATGCATGCTCCATGCACTTGTAATGCAATTCCATGAACTAGCCTAATGTGTACCATGCTTTAGACTATCGTTCTAGCATGCTTTTGGCTCAACTCTAAGAAGCTTTTATCCATGTTTTAGCACGCTTAAGCTCTGATTTGTGTTGTTTTGGTCATGCATGCCATGCTTTGTATAGCTATTAGGCATTCTAGCTTATTAGCCTTGTGTATCAAGTCCACTAGCATGCATTGTTTGGTTCATTTGAATGATTTGGAATCATTTTTTATAAGATTTCAATGCATGTTTCATGATCATGCACTTGCATCTTTCACTTATTCAATGCGTTGGAGGGTTTGCCCTTTATGCCTTAAACATGAGCCATTGCGTATGCCTTTATGCCTAAGCTTGCGAGCTATCATTTCAATGTGTTTTGGGGGTTATTTTGCCATGATATAACTCTAATTTTTGTCGGTGAAGCCATCCCATGGCTTGGTCTTGGTAAGTGTGTAATCCACCTTGTTTGCCTGCAATATTCCATCCTTATGTCCTTCATCTAGCTTGTTTTGGCTTCCTTCCATACATGTTTAGATCATTTTGACATGTTCTAGGACTTTTTGGTGCCTTTCCAAATTCATATTTTCATTGTGTAGTGCAAATGCATATGCTAGCTTGAGTTTGAGTACCATAGCATGCTCATTTTGTTGTGCACATAATTTGGCATCCTTTAACATGACATTTCAGAGCATAATAGACTTTCCATGTTCCCACTTCATTCACTCTTTAAGTGCTTTTGAATGTTATGCATTTTGCCTTGTTTGTGCCTAGAATGCATGCCATCTGCCTAGTCCTTGGACCCCCATCTCAGCAGTTTTGTCCTTGTTTAGACTTATTTCAGCTCTGTCCATGGTTGGTTCATACATTTGTGCCAGATTGCCATGTCCCCTCTGTAATCCTCTTTGCTAGCCTTAATGCTAAGGATCTTTGCATGCTATACTTGTGTTGTTGAATGATATTGACATCATTTCTTACTTAATTTCGTGCAATAAATGTGGTTGCACTCCATGTGTATCATCTTTGAGCACTCTGAGAGTTGTTTCTTAGGCCTAGTTGATAGGCCAATCATGTGTATGATTGTATATGCTTTTGCCTTCATTTCTTAGATTTATGGCCACTATTTGGGCATGGCTGAGGTCTGTCCACATTCGGTTTAGTCTCATCGAGCATGTTATCCATGTGTTTACATTGCATTGAGTATCCATGTTGTGTTTGCATGTGTATGCCATTTTGTTGTCTTTGCATGCGTATGCATGCCATTAGCATTGAGTATGCTATGTTACATTGCATGCTGTTTGCATGCTTGTTCCCTCACATGTTGTTTGCAGTTGTTTCTATTGTATTGCATTTTTCATCTTGAGTCGCATTGCATTGTTGCATGCTTGATGTGCATTTGCATTGGTATGCCATGTTATTTTGTTGCATTTTGTTTGGAATAGGTGTTAGTTCAAACGCGGAAACGAGGGAGGTTCCATTAAAAGTAATAAAACGTGTCCTCATTTCTCAATCGCCGACGCTCTGATCATACATGATAGAGTTCAAGGCATTTAGTGTTTATTTGTGCATTCATTTCATATTGAATTGTGCAATTTGGACTTCTCGCCATCATGCATCGAGATCGCGTGATTGTAGCCCGAGGGTCGAGAACCACACTCCCTTGAGCTATGAAATAATAGGGGTGGTTGTGCATATATAACTTTGCAAATAACCTTGCCATGCCCTTTCTTGCTCTCTGTTGCACAAACTGGAGAAATACAAGTAACAACGTGTCGGCACAGTAGAAAAACTACTGGCTCGCACTTGTTGCCAAATCGTCTCCATGTGGGAAAAGCCTATAGGTTGGTCGGCATGTCCCACTAGGTCCAACAAGTGATTGGAAAGCTTTCTGGACGGGTGGTTGGTTGATAAACAGTTCGCATAACAGATGGCAAGTGGCATCGCGCACGGATCCGAACAAGTGACCGGGCAGCAGTCACTCTTTCTCCCTCTAGGACTTTGCTTTATGTTTACTTAGGCTAATTGCTAGCTAGTTTTATGCTTGGGTTTGTACTTATAATAGTTAATCGGCTAACTTTTCAATTGTGTTGAATAGCTTAATGAATTACTTAGTTAATTAGTTTTGATGTATAGATATATTAGTTAATTGCTTAGATTGTAGTTGCGTTGTTATTCGGAGCCCTCGTCAGAGAGCCAACTGTTGCAATTAGTCTGCGTGTGTGAGTATGTCTTGCACAACCTCCCATGTTCTTTCTTCCTCTTATTACTTCAACGCTTACGAATTGTTGTTTTAGCGCATATTTCGATTAGCATACTTTTTTTTATTTTCTTTTATTTTTTTTTTTTTTTTTATTTTATCATTAAGTTCTAATTTTATTTTTTTATGCTTGCATGTGTGCATCATTCATCTGTATTGCATGCACCGGGCTCGGCTCATCATAGTAACTGCATTGTATTTCAATTCTGATTTGAATACATGTATCAAATTGTCGTATTCACATGACATCTTAGAATAGCCGAGCCTATCTGAGTTGTATTTTTGCATGTGTTGCATTAGCCATCTTAACATGAACTAGGATCATGCATGATTTCTAACTAGTTCTCTGTTTTGGCTCGGAGTACACTGTGAGTATTTACGCTTTAGCATACTGCATGTGTGTTAATGTTGCCATGAAAGCATGCTTTCCATGAGGCTAACTGCTTATTTGATATAACTGCTTGAATGCTTGTGGGTGAAGGTTGGATTGCTTGAATTGGAACAATTCACTGAAATCTACGTCTTAGCCTACTTGCGAGTAGCAAACTTCAAATCATTTTCACAAACGAACATGCAATGTTTTGTTCCAACTTAGGCGATCTAGTCTATACTTGTATGTTGTGCGCATCACGTAGTAATTCTAGGTTAATAACCGGAATGAGAGCACATATGTTTTCAAAAACAAAATATCATGCTAGTAAAGGCCGATCTTTGATCAAGCGAGCGGGGGTGCTCATTGCATGACCTTCCCCTCTCGTACCTAAGTTACCGAGCGGAGGCAACTTTGGTGATGACGGACACGTGGCCTTAGGCACGAGTCAGGGTTTCCTAAATTTCTCAAAATAAAACATTTAGGTGGCGACTCTATATCTGGCAAAACAGTCCATGTTTGGCACTTCTTTATTAAAAATCTGTTTTCCAAAACGATTTGTCGGATTTGGACTCTTTGGTGATTTATCGGTCTCGCATTGTACTTTGTGAGATTAGATTAAGAACCATGACATGAGTCCGAACTTGTAATAGCTAGAGACCAAAACGAATTCATGCCTTCGCAGCGCGGAGTCGGGGAGTTCTCCTGGGCAGTCTACAGCTGGCCTTGCTACCCTCTACTGCTATATGAGCTCGACCTCTCGCAGGAGCGGGAACATAGTAGGCGACTACTGGAGAGCCTGGGAGGTATGCTTTACTGTTCAGCTTCACATTTTCTGCTATGTTTTCTGCTTTGCATTTCTGTATATTGTACACTGCACATACAAAATCTAATCTCTGTTCTGCATTTGTATTTTCTATCCACCATGCCATGCACCTTGCTTTCTGCATTTTCTGTATTCTATATTTGTTGCATTCTGCATTTTCTGTGTTTATCTGTATTCTCACTGCCACCCTCTCGCTTTTCACAGCTATGGGTATGTACCTATTTCCCAGCACTAGCTCCTGAGCCAGAGGTTGAGACACCCTTTGAGGTCCCCTACTCACGCCGATATGACGGTTGGTGCCAGCTTAGGTCCCGGGAGACCCTCTCATACTTGCGGCAGTACTTTGACACAGTGAGGACAACGGAGGTAATCCAAAACTCATAGTTTTTCCTGTTTTCAATTTCGATTCACTTTGCATATCTAATGGCAACTTATCAGTCTATGCACTTGCTATCTGCAGATCACATGGCAGCCCTGGGCGGCGATGCCAAAGTTTGCCCGGTTTCATTTTGCCGGAGCTCGGGGTGCCTCCCGATATCGGATCTTATTCGAGGGACCGGTAGGCCGCGCCTGATTCTTAGGTGAGCGTTTCATGTGCCAGACATTGGGCTTGCCATTACAGTCGGTTCCTTTGCCACCTCCACCATCTATGCGGGCCACAGAGAGCCTCTCCCTTCAGTAGCTTATTGACGTCATGTGAGGCATGGATGCAGATAGGTACATTGGGGAGGGGGACTACACGGCTTACATCGAGGTATACCTCATGTCTCCATTAGCAGGTGCTCGTGCTCCCATAAGTAAGACAGTTGGCATTGCTTCGTCGAGCAGGGCTTGGGCTGCTGACGCCCCCTCGACGAGCAGAGCTCAGGCACCGAAGGGTGAGACTAGAGGGATGCCTTCTGCTAGGCAGTGTGTTGGATGGCCGGATCCCCCGACTGAGCTGACAGGTTGGCGGTATAGGACACCTTATCAGATTCCACTTGAGCCTCCATTGCCTAATCACCGATATGTGAGGACGCCTGGCTGACCACCGGTACATTTTATAGCTTTTATGCATTTCAGCTTTGCTCAGATATTTGTTCATTCATTCACTCATGGCTTCACCTTGCATTTGCAGCCCTCCATAGGATATGTCGAGAGGCTGCTTGAGGTGATGGCCTCACTTGAGGGTATGGTCTTGCGGAGAGAGACGATGCTGCACTCCCACGGCATTCCAGTACTTTTCAGTTTCCTTGCATTTATCATACTTCTGCTGATATACCGAAGCTGAACACTTCATTGCACTGATTCACTGTATGTATAGATCACATCTGACATGACATGCTGCATGCACATATTGTATCTGACTTCTGCACATACTCTGCATACCGCATTTGTACTTGATACTTGCTGATAAATGCAGACTTGTCTTTTCAGGTCACACCCTTGTAGACAGGACCAGTAGGGCCTCCTCCAGCGGCAGGGAGAGAGACTCGGGCACGCGGCCGAGGGAGGCGTCGGGCGCTTGTTAGGCGCGATGACGACGACGAGTCTGGTGAGTACGAGGAGCCAGCTAGTCCTCAGTCAGAGTCCTCCGAAGGTGGAGGCGACGGCACGGGCTCAGGTTCTGAGGGTGGCGACGATGCCGAGGAGGGCTCTGGTTCAGACAGTAGTGACAACGGTGGTGATACAGAGTCTGCTCAGGCAAGGAAGAGGATGAAGAGGGCCTCTCGATCCTAAGGTGGCTGGCGCCAATTCAGATGCTTTTGCTTTGTTTTCTTTTTACTAGTAATATTAACTCATTGTACAGTCCTAAGCAGTTTTATTTTCTTTAAAACTTGTACCTTTGTAAAAAGAAACCATGATGGAATGAAAACAACTTTTTGATTGAAAAAGTGTTACATTTTTATATTCTGAGCATCTCACAACACCGCACGGCATGAAAAAGAGATTGATTTTTGAAAAGTGCGCGCTCAAATGGCATTGTCTTAATTAGGTGGTGAACCAACCAAACAACTGAAAGAACAAAATAACTCAATAAGCAACACAATGTCTTGACAAGTGTAACATGCCCAGGGGGTACCCGTGCGCGTTAAACAGTTCGGACCCTCGAGATCTCTTTGATCTAGTCTCACGAGTGCAATGTGAAACGTAGATGAGAGTCCAAATTTGGAAACTTTTATTAAAAATCCATTTTATTGCAATTTTTTCAAAAATGGACTGCGTCATCAGATCTCAGAGTCGCCACCTAATATTTTGGGAAATTAGGAAACCCATGACTTGTGCCAAGGCCACTGTTCGTCGTAACCAAGGATGCTTGGCTCGGAACCTTAGGTATGAGAGGGGAAGGTCAATAATGAGCACCCCCACTCACCCGATCGAAGATCGGCCTTTACTAAACCATAATATGACCTTTATTTTCTTTATATGTTTATGTTCTGATTATTTAATAAATCCTAAAATTTACTATGTGAATCATACAAATATAGACTATGTCACCTATTTTGGAACAACTTGATTTCATGTAGTTTTGAAAGAGTTTGAAGATGTATAACCCAAATAAATTTGAGTTTACAAACATGAAAAATCATCATTCCAAATTAAGCGACACAACCTCCATCCACTGGCATTCATATAACTATATCAAGTAAGCAAGTAGCCACATGGTAGGATGCTTAAACATAATAAGAAAAATACACACAAGTGGGATGTTAAAACATAAAAACTTATTTATTTATCGACGTCCCGCGAATAGCTACAAAACAAAGTTAGTAAAACATGCATGATCTTATATACAAAATCCTAATACAATTTACTCATGAGATGCAACTAAAGATTCGGCTTCTAAGATATGACATGTGAATCATCTCAAGAACATGAGGTAGCGCACATAATCACATAGGAATTGATTAAATCCACAAATGCAAACTTAGCCGAATCAAGATGCATGAAACATGGATGCAAAGCAAGAATATGATGAAAAATAAATATGATGTTTATGTACAAATAAGGAAAACAAGTAAAAGAATGGGATAGAAAGAAGCGGGGATGGGGAATTATTACAACACTTGAATTATTACATATCCAAATGAGAGGAAGATGAGGGAATATTGCAATGAAATAAAATAAAACCTCACAAAACACTCAAAATAAAAATAAACAAAATAAAAGCTTCATGTTCCTTGGGATCGTTGGCGGAAATTGGTCAACATTGGGAGATTACGCCATCTTGTCCGAAAGAAGCTAACCGACCGGCCAAATAGGCCGAGCAAAACCTGTCTTGTTGTGAAACAAGAAAAGAAACAAATAATAAATATGTAGGTGACTCAACTAAGCACTACCGGTTAGCTTACAACACAATTAATATGAAACAAGAGCAAGCCAATAAGCAAAAATAATAATAATAATTATTATTATTATTATTATGAGCTAAACAAACCACTTGGATCATAACAACACCCTATGAAATATAAAGTATGAAAATAAATATGAGATAAACAAACCACTTGGATTATAACAAAACACTATGAAATAAGAAGTAAGAAAATAAATATGAGATAGAAAATATAAGAAAATAAAAGACTAGAAATTCAACTTCTAAAGAAAGATTGAACTTCTTGATTTCCAAACTTATTCTTGATCACCCTCAAGTGTATGAATTATGTTCTCAATCCTCAATTTGAAAGCTTAGAATTCTTACTAGAATGATGGCTTGGAGGTGTATGTAGTGAAAAAGTGATTGTCTCTTTTGTTTTTGCTCACTTGTACCAACACCCACTCTTCCTCTTGATCAAAGCTACTGAAATTCAAGTCTTTTAGAATTTTTGGAGGGGTTTTTGATGTAGAAAAGATGAAATTTCAGTTTGTATGGAAGATATAGGGTGTATATGGAATATAGGAGTGTGTTTAGCTCAAAAATTTAACTTTTTCTCTATTTTCTTCCTTTTTTCTCTAGCTCAAATGTTCTCCCCTTAATCTATCGTCCTCCTCCTCTCAACAATCAGATGTATACTTATAGGCTAAGCAAGTGG
Source organism: Camellia sinensis (assembly GCF_004153795.1). NCBI lineage: Eukaryota > Viridiplantae > Streptophyta > Magnoliopsida > Ericales > Theaceae > Camellia > Camellia sinensis. The sequence continues at coordinate 381,725 of NW_021028192.1, forward strand.
AGAAATGGTGGAAGATATGGTGGAAGACAAGATAGAGCACAAATGAAGGTAATGGAGTTAATGGAACACTAATGGAGCTAATGGGAGCAAAAATGGAGCATTATCTTCAATGGAGCAAACACTAGGTAATGAGGGATGAGTATACATGCAATGGAACATATTTGGGTCAGAAAAATGGGTCAATGGAGTGTCCCAACCGAACCAACAAAAAAAAAAAGGGTTGTTGTTGTTTTGCGCCGAGTCAACAAAATCTGCTTTTAAGCCTAACTTCAAATGGGCATATCTCCCTCATATGGACTTGGTTTTAGGTGGTTCTTGGGTCCAAATTGAAGCCCCACAAGTCTACTTTTCAATGGTGGTAGCCTCACATTTAAATTACAAGTGTACAAAGAGAAATGCCTAATTTAGTGAAGGCTGTTTGGGCTGGGTCAACAAAATATGCTCTTAATCCCAACTTCAAATGGGCATATCTCCTGTATTTGGACTTGGTCTAAGGTGGTTCTTGGGTTTAAATTGAAGCCCCAGAAGTCTACTTTCCAATGGTGGTAGCTTCACATTTAAATTCCAAGTGTACAAAGAGAAATGCCTAATATAGTGAAGGTGCTCATTTCCTTCTTAATGATTTGATACTCATCCTTTTCCTAAACTAGTTTTCTTTCATCCCCTCCTATTACCTTCAACTCCAAACCTATAAAGAAGATGTTTTTAAATATTTTTTAAAAAGTTCACCTCCCTTCCATTTATTTCCACTTTGTCCTTACTCGGTTTACTAAAAAGTGCAATATTTTAATCGAAATGGGAGCCTCGGGACATCGTAGAAACATTTAAAAAAACATATTTTGAAAAGAGGATTTTAAGGTCTAAAATAGTTTGGCCAAAAAAATGGGTGAAGGTTGGGATTAAAGCTTAAATTCCATCTTTCTTACTGAGAATTTTGTAAGAAACACATTCTAATTGTCATCATTGGGTAATCAAAAGAAAGCGCCCAAGTCTTAGGCCCGGTCAAAATGGGGTGTCTATAGTTGCCCCTCTTTGACAGAGCTCAAAGTCATTTCACGACGTGAGTGAATGTCAAAGCCCGAAGACGACCCTTTTGACGAGGCCGTAAGACTTGGGCAATCAAACAAAAGGCAATGTATGTGGTTGAACCCGAAGGTTGCCTACGTATCCCTTTGCAAGGAATCAAACCAGCGTAGTTCAAGGGCAAGAATGCAAAAGATATGCTCAAAATGCAGCTTGAAAGTTGGACTTACACGCTTCGCGAAGCCGGTTGTTTGAAAATTCATGATTTATGCAATGTAATGCAATGTCATGGAGTGATGATAAAGATATGAATATGACAACATGGGAGGCAAGCTTAGTGCAAAACACACGAAGCAAGCCACATTTTTACCTGGATATGTTTGCAACTTTCCCTATTCTCCAACAGGGTGACAGACTAAGTTGGTTCAGTTTCCAGAGTTTAGGCACATACAAATTATCTCAATCTATGGGGCTGTCATGCAGATTTCAAGTTGGGGATACAACTCTGGGTATTTAAACCAGACTTTAGTCTCAAAAATCCCGAACCTTTTGCGCTCTAGGCATTGCCATTCGAACTCTAGTTTCCACCGTCTCAGTTGATCTCCTAGGAACTCATTACAAACACAGTCAGGTGGCTATACCAAACTGATTGAAGTCGTTCAGGCACAACAAATACCAAAGGAATTGCACCTCTAGAGGATTTAAGGTCTCCTAGACCATGAAAGAATGGGGTGCATCGCATACAAATGTGCATACCACACAAATGTAAAGGGGGTTGCATCGTATACAAATGTGCATACCACACAAATGTAAAAGGGGGTTGCATGACATATAAATGTGCATACCACACAAATGTAAAGGGAGTTGCATCGCATACAAATGTGCATACCACACAAATGTAAAAGGGGTTGCATCGCATACAAATGTGCATACCACACAAATGTAAAGGGGGTTGCATCACATATAAATATGCATACCACACAAATGTAAAGGGGGTTGCATCGAATACAAATGTGCATACCACACAAATGTAAAGGGGGTTGCATCGCATACTAATGTGCATACCACACAAATGTAAAGGGAGTTGCATTGCATACAAATGTGCATACCACACAAATGTAAAGGGGGTGAACTGGGAATCCAAACGCATCTCACGCGAGAGGAGGAATAGTGGTGTAACCAACAGTTGTATCTCAATGTATTTCATACAGAGAGAGGGAAGGTTTTAACCGGGTGAATAACAATGGTGTAACCAACAGACATATCTCAACGTATTTCATACGGAGAGAGGGAAGGTTTTAACCGGGGAGAAAAACAATGGTGTAACCAACAGACGTATCTCAACGTATTTCATACGGAGAGAGGGAAGGTTTTAACAGAGGAGAAAAAATAGTGGTGTAACCAACAGACGTATCTCAACGTATTTCATACGGAGAGAGGGAAGGTTTTAACCGGATGAACTTGCAATCCCAATGCATTTTACGCGAAAGGAGGAAAGATGGTATGACCAACAGATGTACCTAACCATATCTCATACGGAGAGGGGAAAGGTTTTAACCGGGTGAACGCCATATCCTAACACATTTTCACGTGAAAGGAGCAAAGGTAGGTTTGAAGTCCAAACGCGCCTCACGCGAGTGGAAAAAATGGAGAATGTTTTCTTGCTGATAAGGGGTAATCTCTATACAGATGTCCCTTTTCTTCCTAATCATATTCACAACTTTCCCTATTCTTTAACGAGGTGACAGACTAGGTTGATTTAGTATCCAGAATTGAGGCGCATACACGCTACCTCAACCTATGGGGCTACCATACAGATGTCAAGCCGGGGATACACCCTTAGGTATTTAAACCAGACTTTAGTCTCGGAAATTCCAAACCTTTTGTGTTTTAGGCATCGCCATTCGAACTCTAGTTTCCACCGTCGCAGTTGGTCTCCTAGGAACTCATTGCAATCATAGGTAAGATGGCTATACAAAACCACCTGAAGTCGTTCGAGCACGACAAACACCAAAGGAATTACACCTCTAGAGGATTTAAGGTCTCCTAGACCATGAAGTGCACATGATAATGCGAGTGAGATGCACAAAACAGTGCGATGTAGGAGAATGAATGCACAAAATAGTGCTACACAAGATACACAAAACAATGCGATGTAAGGTGAATGCACAAAATAGTGTTGTATGAGTGCATAAGACAGTGCGATATGGGTGAATGCGCAGGACAACACAATGTAGGTGCACAAGACAGTGCGATATGGGTGAATGTGTAGGATAGCACAATGCGAATGCACAAGACAGTGCAAGTGGGGGGTGCACAAGATAATGTGATATAGGGATGCACAAGATAGTGCGATTGAATTGGAATGCACAAGACAGTGCAATGCGCAAAATAGCGCGATTGATTTGAGATGCACAAGACAATGCGATGCATAAGATAGCACGGTTGAATTTGAATTTGTATTTTGTGTGGCAGATGTTTGAAGTGAGATTATTGTGCGATAGATGCATAGATATGTACATACAGTATACATATAGTCAGATACAGACATATACACAGACAGAGGCGGATATATACACAAATATATATGGATATATACATAGATATATACGGTATACATGCACAAACAGATACGGATATATGCACAGATATATATGGTATATATACACCAACAGATACAGATATACACCCAAAAATATACAGTATAGATACATAGATATATACGGTATAGATACACAGACAGATACAGATATATACATAGATATATACGGTATGTATGTACGATAGATACGGTATATATACATAGATGAATACGGATATATGCACAAATATATACAATATATATACACGGGTGAAGAATATTCCGTTTGCAACCGTCAGCGGGAAGATGCGGTTACTGAGAAGGCATATTCTGTTTGCTAACGTCAGCACACGTACGCAAAACACGCAAAAAAAAAAAAAGAAGGAAAATCACAAAATGGATGGACATGGGATATGGGGTGTCGAACCCCTGACCTCAAGCTTGGCCTCCGAGTCCTCAACCACTGAGCCACGCCACTCTTATGACAAGATATACAAACAAATATATATATACTATACAAGACATATATATACATAAAACCAAAACAAACCAAAAGAAACACTCGATGTGAGGTTCGAACCCCTGACCTCGGGCTTAGGCTCTCTGAATCCTCAACCCACTGGGCCAAACCACTGAACCCAAGCCACACCTATGACCCAAATGTTCAAACAAATATCTATATTACATAGCTATATAATATATATACATATATGCCTACACAATACATTCCCGCGTCTTTCCCTGTTTTTCGACATCCACGCCTGACACGCGGCCTGCTTTTGCGTCACTAGCCGACAAAAGCAGGCCGCCTCGAACGACGCTCCCCTCGCCTCTCTCCCTCTCTTTGTCTTTCTCTCTCGTCTTCTTCTTCTTCATCACACTTTTCTCTTCTTCTTAACCACTCTCTTCTTCTGCTTCTTCTCCATTACTCCTCCGTCTTCCTCCTCCTTCTTCTTTTCCTCTTCTATTTTCTGCCATTTCTCTGTGACCCCATTTTTCCCTCTCTCTTCCTATACATGGCTTCGTCTCGCCCCCTCTCTCTCTTTCTGGATCTTAATGATCCATCGAGCTCCTCTGGGCCAAGTGCCCCTACTCTTACTCATCCTAGTCTTCCTACACTAACAGTTGAGCAAGTGATGGCTGCTCAAAATGATATCGAGGCCAACCACTACACGTTGAGGTCCTGCATGGAGATAGTGGCGGTGGTCACTAACCTGTCTCACCATCTGCAAAACAAGACGTGTGAGGTACACCAGGTCAACGCCCAACTGTCTCTACTCCAGTGCATGTACAAAGATGCACAGGCAGAGATTTGTGCATTGAAGGCTGAAAACAAGGAGCTGAAAAGGCAAACCACCTCCATTGCCCGATTTGGGGCACCTTCGTACCTCGCCTTTGATGGGCGGCGGGGAGCCGACTCTGTCGGCGGAAGCACTGTAGTAGTTCTCGGCGGAAACACTGGAGCAGGACCTTCGAAGGTTGACGAAAAAAAGAGGAAGAGCTCGGCGACGGAAGAGCCGAGTAAGTGAAGTCGGCGCATGGCTGTCACCAGAGAAGAAAGAAGAAAAAGATCCCTATCTTTTTGTTTTTTTTTTTGAGTTATTTTATTTTTATTTTTTTTTGGGCTTTGTTCAACTCTTTTTTTCTTCTTCTTGTTTTGGAGTCTATATTTTCTAGGTTTGTTTGTTTTTTTGTTTTGTTTTGTTTTTGTATGTTTTTTTTTTTTTGGAGTCTCTATAATCGGGGATGTCCTCCCCTGACTGTAATAAAATCGATTTCTTTTTTGCTCATCAATGGCGTGACTGGAATATCACTTTGAGTTTGAAAATAATTTTGTTTTGATTGAATTTGAGAATGATTGAAATTTGAATTCTGAATTGGACATTGATCCATACTGACCTGAATAAAAATAAAACTGACTTAAAGCCATAAAAACGAAGCCAAAATAATCCAAACACACTTCTATACGCTGACTGGTATGAATACCCTAATTGGTATAAATACACTGACTGGTATGAAAGGAACACACTTATATACACTGATTGGTATGAATACCCTGATTGGTATGAAAGAAACACACTTACATACACTGATTGGTATGAATACCCTGACTGGTATAAATACACTGACTGGTAAGAAAGGAACACACTTATATACACTGATGAGTTGACTCGAGTGGGGGAGAAGATAAAATCACTTACTCAACTATGTCTCTAATTCATTGCCTTGACTCTTTTTTCTCTTGATTCTTTTATAAAAATGTTTTGATCAACATGAGAGTTAGATTAGCATCATGTAAGCTAAACTGTGAGCACTGAAAATTTTCCCTTCTCAAATCCAAAGAATGGTCCAAGTTTTGCAAAAATGGAACAATTTTCGAGAAAAATTAGTCAGCTTCATTCAAATTAATCAAAATCTATTTTTGCAAATGGCCACTACTCAACTAACATGGAATCAACCATTAGGGTGCATAGTCCCAAGCCAGATAATCGATGGTGATATCCGAACCATGCCAATCCGAACCGAATGAAGCCAAGCAGAACTAGACTGAACCAAACCGCTGAACCGAACCGAACTGAACCAAGTTGACTCGAACCAACTGAACTGAACAGAATGAAAATACACCAATCAGACATGGATAGGACAACCAAGTCGACTACAGATTCACCAATCAAACATGGACGAAATGAATGATTAAAAAATTATTAGGGCCGAACTTCAAGATGAAGCTACCTACGTATCCTAAGGATAGGAATCAGGCCATCGTAGTTCCGGCCAAGGTTCACTCGGGTATTGATACTCTCCTTTTGTGCTCTAACTTTTGCAAAGCCGCCCTTTCGGGTTTTCAACCTTGCGAGCTTTTCATTTTCATTTATTTTTTTCTTTTTTCTATATATATATTTTTATTTTGTTCATTTCGTTTTTTTTTTCCTGCTCTAACTTTTGCTTGGGTCGTCTTTCCGGGTTTTCAGCCAGCGAGCCTCTCAATGGTTACTTTCATTTTAACTTGTCCATGTTGATTGGGTGTGAAATCTCTAGGCCATCTATAAGAACAGCTACTACACTTGACCAGTAGATATGATGATGTAGGGACTAGGCTAATTGGGTCTGAATTTGCCCCTAGTGTTACCCCTAGTGTAGTGGATAGAAACTCGACTGTCCTTCAATAATAAAATTCATTCTCTCAAATTCTGGGTTTTGCCTTTCTGGGTGGTCTTCATTGGGAAATGATTCAGTTTTAACTCTTTGATCACATCCAATCTTTGGCCCACCTTTTGCCCCTAGTTCAAGGGCTGCTTCAATTCTAAATCACATCCGACCTTCTTGCCCCTAGTTTAAGGGTTGCTTCTAATCTGAATCACAGGCCCTACATAGTTCTGGCTAAGGTTCACTCGGGTGTTGACATTCTCCTTTTGTGCTTTAACTTTTGCCAAAGTCGCCCTTTCGGGTTTTTAACCTTGCGAGTTTTTCATTTTTTTTTTGTGCTCTAACTTTTGCCTGGGTCAGCCTTTCGAGTTTTCGGCCCAGCGAGCCTCTCAAGGGTGGTACCTTATTACCCCTAGTTCAAGGGTTGCCTCTATTTCAGCTATACAAGCCTCACACGTTTGTCCCTAGTTCAAGGGTTGTTTCAAATCTGAATCACACTTGACCTTATTGCCCCTAGTTGAAGGGCTGCTCCATTTGAATCACATCATGGCCCCTAGTTCAAAGACTATTTCCAATTCGGCTACGTAAGCCTTACACTTTGATTGATCATGGAATACTTCAAGTCATGGTTTGAAAGCTAAGGAGCTAAGGAGGTCGAACCTCAAGTCAAGAGGGATCCTACGCTGTATAATCAATTCTAGGCATGTCTTCGTAGGACCACGCAAAAACAGTTTTTGAAATCTTTTCACAAAGTGACTAATCACTCGTACTCTTACGAAGACAAGATAGAACCAATTTGGACCAAGCCATGATCCTTCTCAGTACCCACATTATCAAAAATGATTTTATTCATCAAAGGCTTAGCACACCTCTTTTTCTCTTAGTTGATCAAACTTTGCAAATCCTGAGGAAATTCTTCCTCTTTGTTTTTATCAAAGTTTTGGAAAAAGTTTTGAAAAACTTTGGTTAATGCTATGATTTAAAGGCACAGAGAAGTAGGCAGACTCTATGGCATTTTTTTTTTGTTTATTGAAAAAAGACTATGACTCAACAATGACAACAGACTTTTGACAACAGACTCAAAAGAAAATGACAAAGAAAACCTAGACAGCATAGAAACGTCTAGGTTAGCACTCCCGAAATCAACAGACTCTGACTCACTAGAATGACTCAACACTCAGTTTAGAAAGTACAAAAAACATTTCCAATTTGCTCAGTGCGTGTCATCCACCATGTTTAGAGTAAAATGCGTGCCATCAGCAGGTGGTTCACCTCTGATCACCAGACCAGTTATCCCCCAAGTTCATTGACCCAGTGCTTTTAGAGGTTGTAGAACCTGGTGGAGTGATGATCTTGTTGTCAATCAGGTCTTGAATTTCATGGCGAAGGCGAAAACAACGATCAGTGTCATGGCCAAGTTGCTGATGAAAGGCGCAATACTTGGTAGCATCATACTTAGTTGGAAGGCGATCAGGGAGGGATCGACAATCAAGGGGTTTGAGATGGCCTTTTCCTATGAGGATTTGGAGAGCTTTAGACAAGGTCATGTAAAGGGGATTGAAAATGCGGTTACCAGTCTTGGAAGTATTGACAGAAGGGTCGGCAGGTGTTGACTGGGTTTGATAATCTCTTATGAGTGTAGGACTGGAGCTAGAAGGGGTGTTTCTGGTGCAACATCCTTTTTTATGGCTTACCCCTTGGATCAAAATGCTTCGAATTTGAGTAACAAAAGTGTCATCCACAGTCTTTGTAACAACTGCAAGCACTTGCTGTTTGTTCAACCCTTTGACTTTTAAAGCCTCAATAGCCCATTGGAGATGTGCATAAGGATCAATACTTGCCCCAATTTCATTTTTGCCACTTGTTTCAGTTTTGCCAAGGGATTGGGTGGTTGTATCAGAGTGAGGTCCACTTGTTGTTGACATGTCATCACCCAGACTTTAGATACCTTCGGGTTAGCCCTTTCCAATTGTAGCTCGCCCCAAGATTAGAGAGCTTTTTGACGAGAAATTTCTGGCACATGATGTGGTCGATGACGGAGCCAAGATCCCAAAGGCTAAGTCTACCACAGTGCTCTGAAGATCTTCAATCATGCTCAATAACTTAGAAGTAGTGGGTTCGGCTATTGGTGCCTGCGAGGTATTTGAACCAACTTGGTCCTGGTGAACTGGTTGGACCGAGCTCTTTGGAGTGGGTTGGACTGGAATTATACTATTAGGGAGTTCAAGTTTTGGGGGTTGAAACGATTGGGGTTCAGGTGCATCCATCATACACAAGTTCGTGTTTTTCGAAATAAACACCTCAGGCTTGGGTAAATGGGTGGCTGTGATATAGATACTGGGGTTAAAGGTAGATGAAAGAGTATGAATGAGGTTAAGATGAGGGGGTGGTGGAACTCTATCATGGGGCGGCAACGGGTTTGTAGTGACGTTGGGTTTTGGTGGTTGTGGGGGAGCTATGACTTTATTGTCTATGAGATCTTGGATCTCATGACGGAGACGAAAGCACTGGTTTGTGTCATGTCCGGGTTGTTGGTAGAAAGCACAGTGTTTGGTAGGGTCATGTTTGGCTAGGAGAGGTTCGAGAAGAGGTCGGGGGTCTAGAGGTTTGAGATACCCTCTTTTTATCAAGATTTTCAAAGCTTTGGTTAGGGACATTTAGAGAGGGTTAAAGGTTCTGACTGTGGTTCGGGTTAAGTTGGTGGTTTGTGGACTGGCATTGGCAAATGGGTCGGCTATTTTAGTGGTGGTGGCAACCAAGTTGATTTTAGAGGGATTCACAGTTGTGCTACCACTGGTGGTAGGACTGGAACTGCGACCAAAAGGCTTCCGAATAGGTTCCTTGTTGTTCATGATGACTCCCTGTTTGATGGCATCCTCTATTTGGACCCATATCTCCTTTAAGTCATTAAAAGTGAAGAGCGGGAGGAATATCATTTTTTGTAACATCTTTCCATGCATATTTCTAACTATCATATGGATTTGGTCTTTCTCAGGTGGTCTGTTGGTCATCATTGCTGCTTTTGCCTTCCATCTGGTGATAAAGGCCACGAAACTTTCATTGGGCTCTTGATGAGTGGCCTCTAATTCCCGAGTAGTCACTTCAATCTGGGTGTTATAAGCATACTAGGTGATAAAGGCCCGGCCAACTCTTCCCAACATTGTTTTACCAAGTCCTCTAACTTGGCATCCCAAATGGCAGCCACTCCTGACAAAGTTCGCCCGAATAAAGAGAGCTTTTGCGGAGGAGTCAAACCCATAGGCTTTAAGACATCAGAAAATAGACGAATATGCACCATTGGGTCACCAGAGCCATCAAACCTATTAATGTGTGGTATTTCGAACCGTTCTGGCAACTTCACAGCTGTCTCAGTGTACCCGTCTTCGATGTCTGGGATTGAATTAACTCCTTGTGCCTGTTTGAAAAGTTTTTCTAACTTGGCCAGCTTTAACATAGTTGAGTCAGACTCAGGTGCTTCAGAGGGAAGGAGTCTTCCCACTAGTTGTGGAAGAGGAAATGATCCTCCTGAAGTTTGTGCGGGAACCCTCAGGTCTTCTGGTGAGTTAAGCTCGGGAAACTTGTCAGCTGGTAGAGGTAGAGGTGGAACTGGATGAGTCACCGGAGGTGGCTGAGTAATGGACGCCCCAGATGAGCGTTGCAGTTCAGCAAGAATATTGCCTTGGGCAGCAACCGTAGTGGCAACGATATCCATGCTCCGTTGAAGGCCCAGTAATATGTCTGCTATATTTTCTGGAATCCGAGCCATCACTGATTCTGGTGAGTCAAGTGGTGATGATCTAGCAGGTGAAGAAGGGGTATTCTGGACAGTTGATGAAGCTTTTGCTTTTCTTTGTGTAACCAGTGGCAAAGAAACTAACACTGGCTGACCCTGAACCAAATCTGCACTTTTGCAAAGTCTACCAATGCGAGTACACAGAACTTGGGAGATATCAGACCTTTCGGAAGCTATATTGCCCGACTACCTTGCTGAAACAAAATGGGACCCCCGATCAGAATTTCATTAGCATCCTAGCTCAACTGTTTACTACTAACTCATGTGAAAAACTGAACTCAACCCCACAAACTGAAATGACTAAACCACTCATCTGAATCTGAGAATTCCCATACATTGCACATAACACATAGCAGGAAAGAGAACAAACACCCCTATGGGGGCTAGGGTTACCCTGTCCTAACTTTGAAATGATCTAGGGTTTCACTATTCAAACAAGCATCATCATACATCCTAGAAATGGGAGAGCATCTTGTCCTAATTTTGAAAGGTACTATAGCTCATTATATATACAAGGTTGGCTTTACTCTAGGGGTTAAAGTCAAGGTGACATTACCGAAGAGTCCTTTGGGTCATAACCAATGAAGATCTTAGGAACTCAGAAGAGTCAATATTAACCTCTCTTCAAAGTCTGAGAACTTTCAGATCTCAAAAGATTATAACACAATGTCTCCAAAATAACGTAGAGATAGGTGTAGTGTCACAAAAAGTATGCCTATGCTCCCACCAGTATCTGGGCAACATAGGAACTTTAAGTGCACCAATACATGCAATGCAATAAACATATAACTGAAACTAAAAGTCATATCATGGAGTTCGAGTCAAGGTTTCATAAATCCCCAGCAGAGTCGCTAGAAACTGTAACATGCCCCGGGGGTACCCGCGCACGTTAAACAGTTTGGACCCTCGAGATCTCTTTGATATAGTCTCACGAGTGCAATGTGAAACGTAGATGAGAGTCCAAATTTGGAAACTTTTATTGAAAATCCATTTTATTGCAATTTTGTCAAAAATGGACTGCGTCATCAGATCTTAGAGTCGCCACCTAATATTTTGGGAAATTAAGAAACCCATGACTCGTGCCAAGGTCACTGTTCGTTGTAACCAAGGATGCTTGGCTCGGAACCTTAGGTATAAGAGGGGAAGGTCAATAATAAGCACCCCCACTCACCCGATCAAAGATCGGCCTCTACTAAACCATGACATGACTTTTATTTTCTTTATATGTTTCTGTTCTGATTATTTAATAAATCCTAAAATTTACTATATGAAGCATACAAATATAGACTATGTCACCCATTTTGGAACAACTTGATTTCATGTAGTTTTGAAAGAGTTTGAAGATGTATAACCCAAATAAATTTGAGTTTACAAACATGAAAAATCATCATTCCAAATTAAGCGACACAACCTCCATTCACTGGCATTCATACAGCTACATCAAGTAAGCAAGTAGCCACATGGTAGGATGCTTAAACATAATTAGAAAAACACACACAAGTAGGATGCTAAAACATAAAAACTTACATATTTATCGACGTCCCGCGAACAGTTACAAAACAAAATTAGTCAAACTTACATGATCTTATATACAAAATCCTAATGCAATTCACTCATGAGATGCAACTAAAGATTCGGCTTTTAAGATATGACATGTGAATCATCTCAAGAACATGAGGTAGCGCACATAATCACATAGGAATTGATTAAATCCACAAATGCAAACTTAGCCGAATCAAGATGCATGAAACATGGATGCAAAGCATGAATATGATGAAAAATAAATATGATGTTTATGTACAAATAAGGAAAGCAAGTAAAAGAATGGGATAAAAAGAAGCGGGGATGGGGAATTATTACAACACTTGAATTATTACATATCCAAATGAGAGGAAGATGAGGGAATATTGCAATGAAATAAAATAAAACCTCACAAAACACTCAAAATAAAAATAAACAAAATAAAAGCTTCATGTTCCTTGAAGTCGTTGGCGGAAATTGGTCAACATTGGGAGATTACACCATCTTGTCCGAAAGAAGCTAACCGACCGGCCAAATAGGCCGGCCGGCCAACTAGGCCGAGCAAAACCTGTCTTGTTGCAAAACCAAGAAAAGGAACAAACAAGAAATATGTAGGTGACTCAACTAACCACTACCGGTTAGCTTACAACACAATTAATATGAAACAAGAGCAAGCCAATAAGCAAAAATAATAATAATAGTAATAATAATATTGTTATTATTATTATTAGTATTATTACTATAATAATAATAATAATTATTATTATTATTATTATTATGAGCTAAACAAACCACTTGAATCACAACAACACCCTATGAAATATAAAGTATGAAAATAAATATGAAATAAACAAACCACTTGGATTATAACAAAACACTATGAAATAAGAAGTAAGAAAATAAAAATGAGATAGAAAATATAAGAAAATAAAAGACTAGAAATTCACCTTCTAAAGAAAGATTGAACTTCTTGATTTCCAAACTTACTCTTGATCACCCTCAAGTGTATGAATTATGTTCTCAATCCTCAATTTGAAAGCTTGGAATTCTTACTAGAATGATGGCTTGGAGGTGTATGTGGTGAAAAAGTGATTGTCTCTCTTGTTTTTGCTCACTTTTACCAACACCCACTCTTCCTCTTGATCAAAGCTACTGAAATTCAAGTCTTTCAGAATTTTTGAAGGGGTTTTTGATGTTGAAAAGATGGAATTTCAGTTTGTATGGAAGATATAGGGTGTATATGGAATATAGGAGTGTGTTTAGCTCAAAAATTCAACTTTTTCTCTCTTTTCTTCCTTTTTTCTCTAGCTCAAATGTTCTCTCCTTAATCTATCGTCCTCCTCCTCTCAACAATCAGATGTATACTTATAGGCTAAGCAAGTGGAGAAATGGTGAAAGATATGGTGGAAGACACGATAGAGCACAAATGAAGGTAATGGAACACTAATGGAGCTAATGGAAGCAAAAATGGAGCATTATCTTCAATGGAGCAAACACTAGGTAATGAGGGATGAGTATACATGCATTGGAACATATTTGGGTCAGAAAAATGGGTCAATGGAGTGTCCCAACCGAACCAACAACAAAAAAAAAGGGTTGTTTTTGTTTTGAGTCGAGTCAACAAAATCTGCTTTTAAGCCCAACTTCAAATGGGCATATCTCCCTCATATGGACTTGGTTTTAGGTGGTTCTTGGGTCCAAATTGAAGCCCCACAAGTCTAATTTCCAATGGTGGTGGCCTCACATTTAAATTCCAAGTGTACAAAGAGAAATGCCTAATTTAGTGAAGGCTGTTCGGGCGGGGTCAACAAAATTTGCTCTTAATCCCAACTTCAAATGGACATATCTCCCTTATTTGGACTTGGTCTAAGGTGGTTCTTGGGTCTAAATTGAAGCCCCAGAAGTCTACTTTCCAATGGTGGTGGCCTCACATTTAAATTCCAAGTGTACAAAGAGAAATGCCTAATTTAGTGAAGGCTTCTCATTTCCTTCTTAATGATTTGATACTCATCGTTTTCCTAAACTAGTTTTCTTTCATCCCCTCCTATTTCCTTCAACTCCAACCTATAAAGAAGTTGTTTTTAAATATTTTTCAAAAGTTCACCTCCCTTCCATTTATTTCACTTTTTCCTTACTCAGTTTACTGAAAAGTGCAATATTTTAATCGAAACATATTTTGAAAAGAGGGTTTTAAGGTCTAAAATAGTTTGGCCAAAAAAATAGGTGATGGTTGGGATTAAAGCTTAAATTCCATCTTTCTTACTGAGAATTTTGTGAGAAACACATTCTAATTGTCATCATCGGGTAATCAAAAGAAAGCGCCCAAGTCTTAGGGCCGGTCAAAATGGGGTGTCTACAACAGGCCAAACAAAGTAATTACAACTCGATAAACAAATTGCAACAACTCGATAGGTAAAACAATAACTCAATAAGCAAAGTAACAACTCGATGAATGAAACAAATTCAATTCAATAAGCAACTTACGACAACTCAATAAACAAATCGAATTGAAACAACTCAGCTAAACTACTGAACAAAAGAGCCAGACGCATCCAGGGTAAAACAGAACACAGGTTTTCAGCATCCTTATCACATAGGAAGACCCAAAACTCTTTTTCTGGGGACAGAAATAGGCTCTCAGCCACTTTAGATTTTTGCCAGCCACTTTTCACATCTGCCAGCCACTTAAGTGGTCGGTCAGCCAGAAAAACTGGCCGGTCGGCTACTTGAACTGGCCAGTCGGCCAGAAATTTTTGAGACCTCCAGATGGCTACCATCTGTCCTTCATTCAATGCCTTATCTTCTACAAAAGCCCCAGCTTCGTGGTTTCCCCATTTCAACATTGCTTCTGCCCCAAATGGAAGCATTTCTTGCCCAAAAACTCTCCGAGTGGCTTGCAGCTTTAGACAGCTTAGAAAAGTTGAATTTTTGGGGTTTCGGAATAAATGCATTATTCACGC
Organism: Camellia sinensis; assembly: GCF_004153795.1. Classification (NCBI taxonomy): domain Eukaryota; kingdom Viridiplantae; phylum Streptophyta; class Magnoliopsida; order Ericales; family Theaceae; genus Camellia; species Camellia sinensis. Next base: position 396,750 of record NW_021028192.1, read on the forward strand.
TGAGTCGCACCTCGCTGCGTTTTTCGTTACTCCATGCCGCGGCTAGGTGTTGGAACCCAATAACTCATGTTTTTAGCTTTGGCGGACAAGAGATATGTCCCACTTTTGAAGATTTCCAAGCTTTGATAGAATCTCAGCGCGTGAAGAGATCTTGCCCCAATTCCGTTTTGGCCACATCCAAGCTTTAGAACGAATGTGTGGGCTTACTTTGCATGACGCTCGGTCTTTGATTCGCGACGGGGAGTTGGACATCCCTAGCTTGATTCATCGATTTTCTGATGTCGGTGACCGTGGCAATCATCTTTGGCAAAGTTTTCGGCGACATGCGCTCTGCTTGTGCATGTTGTCTCATTTCTTGCTTGCCTCTGGCTTTGGAGGGTCTAGTATTCATTTGATTAAAGTTGTCCAAGGCTTAAAAAAGGGTAAGAGCTGTATCGCCATGACACTAGCTGAGACTCTGATGGATTTGGATGCCTTCCATCGCCGGGAGACCACCAGATTCGCAGGGAGTCCACTACTCTTACAGGTACTATTTCTCACCCTTCTCACATGTGTATTTCTCACATCACTCGGCGCTCAGGCTCTGTTTTTCTCTCAAAACCCTTTCTCACTTTTCTCTCCATGTACACCTCTCTATTCTTAATCTCTCTTATTTTTCATCCTTCCCCAGATATGGCTGATGGACAAGTTGAAAGTGGTGGACTCATGCCCAGCATATTCAGCACGCGGCTATTTCTTCCGTCAACGGCTAGTTGATGCCCCAGATGAGGGATGGTGGTGCGAATGGATGTGCAGCTGATCTGCAGTTAACATTGCTTGGCGCTACCCTTGGCTTAATCTGCCGGCAATAAGCTACAACATGGCTCAGTAGCCCGGCATCCAGTTGATTGGTCTGACGTACTGTGTTTTCTATTTTCCCTTCCGGTTCCAGCGTCAGTTTGGACACATCTAGACTTGTCCAGAAGAGGGAGTGGAATACCTGGCTTCATGTCCGATCAAAGGCTCACATCTGGCTCGGTACATCACTGCATGGAGGACAAGAGAGCTTCTGGCCCCCGCTCCTAATTTTAGTTGCGCCCTTTCTGATGAGTGCATAGCTTGGCTTGATGACGAGGCACAAATTGGGCCTACTTTAGCATCGAAAACTTCCACGAGCTCTGGGAGGGGACGCAGGAACACCTGACTATGCCCTGAGTTTCTTGCTTTAATCTGTACTTTCAAGTTTCTTTATGAATGTAATAAAATGCAACTTCAGTTTTGCATCAAGATCTGGAGAAGTCTGTACTGAAATCAATGACATTGAAGATTGTGGGTACTGAAAATTTTTCGTTTGGTCCAAAAATGGTCTAAGTTGTAAAAAGATTAATTTGAACAAAATCAACTTTTATTAAAACTTTTCAAAACCATTTTCGATATGGATCACAAGTGGACACGCCCGAGATCTATCACTCGAGACGTACAACCCTGGATCCAACAACTAGAAAGTTGCCCCTTGTCTGAATAGCACTGGACTGGAGATCACAACCGAGCTCTTGAATGCAGAAAAGACAAAGATGACCAACATGATCACATGGACAAAGTTGATTTGGAAGTGTTTGTCGCTAGATTTCAGAATGAAGTTGCCTACGTATTCCGAAGATGGGAGTCAAGCCTTACGTAGTTCAGTTCGAGTTCACTCGTGTGTTAACACTCTCCTTTTACGCTCTAACTTTTGCCAAGGCCGCCCTTTCTGGGTTTTCAACCTTGTGAGCTTAGTTTTTCTTATTTCAAAGTTTTCATGCTCTAACTTTTGCCTAGGCCACCCTTCTAGGTTTTCGGCTTAGTGAGCCACTCAGGGATAGTATTTCTTCAACTTGTCCATGCTGATCGGCTGGGAGAACTCAAGGCCATCTAAATCCATCAAAATGGCAGCTCCACCTGACCAGATAGACTTGATGATGTAAGGACCAGTCCAATTAGGTCTGAACTTGTCCCTAGGGTCGTGGATGGTAGCTCGGTTGTCTTTAAGCACCAAATCTCCTTCTTTCAAATTCCTGGACTTAACTTTCTTGTTAAAAGCCCTGGCAATCTTGCGTTGATAACCTTGGACATGATACAGTGCTTTCAGCCTTCTCTCGTTAAACAGTATGAGTTCTTCGAACCTGTCCTGCTGTCAATCTGCTTCCACTATCTAGCATTCGGCCATAACTCTTAACGATGGAACCTCAACTTCGATCGGCAAAACAGCCTCCATTCCATAAATCAAGGAATACGGAGTTGCTCCAGTAGAAGTTCGAATTGATGTCCAGTAACCCCAAAGAGCAAATGGCAGCTTATCTAGCCAGTCCCTGTAGGTTTCCACCATCTTCTGCAAAATGTGCTTGATGTTCTTGTTGGCGGCCTCAACAGCTCCGTTGGTTTGCGTCCGATATGTAGATGACTTATGAAGCCACGTTGTATTTCTCCAACAAGTTGATCACCTCCTTCTTGAAGTGGGGACCATTATCCGAAATAATCTCATTCGCAACCCCATAGCGACAGATGATGTTGTTCCTGATGAACTTAGCAACATGCGACACCTTCAACACCGCGTAAGATTGGGCCTCAACCCACTTTATAAAATAGTCTATCGTTACCAAGATGTATTCATGCCCATTCGACCCCTTCGAAGTAACTGCCCTAATCACATCAATTCCCCAGACTGAAAACGGCCATGGCGAAGTCATGTTGTATAGCATCGACGGCGGGATGTTCATGCAGTTTGCATGGATCTGACAGTTGTGGCATCGCCGGACAAAGCCAATACAATCCTCCTCCATGGTTGACCAATAATAACCCTGTCTAAGAATTTTCCGCGCTAGCATCACTCCGCTCATGTGCGATCCGCACTCCCCTCCGTGGATGGCCTCCATCAGGCGCTTAGATTCTTCAGCATCAACACACAGTTTATGCATTCCCAAATGGCCTCTTTTGTACAATTTACCCCTGCAGATGATGAACTAAGCAGCCATTCTTCATATTGCTCTCTTGTCTTTGGCATTTGCCCCTGGTGGATAAGCTTCCTTTTCCAAGAAGTTCCAGATGTCGTAATACTAGGGGTTTTGATCTTGCACTTCATCTATGGCGACAATTAGCTCGTAGGCCGGCACATACCGCTGTTCAACGATGATTGGACACATTCGGACTCCCAAAGGGATGTCTATCATGGAAGATAGAGTTGATAAAGTGTCTGCAAACTTGTTGCTTTCTCTTAACAGATGGGTGAAGGCTAACTTCTCAAACCTGGGAATTAGAACATCCAGGGTTTGGTGATAGATTTTCATCCTTTCTTCCTTAACCTTCCAGTTTCCTTTCGCTTGAGATACAGCAAGGTTCGAGTCCCCAATGACGTCCAACCGTTTTGGCTATTTATACTTCTCAATGACAACCGTCGAAATACGTGTTTAACCGTCGAATCATCCCTCCATGATCGCTGATCATGTTGCCTTACAGTTAGCTCCACTATGCCATATCTGCAGTTAGGCTTCCCTCCTGATTTTGAATTTGAATATGAGTAACCGTTGAAGTCACGTCATTTTGCATCTCCTTGCTGATCCAGTGCTATGCAGATCCACAATAACCAATACTAATTGCCACGTGTGTGATTATGATTGAAGATTTAAATTGTCTTCCCGTATTGCCCTCATCCTACCACATGTCGAACTGTGATTGGCTTATATAAAATATGTATCCAACAATAATATTTTATTTTATTAACTTATGAATTATTCTATTAACACACCATCAAACTTCTCAGCACATACTATTACTTAATAAACATACATAATAATTTTTAAATAGTTCATAGCATACTTTCCCTTTTTAACCGTAAATTAATAAACCAGTACACACCATCACCAAAATGTTCAATTTTTTATATATGAACATTTAATATTTGATCAATCTTAATAATTTGAACTAAATAATTTTGAACATTTAATAATTTTGTTCAAATATAAATAATTGAACATTTTATAAATATTTAATTCTAATTGTCCGAATACATGACAAACGAATAAGCCATCTTCGATACAAACGGGATAAAACAAAAAAGTAAACTAATCTTTTCATTGTTGTATTGTTTCAAATCAACAATTTAAGTGTCATCCATGGTGTGCAAATTTTCAAAACCAATTGATTTCAATATTCTTAAAATCCTTAAATCTTCAAAGGTTTGGTTTGGGTTTTCTAAAAATACTTTTCAAAAAATTGTACTTTTTTATTTTGCGTTTTTTTTTTACTTATTTTTTTTAATAGTTTGAGCATTTTTTTTAAAATTTTTTTGTCATGACCCAACTCCAAGGGCTTAGGGCAAGAATCACAACTTACTAATTAATTCTAATCTTAACAAATTAAATGGCGCAAGCAGAGATAGAGTGGAAGTAAGAAAATAATTAAATAGAAAATTTACTTCGTTAATGATCGAAAATACATAATTGGGGCTTTTATTATTTTATTATGCGGTGACAAAATTTTAAAAAAAGAAGAAAAAGAAAAGTAAAACAAAATGTAACAGGCCGACGTTAAATTTCGTGCGAGTCCCACTATACAAGATTACAGTTATTCTTTACATCTCATCACCTGAAAAGGGTAACAACTATAAACACACAGCAGAGTGAGAAATATTATGCCAAGAGTATAGGGGACACAAAATAATCATGGATAGCTATTTAAACTAAAACATTAACATAACTTAATTTGAAAGCAAAGTGAGAAATATTATGCTAAAAGTATAGGGAACACAAAATAACCATGAATAGTTATTTAAGTTAAAACATTAACATAACTTAATTTGAAAGCAAAGTGAGAAATATTATGCTAAAAGTATAGGGAACACAAAATAACCATGAATAGTTATTTAAGTTAAAACATTAACATAACTTAATTTGAAAGCAAAGTGAGAAATATTATGCTAAAAGTATAGGGAACACAAAATAACCATGAATAGTTATTTAAGTTAAAACATTAACATAACTTAATTTGTGTGGAAAAGTGGTTTTGGAAATACTCTTCAGATCCTGGGAGATGCTAGTGATCCTCAGCTAGTCACCTAAAAAGACACAAACACTCCGGTCGGGGGTACCGGAATTAGCACTCCGACGGACAAGTCAGTTCTTGTACTCAAAATAGCTTGTCTTCTAAGTTAGCAAAAAGTGATTGTTACATACCTTTCTCAATCCATTGTTCTTGTATTTATACCCGTTCCTTTTGATCCTCGGGGCCGGGGCCAGGGCCTACTTTCTAATCATTGTCCTTTCTCTTATTCGGCTCTATGGATCTACACTTATTCGGCACATGTATTATATTCGGCTTTCCATTATCGTAGGATACAGCCGATTAATATCAGTCTTCTAAGGTACGCATCTTCTGATTTTGCCATTATTCGGCTCCCACAATTGCCCCCCGGACTCCCCATTGACGGTAGTTAATCGGCGTGTTTGGTCTTGAATTGGAAAAGTCAAAATAGGTCAGGCGGCTTCGCGTACCCCAATACAGATGTCAGAATGCGCACACCTTTTCGGTCATCATTACACTTTCCCGTCTCATTCGTGCGTCTCGCATTTATTGCGATTTGAAATTTCAGTCCTTTCGAGTGCACATTTCGTCGAGTATTCGAGACTCTTGGACCGCCAGCGGGTATCCCTTCTCTGACTTGCATTTTCCGCAATTCTTCGCCGTCTATCCTTGCCCCGTTTACTCCTCATAAGTCTTCTTCTCTCTTCTTTGCAATCCTATTTTCTGTTTGTCATTTTGATTTCGGCGGAACCTTGAATCCCCACGAAAATGGCTAAACACTTGAAAGACCTCCTTTCTGAGGGTCGTATTTCCGGATTCTAGCGACACTTTTCCATTCCCGACAATGTCCACTTATCTCTTGTAACGGACAGTACTCTTGATATGGAGAGGGAGGATCAAAATACGATCGTCTTCCCTCTCTTATCCATAGCGGAGGGCGAAGTTCGTTTTCCCCTACATCCATTGCTTAGGGCCGTCCTTCACTATTGGAGTCTGATTCCTTCTCAACCCAACGTAAATTTATTTCAAATCATCATGGAGGTGATAGAGTTGAACCGACGCCTTAGGATCAACCTTGGCATTCCGGCGATTCGGCACTGCTACGCTTTGGCCAAATCTTCCAGTCGGCTGGGGCGATACTTTCTCAGGGCCAAGGACACTGACCATCACTTGATAACCATGCTTGCCAGTTCTGGTAAGAGAGTTGACGACGTAATGGTCAATGTCCGAGGTAATTGGGAGTTTGGTGAAGGCGAAGACCGCCTAGACCCTATTCCCAGACAGAAGGGTGATCTAGGTTGCCATGTAATGCCTCGTGTTTGTTAATCTGCCTTTTATTCGGCTTTTTTCCTTTAATCACCCCTTGTTCTTTGCAGGTAACAGATTGAAGAAGGTTCTTCCCTCAACCGACAACGCAGTCCTTGAGGAAATTAAGTCTGCACTCAGATACTTCGGCCGTCCAAACGTACGAAAGCAAAGGAGAGCTGCTCACATACTCCTCCGATACGAACCTACTTATACTATATTCTCGGCCGCGGACGACATTCCAATTCCATCCGGCGATCAACACCTTTCGGCTCTTCTCTTTCCCAGCTTCAAGAGCCTTAGGCAAATTGGCCTCAAAGATTCGGATTCGGGGGAAGACGCGGAGCCGGCGGTAGAGGTAGTTGCCGAACCAACCAGAGAGGTCGTTGAGGAGGCCGAAGAGGTCAACGAGGTGATACGCTCGGCGTTCGAGGCTACTGGACTTAACCAGCCTACACCGTCCACTTCGGGTCGGGCAGAGTTTTCTTCTGGAGATATTTTTGCGAATTTGGGAGACCTACCTGGCAATTTTTTCAAAGGTATGGCCGGGGAAAGCCTTACCCAGATGGCGTGAAAGAAAAATGCCGAGCGAATGGCTGCTCGAAAGAAGGCCGAGGCCGCCCATTCTGAGCCCACCTTGATTAAAAATTTCGTACCCATTATTGAAAAGGCGGCTCAGGTTGCTGCGGCCGAAGCAGGGAAAAAGGTTGAATAACAGGTCATTGACGAACGACTGATTCCAGAGGAGCGGGGCAAAAGCGTAGTGCCAAGGGAAAGGCTGGGTCGGAGATTAGCCCTGCTTCCAAACGACCTCGTTTAGAAGAGTCGGGCGTGGTTGCTCCTTTTATTGTTCGGTCAAAGATCAAAGATACGCCGATCTCTTCTGACGCTTCAGTCATTGAGGATCCAGCCATGGCGTTGAGCCTAGCAACTTCAATTTCCTTGCCGGCTGACAACGCAGCCTTTCGCATCGTGCCGGATGTTATGGCTGTAGCCTTATCTGCTCAGTCGGCGCTCTTGGTAAGTGACCATCTCAAATTCTCTTGAATTTGTTTTCATTAAGGTATCTGACGATCCCAACTTATTTTGCAGATGGTTGGTAGGATCGCGGACCTAGACCGCCGCCTGCATGATGCCTTTGGCAGGATTGATCATTTGCAAACGGAGGCAGACGGTCAAAAGAATAGGGCCGAGTTTGAAGTGATGAGAGCCGCAATGGAGAGTGTGCGAGCTGAAGCAGAGGAGGAGAGGGCTCGCTCAACTGAACAGCTCCGCTCTGACGCTGAGAGTAGGGCAAATGCGAGCGAAGAATCGCTCAAGTTAGCCAAGGAGGCGCTTGCCGAGGTGGAGGTTCAGTTAGAGGAGCTCAAGGCGGCCAAGGAAAAAGCCGATTCTGAGGCTTCTGCGGCATTTGAGGCAGGAAAAAGCGCCGCCTTCACGGAATATGTAGATAAAGTCCCCAAATTCGAGAATCGGGGGTTCAAACATAGGTGGCTCAAAGCCCTTGCTGCCGCTGGAGTTACATTGGCCTTGCCAATTCCCTACGAGCAAGTGGACGTTGAGCTACTTGAATCTGACCCCGAGGATTGATCTGGGAGACATTTCAATTTTATTAAGTATTTCTAATTCCGATGTAAGTTTTTGTTCGATAGACTTTTGTTGGTTCAGGGTAGTTTTCATGTATAAATTGGTTACTATTTGCGCTCAATTTATTAATGAAAATTTCCTTGTTATTTCACCACCACTTGTACACAGTTTGTGAAGTTATGTTAATGAAGAATATTTTTCCTTTAACTACTTTGGATAAAATCATTGTTGTGTTTGATCTTTCAGAGATTGAATATCTTATGACAATATTGATTTATCACTCATATGCCGAGTATTGTCGGCATTCAAGCCAAATAGGTTGGTGAAATTGCCCTGGCCCTAGGTGGTTCATGATCGTTCGGATGCCGAATGAGACGACCTTAAGAATTTTGAAGAATCGATTCGTGAGCCATCTGGGGCACTTGAGCCGAATATATTGATGAATCTTAAGAATTTTGAATAATCGATTCATGAGCCGGCTGGGGCAGTAGAGCCGAATAGATTGATGAATCTGCCCTTGCCCCAGTTGGTTCATGATCATTCCGACGCCGGATGAAACGACCTTAAGAATTTTGAAGAATTGATTCGTGAGCCGTCTCGGGCAGTCCCTAAATTCGAGAATCGGGGGTTCAAACATAGGTGGCTCAAAGCCCTTGCTGCTGCTGGAGTTACATTGGCCTTGCCAATTCCCTACGAGCAAGTGGACGTTGAGCCACTTGAATCTGACCCCGAGGATTGATCTGGGAGACATTTCAATTTTATTAAGTGTTAATCATATTATTTAATTTTGATGATGTCTAAAATATATTAGTTAATATACATATTATTTGACACAAATTATTATCTTTTTAAAATATATATATTTGTTAAATATTATTTAAATAAAATAATATTATCTTTTTAAAATATATATGTTAAATATTATTTTAAATATTTTCAAAAACTTTACTATTCACTTTTTGAAAAATAGGGTTAATTACTATTCATCTTTTGACAAATCGATTAATTATATTATTTTGAAAAAAATAGGGTTAATTACTATTCATCTTTTGACAAATCGATTAATTATATTATTTTGAAAAAAATAGGGTTAATTACTATTCATCTTTTGACAAATCGATTAATTATATTATTTTGAAAAAAATAGGGTTAATTACTATTCATCTTTTGACAAATCGATTAATTATATTATTTTGACAAAAATGATTATTTTAAATATTTTCAAAAAACTTTACTATTCACTTTTTGAAAAATAGGGTTAATTACTATTCATCTTTTGACAAATCGATTAATTATATTATTTTGAAAAAAATAGGGTTAATTACTATTCATCTTTTGACAAATCGATTAATTATATTATTTTGAAAAAAATAGGGTTAATTACTATTCATCTTTTGACAAATCGATTAATTATATTATTTTGAAAAAAATAGGGTTAATTACTATTCATCTTTTGACAAATCGATTAATTATATTATTTTGACAAAAATGATTATTTTAAATATTTTCAAAAAACTTTACTATTCACTTTTTGAAAAATAGGGTTAATTACTATTCATCTTTTGACAAATCGATTAATTATATTATTTTGAAAAAAATAGGGTTAATTACTATTCATCTTTTGACAAATCGATTAATTATATTATTTTGAAAAAAATAGGGTTAATTACTATTCATCTTTTGACAAATCGATTAATTATATTATTTTGAAAAAAATAGGGTTAATTACTATTCATCTTTTGACAAATCGATTAATTATATTATTTTGACAAAAATGATTATTTTAAATATTTTCAAAAAACTTTACTATTCACTTTTTGAAAAATAGGGTTAATTACTATTCATCTTTTGACAAATCGATTAATTATATTATTTTGAAAAAAATAGGGTTAATTACTATTCATCTTTTGACAAATCGATTAATTATATTATTTTGAAAAAAATAGGGTTAATTACTATTCATCTTTTGACAAATCGATTAATTATATTATTTTGAAAAAAATAGGGTTAATTACTATTCATCTTTTGACAAATCGATTAATTATATTATTTTGACAAAAATGATTATTTTAAATATTTTCAAAAAACTTTACTATTCACTTTTTGAAAAATAGGGTTAATTACTATTCATCTTTTGACAAATCGATTAATTATATTATTTTGAAAAAAATAGGGTTAATTACTATTCATCTTTTGACAAATCGATTAATTATATTATTTTGAAAAAAATAGGGTTAATTACTATTCATCTTTTGACAAATCGATTAATTATATTATTTTGAAAAAAATAGGGTTAATTACTATTCATCTTTTGACAAATCGATTAATTATATTATTTTGACAAAAATGATTATTTTAAATATTTTCAAAAAACTTTACTATTCACTTTTTGAAAAATAGGGTTAATTACTATTCATCTTTTGACAAATCGATTAATTATATTATTTTGAAAAAAATAGGGTTAATTACTATTCATCTTTTGACAAATCGATTAATTATATTATTTTGAAAAAAATAGGGTTAATTACTATTCATCTTTTGACAAATCGATTAATTATATTATTTTGAAAAAAATAGGGTTAATTACTATTCATCTTTTGACAAATCGATTAATTATATTATTTTGACAAAAATGATTATTTTAAATATTTTCAAAAAACTTTACTATTCACTTTTTGAAAAATAGGGTTAATTACTATTCATCTTTTGACAAATCGATTAATTATATTATTTTGAAAAAAATAGGGTTAATTACTATTCATCTTTTGACAAATCGATTAATTATATTATTTTGAAAAAAATAGGGTTAATTACTATTCATCTTTTGACAAATCGATTAATTATATTATTTTGAAAAAAATAGGGTTAATTACTATTCATCTTTTGACAAATCGATTAATTATATTATTTTGACAAAAATGATTATTTTAAATATTTTCAAAAAACTTTACTATTCACTTTTTGAAAAATAGGGTTAATTACTATTCATCTTTTGACAAATCGATTAATTATATTATTTTGAAAAAAATAGGGTTAATTACTATTCATCTTTTGACAAATCGATTAATTATATTATTTTGAAAAAAATAGGGTTAATTACTATTCATCTTTTGACAAATCGATTAATTATATTATTTTGAAAAAAATAGGGTTAATTACTATTCATCTTTTGACAAATCGATTAATTATATTATTTTGACAAAAATGATTATTTTAAATATTTTCAAAAAACTTTACTATTCACTTTTTGAAAAATAGGGTTAATTACTATTCATCTTTTGACAAATCGATTAATTATATTATTTTGAAAAAAATAGGGTTAATTACTATTCATCTTTTGACAAATCGATTAATTATATTATTTTGAAAAAAATAGGGTTAATTACTATTCATCTTTTGACAAATCGATTAATTATATTATTTTGAAAAAAATAGGGTTAATTACTATTCATCTTTTGACAAATCGATTAATTATATTATTTTGACAAAAATGATTATTTTAAATATTTTCAAAAAACTTTACTATTCACTTTTTGAAAAATAGGGTTAATTACTATTCATCTTTTGACAAATCGATTAATTATATTATTTTGAAAAAAATAGGGTTAATTACTATTCATCTTTTGACAAATCGATTAATTATATTATTTTGAAAAAAATAGGGTTAATTACTATTCATCTTTTGACAAATCGATTAATTATATTATTTTGAAAAAAATAGGGTTAATTACTATTCATCTTTTGACAAATCGATTAATTATATTATTTTGACAAAAATGATTATTTTAAATATTTTCAAAAAACTTTACTATTCACTTTTTGAAAAATAGGGTTAATTACTATTCATCTTTTGACAAATCGATTAATTATATTATTTTGAAAAAAATAGGGTTAATTACTATTCATCTTTTGACAAATCGATTAATTATATTATTTTGAAAAAAATAGGGTTAATTACTATTCATCTTTTGACAAATCGATTAATTATATTATTTTGAAAAAAATAGGGTTAATTACTATTCATCTTTTGACAAATCGATTAATTATATTATTTTGACAAAAATGATTATTTTAAATATTTTCAAAAAACTTTACTATTCACTTTTTGAAAAATAGGGTTAATTACTATTCATCTTTTGACAAATCGATTAATTATATTATTTTGAAAAAAATAGGGTTAATTACTATTCATCTTTTGACAAATCGATTAATTATATTATTTTGAAAAAAATAGGGTTAATTACTATTCATCTTTTGACAAATCGATTAATTATATTATTTTGAAAAAAATAGGGTTAATTACTATTCATCTTTTGACAAATCGATTAATTATATTATTTTGACAAAAATGATTATTTTAAATATTTTCAAAAAACTTTACTATTCACTTTTTGAAAAATAGGGTTAATTACTATTCATCTTTTGACAAATCGATTAATTATATTATTTTGAAAAAAATAGGGTTAATTACTATTCATCTTTTGACAAATCGATTAATTATATTATTTTGAAAAAAATAGGGTTAATTACTATTCATCTTTTGACAAATCGATTAATTATATTATTTTGAAAAAAATAGGGTTAATTACTATTCATCTTTTGACAAATCGATTAATTATATTATTTTGACAAAAATGATTATTTTAAATATTTTCAAAAAACTTTACTATTCACTTTTTGAAAAATAGGGTTAATTACTATTCATCTTTTGACAAATCGATTAATTATATTATTTTGAAAAAAATAGGGTTAATTACTATTCATCTTTTGACAAATCGATTAATTATATTATTTTGAAAAAAATAGGGTTAATTACTATTCATCTTTTGACAAATCGATTAATTATATTATTTTGAAAAAAATAGGGTTAATTACTATTCATCTTTTGACAAATCGATTAATTATATTATTTTGACAAAAATGATTATTTTAAATATTTTCAAAAAACTTTACTATTCACTTTTTGAAAAATAGGGTTAATTACTATTCATCTTTTGACAAATCGATTAATTATATTATTTTGAAAAAAATAGGGTTAATTACTATTCATCTTTTGACAAATCGATTAATTATATTATTTTGAAAAAAATAGGGTTAATTACTATTCATCTTTTGACAAATCGATTAATTATATTATTTTGAAAAAAATAGGGTTAATTACTATTCATCTTTTGACAAATCGATTAATTATATTATTTTGACAAAAATGATTATTTTAAATATTTTCAAAAAACTTTACTATTCACTTTTTGAAAAATAGGGTTAATTACTATTCATCTTTTGACAAATCGATTAATTATATTATTTTGAAAAAAATAGGGTTAATTACTATTCATCTTTTGACAAATCGATTAATTATATTATTTTGAAAAAAATAGGGTTAATTACTATTCATCTTTTGACAAATCGATTAATTATATTATTTTGAAAAAAATAGGGTTAATTACTATTCATCTTTTGACAAATCGATTAATTATATTATTTTGACAAAAATGATTATTTTAAATATTTTCAAAAAACTTTACTATTCACTTTTTGAAAAATAGGGTTAATTACTATTCATCTTTTGACAAATCGATTAATTATATTATTTTGAAAAAAATAGGGTTAATTACTATTCATCTTTTGACAAATCGATTAATTATATTATTTTGAAAAAAATAGGGTTAATTACTATTCATCTTTTGACAAATCGATTAATTATATTATTTTGAAAAAAATAGGGTTAATTACTATTCATCTTTTGACAAATCGATTAATTATATTATTTTGACAAAAATGATTATTTTAAATATTTTCAAAAAACTTTACTATTCACTTTTTGAAAAATAGGGTTAATTACTATTCATCTTTTGACAAATCGATTAATTATATTATTTTGAAAAAAATAGGGTTAATTACTATTCATCTTTTGACAAATCGATTAATTATATTATTTTGAAAAAAATAGGGTTAATTACTATTCATCTTTTGACAAATCGATTAATTATATTATTTTGAAAAAAATAGGGTTAATTACTATTCATCTTTTGACAAATCGATTAATTATATTATTTTGACAAAAATGATTATTTTAAATATTTTCAAAAAACTTTACTATTCACTTTTTGAAAAATAGGGTTAATTACTATTCATCTTTTGACAAATCGATTAATTATATTATTTTGAAAAAAATAGGGTTAATTACTATTCATCTTTTGACAAATCGATTAATTATATTATTTTGAAAAAAATAGGGTTAATTACTATTCATCTTTTGACAAATCGATTAATTATATTATTTTGAAAAAAATAGGGTTAATTACTATTCATCTTTTGACAAATCGATTAATTATATTATTTTGACAAAAATGATTATTTTAAATATTTTCAAAAAACTTTACTATTCACTTTTTGAAAAATAGGGTTAATTACTATTCATCTTTTGACAAATCGATTAATTATATTATTTTGAAAAAAATAGGGTTAATTACTATTCATCTTTTGACAAATCGATTAATTATATTATTTTGAAAAAAATAGGGTTAATTACTATTCATCTTTTGACAAATCGATTAATTATATTATTTTGAAAAAAATAGGGTTAATTACTATTCATCTTTTGACAAATCGATTAATTATATTATTTTGACAAAAATGATTATTTTAAATATTTTCAAAAAACTTTACTATTCACTTTTTGAAAAATAGGGTTAATTACTATTCATCTTTTGACAAATCGATTAATTATATTATTTTGAAAAAAATAGGGTTAATTACTATTCATCTTTTGACAAATCGATTAATTATATTATTTTGAAAAAAATAGGGTTAATTACTATTCATCTTTTGACAAATCGATTAATTATATTATTTTGAAAAAAATAGGGTTAATTACTATTCATCTTTTGACAAATCGATTAATTATATTATTTTGACAAAAATGATTATTTTAAATATTTTCAAAAAACTTTACTATTCACTTTTTGAAAAATAGGGTTAATTACTATTCATCTTTTGACAAATCGATTAATTATATTATTTTGAAAAAAATAGGGTTAATTACTATTCATCTTTTGACAAATCGATTAATTATATTATTTTGAAAAAAATAGGGTTAATTACTATTCATCTTTTGACAAATCGATTAATTATATTATTTTGAAAAAAATAGGGTTAATTACTATTCATCTTTTGACAAATCGATTAATTATATTATTTTGACAAAAATGATTATTTTAAATATTTTCAAAAAACTTTACTATTCACTTTTTGAAAAATAGGGTTAATTACTATTCATCTTTTGACAAATCGATTAATTATATTATTTTGAAAAAAATAGGGTTAATTACTATTCATCTTTTGACAAATCGATTAATTATATTATTTTGAAAAAAATAGGGTTAATTACTATTCATCTTTTGACAAATCGATTAATTATATTATTTTGAAAAAAATAGGGTTAATTACTATTCATCTTTTGACAAATCGATTAATTATATTATTTTGACAAAAATGATTATTTTAAATATTTTCAAAAAACTTTACTATTCACTTTTTGAAAAATAGGGTTAATTACTATTCATCTTTTGACAAATCGATTAATTATATTATTTTGAAAAAAATAGGGTTAATTACTATTCATCTTTTGACAAATCGATTAATTATATTATTTTGAAAAAAATAGGGTTAATTACTATTCATCTTTTGACAAATCGATTAATTATATTATTTTGAAAAAAATAGGGTTAATTACTATTCATCTTTTGACAAATCGATTAATTATATTATTTTGACAAAAATGATTATTTTAAATATTTTCAAAAAACTTTACTATTCACTTTTTGAAAAATAGGGTTAATTACTATTCATCTTTTGACAAATCGATTAATTATATTATTTTGAAAAAAATAGGGTTAATTACTATTCATCTTTTGACAAATCGATTAATTATATTATTTTGAAAAAAATAGGGTTAATTACTATTCATCTTTTGACAAATCGATTAATTATATTATTTTGAAAAAAATAGGGTTAATTACTATTCATCTTTTGACAAATCGATTAATTATATTATTTTGACAAAAATGATTATTTTAAATATTTTCAAAAAACTTTACTATTCACTTTTTGAAAAATAGGGTTAATTACTATTCATCTTTTGACAAATCGATTAATTATATTATTTTGAAAAAAATAGGGTTAATTACTATTCATCTTTTGACAAATCGATTAATTATATTATTTTGAAAAAAATAGGGTTAATTACTATTCATCTTTTGACAAATCGATTAATTATATTATTTTGAAAAAAATAGGGTTAATTACTATTCATCTTTTGACAAATCGATTAATTATATTATTTTGACAAAAATGATTATTTTAAATATTTTCAAAAAACTTTACTATTCACTTTTTGAAAAATAGGGTTAATTACTATTCATCTTTTGACAAATCGATTAATTATATTATTTTGAAAAAAATAGGGTTAATTACTATTCATCTTTTGACAAATCGATTAATTATATTATTTTGAAAAAAATAGGGTTAATTACTATTCATCTTTTGACAAATCGATTAATTATATTATTTTGAAAAAAATAGGGTTAATTACTATTCATCTTTTGACAAATCGATTAATTATATTATTTTGACAAAAATGATTATTTTAAATATTTTCAAAAAACTTTACTATTCACTTTTTGAAAAATAGGGTTAATTACTATTCATCTTTTGACAAATCGATTAATTATATTATTTTGAAAAAAATAGGGTTAATTACTATTCATCTTTTGACAAATCGATTAATTATATTATTTTGAAAAAAATAGGGTTAATTACTATTCATCTTTTGACAAATCGATTAATTATATTATTTTGAAAAAAATAGGGTTAATTACTATTCATCTTTTGACAAATCGATTAATTATATTATTTTGACAAAAATGATTATTTTAAATATTTTCAAAAAACTTTACTATTCACTTTTTGAAAAATAGGGTTAATTACTATTCATCTTTTGACAAATCGATTAATTATATTATTTTGAAAAAAATAGGGTTAATTACTATTCATCTTTTGACAAATCGATTAATTATATTATTTTGAAAAAAATAGGGTTAATTACTATTCATCTTTTGACAAATCGATTAATTATATTATTTTGAAAAAAATAGGGTTAATTACTATTCATCTTTTGACAAATCGATTAATTATATTATTTTGACAAAAATGATTATTTTAAATATTTTCAAAAAACTTTACTATTCACTTTTTGAAAAATAGGGTTAATTACTATTCATCTTTTGACAAATCGATTAATTATATTATTTTGAAAAAAATAGGGTTAATTACTATTCATCTTTTGACAAATCGATTAATTATATTATTTTGAAAAAAATAGGGTTAATTACTATTCATCTTTTGACAAATCGATTAATTATATTATTTTGAAAAAAATAGGGTTAATTACTATTCATCTTTTGACAAATCGATTAATTATATTATTTTGACAAAAATGATTATTTTAAATATTTTCAAAAAACTTTACTATTCACTTTTTGAAAAATAGGGTTAATTACTATTCATCTTTTGACAAATCGATTAATTATATTATTTTGAAAAAAATAGGGTTAATTACTATTCATCTTTTGACAAATCGATTAATTATATTATTTTGAAAAAAATAGGGTTAATTACTATTCATCTTTTGACAAATCGATTAATTATATTATTTTGAAAAAAATAGGGTTAATTACTATTCATCTTTTGACAAATCGATTAATTATATTATTTTGACAAAAATGATTATTTTAAATATTTTCAAAAAACTTTACTATTCACTTTTTGAAAAATAGGGTTAATTACTATTCATCTTTTGACAAATCGATTAATTATATTATTTTGAAAAAAATAGGGTTAATTACTATTCATCTTTTGACAAATCGATTAATTATATTATTTTGAAAAAAATAGGGTTAATTACTATTCATCTTTTGACAAATCGATTAATTATATTATTTTGAAAAAAATAGGGTTAATTACTATTCATCTTTTGACAAATCGATTAATTATATTATTTTGACAAAAATGATTATTTTAAATATTTTCAAAAAACTTTACTATTCACTTTTTGAAAAATAGGGTTAATTACTATTCATCTTTTGACAAATCGATTAATTATATTATTTTGAAAAAAATAGGGTTAATTACTATTCATCTTTTGACAAATCGATTAATTATATTATTTTGAAAAAAATAGGGTTAATTACTATTCATCTTTTGACAAATCGATTAATTATATTATTTTGAAAAAAATAGGGTTAATTACTATTCATCTTTTGACAAATCGATTAATTATATTATTTTGACAAAAATGATTATTTTAAATATTTTCAAAAAACTTTACTATTCACTTTTTGAAAAATAGGGTTAATTACTATTCATCTTTTGACAAATCGATTAATTATATTATTTTGAAAAAAATAGGGTTAATTACTATTCATCTTTTGACAAATCGATTAATTATATTATTTTGAAAAAAATAGGGTTAATTACTATTCATCTTTTGACAAATCGATTAATTATATTATTTTGAAAAAAATAGGGTTAATTACTATTCATCTTTTGACAAATCGATTAATTATATTATTTTGACAAAAATGATTATTTTAAATATTTTCAAAAAACTTTACTATTCACTTTTTGAAAAATAGGGTTAATTACTATTCATCTTTTGACAAATCGATTAATTATATTATTTTGAAAAAAATAGGGTTAATTACTATTCATCTTTTGACAAATCGATTAATTATATTATTTTGAAAAAAATAGGGTTAATTACTATTCATCTTTTGACAAATCGATTAATTATATTATTTTGAAAAAAATAGGGTTAATTACTATTCATCTTTTGACAAATCGATTAATTATATTATTTTGACAAAAATGATTATTTTAAATATTTTCAAAAAACTTTACTATTCACTTTTTGAAAAATAGGGTTAATTACTATTCATCTTTTGACAAATCGATTAATTATATTATTTTGAAAAAAATAGGGTTAATTACTATTCATCTTTTGACAAATCGATTAATTATATTATTTTGAAAAAAATAGGGTTAATTACTATTCATCTTTTGACAAATCGATTAATTATATTATTTTGAAAAAAATAGGGTTAATTACTATTCATCTTTTGACAAATCGATTAATTATATTATTTTGACAAAAATGATTATTTTAAATATTTTCAAAAAACTTTACTATTCACTTTTTGAAAAATAGGGTTAATTACTATTCATCTTTTGACAAATCGATTAATTATATTATTTTGAAAAAAATAGGGTTAATTACTATTCATCTTTTGACAAATCGATTAATTATATTATTTTGAAAAAAATAGGGTTAATTACTATTCATCTTTTGACAAATCGATTAATTATATTATTTTGAAAAAAATAGGGTTAATTACTATTCATCTTTTGACAAATCGATTAATTATATTATTTTGACAAAAATGATTATTTTAAATATTTTCAAAAAACTTTACTATTCACTTTTTGAAAAATAGGGTTAATTACTATTCATCTTTTGACAAATCGATTAATTATATTATTTTGAAAAAAATAGGGTTAATTACTATTCATCTTTTGACAAATCGATTAATTATATTATTTTGAAAAAAATAGGGTTAATTACTATTCATCTTTTGACAAATCGATTAATTATATTATTTTGAAAAAAATAGGGTTAATTACTATTCATCTTTTGACAAATCGATTAATTATATTATTTTGACAAAAATGATTATTTTAAATATTTTCAAAAAACTTTACTATTCACTTTTTGAAAAATAGGGTTAATTACTATTCATCTTTTGACAAATCGATTAATTATATTATTTTGAAAAAAATAGGGTTAATTACTATTCATCTTTTGACAAATCGATTAATTATATTATTTTGAAAAAAATAGGGTTAATTACTATTCATCTTTTGACAAATCGATTAATTATATTATTTTGAAAAAAATAGGGTTAATTACTATTCATCTTTTGACAAATCGATTAATTATATTATTTTGACAAAAATGATTATTTTAAATATTTTCAAAAAACTTTACTATTCACTTTTTGAAAAATAGGGTTAATTACTATTCATCTTTTGACAAATCGATTAATTATATTATTTTGAAAAAAATAGGGTTAATTACTATTCATCTTTTGACAAATCGATTAATTATATTATTTTGAAAAAAATAGGGTTAATTACTATTCATCTTTTGACAAATCGATTAATTATATTATTTTGAAAAAAATAGGGTTAATTACTATTCATCTTTTGACAAATCGATTAATTATATTATTTTGACAAAAATGATTATTTTAAATATTTTCAAAAAACTTTACTATTCACTTTTTGAAAAATAGGGTTAATTACTATTCATCTTTTGACAAATCGATTAATTATATTATTTTGAAAAAAATAGGGTTAATTACTATTCATCTTTTGACAAATCGATTAATTATATTATTTTGAAAAAAATAGGGTTAATTACTATTCATCTTTTGACAAATCGATTAATTATATTATTTTGAAAAAAATAGGGTTAATTACTATTCATCTTTTGACAAATCGATTAATTATATTATTTTGACAAAAATGATTATTTTAAATATTTTCAAAAAACTTTACTATTCACTTTTTGAAAAATAGGGTTAATTACTATTCATCTTTTGACAAATCGATTAATTATATTATTTTGAAAAAAATAGGGTTAATTACTATTCATCTTTTGACAAATCGATTAATTATATTATTTTGAAAAAAATAGGGTTAATTACTATTCATCTTTTGACAAATCGATTAATTATATTATTTTGAAAAAAATAGGGTTAATTACTATTCATCTTTTGACAAATCGATTAATTATATTATTTTGACAAAAATGATTATTTTAAATATTTTCAAAAAACTTTACTATTCACTTTTTGAAAAATAGGGTTAATTACTATTCATCTTTTGACAAATCGATTAATTATATTATTTTGAAAAAAATAGGGTTAATTACTATTCATCTTTTGACAAATCGATTAATTATATTATTTTGAAAAAAATAGGGTTAATTACTATTCATCTTTTGACAAATCGATTAATTATATTATTTTGAAAAAAATAGGGTTAATTACTATTCATCTTTTGACAAATCGATTAATTATATTATTTTGACAAAAATGATTATTTTAAATATTTTCAAAAAACTTTACTATTCACTTTTTGAAAAATAGGGTTAATTACTATTCATCTTTTGACAAATCGATTAATTATATTATTTTGAAAAAAATAGGGTTAATTACTATTCATCTTTTGACAAATCGATTAATTATATTATTTTGAAAAAAATAGGGTTAATTACTATTCATCTTTTGACAAATCGATTAATTATATTATTTTGAAAAAAATAGGGTTAATTACTATTCATCTTTTGACAAATCGATTAATTATATTATTTTGACAAAAATGATTATTTTAAATATTTTCAAAAAACTTTACTATTCACTTTTTGAAAAATAGGGTTAATTACTATTCATCTTTTGACAAATCGATTAATTATATTATTTTGAAAAAAATAGGGTTAATTACTATTCATCTTTTGACAAATCGATTAATTATATTATTTTGAAAAAAATAGGGTTAATTACTATTCATCTTTTGACAAATCGATTAATTATATTATTTTGAAAAAAATAGGGTTAATTACTATTCATCTTTTGACAAATCGATTAATTATATTATTTTGACAAAAATGATTATTTTAAATATTTTCAAAAAACTTTACTATTCACTTTTTGAAAAATAGGGTTAATTACTATTCATCTTTTGACAAATCGATTAATTATATTATTTTGAAAAAAATAGGGTTAATTACTATTCATCTTTTGACAAATCGATTAATTATATTATTTTGAAAAAAATAGGGTTAATTACTATTCATCTTTTGACAAATCGATTAATTATATTATTTTGAAAAAAATAGGGTTAATTACTATTCATCTTTTGACAAATCGATTAATTATATTATTTTGACAAAAATGATTATTTTAAATATTTTCAAAAAACTTTACTATTCACTTTTTGAAAAATAGGGTTAATTACTATTCATCTTTTGACAAATCGATTAATTATATTATTTTGAAAAAAATAGGGTTAATTACTATTCATCTTTTGACAAATCGATTAATTATATTATTTTGAAAAAAATAGGGTTAATTACTATTCATCTTTTGACAAATCGATTAATTATATTATTTTGAAAAAAATAGGGTTAATTACTATTCATCTTTTGACAAATCGATTAATTATATTATTTTGACAAAAATGATTATTTTAAATATTTTCAAAAAACTTTACTATTCACTTTTTGAAAAATAGGGTTAATTACTATTCATCTTTTGACAAATCGATTAATTATATTATTTTGAAAAAAATAGGGTTAATTACTATTCATCTTTTGACAAATCGATTAATTATATTATTTTGAAAAAAATAGGGTTAATTACTATTCATCTTTTGACAAATCGATTAATTATATTATTTTGAAAAAAATAGGGTTAATTACTATTCATCTTTTGACAAATCGATTAATTATATTATTTTGACAAAAATGATTATTTTAAATATTTTCAAAAAACTTTACTATTCACTTTTTGAAAAATAGGGTTAATTACTATTCATCTTTTGACAAATCGATTAATTATATTATTTTGAAAAAAATAGGGTTAATTACTATTCATCTTTTGACAAATCGATTAATTATATTATTTTGAAAAAAATAGGGTTAATTACTATTCATCTTTTGACAAATCGATTAATTATATTATTTTGAAAAAAATAGGGTTAATTACTATTCATCTTTTGACAAATCGATTAATTATATTATTTTGACAAAAATGATTATTTTAAATATTTTCAAAAAACTTTACTATTCACTTTTTGAAAAATAGGGTTAATTACTATTCATCTTTTGACAAATCGATTAATTATATTATTTTGAAAAAAATAGGGTTAATTACTATTCATCTTTTGACAAATCGATTAATTATATTATTTTGAAAAAAATAGGGTTAATTACTATTCATCTTTTGACAAATCGATTAATTATATTATTTTGAAAAAAATAGGGTTAATTACTATTCATCTTTTGACAAATCGATTAATTATATTATTTTGACAAAAATGATTATTTTAAATATTTTCAAAAAACTTTACTATTCACTTTTTGAAAAATAGGGTTAATTACTATTCATCTTTTGACAAATCGATTAATTATATTATTTTGAAAAAAATAGGGTTAATTACTATTCATCTTTTGACAAATCGATTAATTATATTATTTTGAAAAAAATAGGGTTAATTACTATTCATCTTTTGACAAATCGATTAATTATATTATTTTGAAAAAAATAGGGTTAATTACTATTCATCTTTTGACAAATCGATTAATTATATTATTTTGACAAAAATGATTATTTTAAATATTTTCAAAAAACTTTACTATTCACTTTTTGAAAAATAGGGTTAATTACTATTCATCTTTTGACAAATCGATTAATTATATTATTTTGAAAAAAATAGGGTTAATTACTATTCATCTTTTGACAAATCGATTAATTATATTATTTTGAAAAAAATAGGGTTAATTACTATTCATCTTTTGACAAATCGATTAATTATATTATTTTGAAAAAAATAGGGTTAATTACTATTCATCTTTTGACAAATCGATTAATTATATTATTTTGACAAAAATGATTATTTTAAATATTTTCAAAAAACTTTACTATTCACTTTTTGAAAAATAGGGTTAATTACTATTCATCTTTTGACAAATCGATTAATTATATTATTTTGAAAAAAATAGGGTTAATTACTATTCATCTTTTGACAAATCGATTAATTATATTATTTTGAAAAAAATAGGGTTAATTACTATTCATCTTTTGACAAATCGATTAATTATATTATTTTGAAAAAAATAGGGTTAATTACTATTCATCTTTTGACAAATCGATTAATTATATTATTTTGACAAAAATGATTATTTTAAATATTTTCAAAAAACTTTACTATTCACTTTTTGAAAAATAGGGTTAATTACTATTCATCTTTTGACAAATCGATTAATTATATTATTTTGAAAAAAATAGGGTTAATTACTATTCATCTTTTGACAAATCGATTAATTATATTATTTTGAAAAAAATAGGGTTAATTACTATTCATCTTTTGACAAATCGATTAATTATATTATTTTGAAAAAAATAGGGTTAATTACTATTCATCTTTTGACAAATCGATTAATTATATTATTTTGACAAAAATGATTATTTTAAATATTTTCAAAAAACTTTACTATTCACTTTTTGAAAAATAGGGTTAATTACTATTCATCTTTTGACAAATCGATTAATTATATTATTTTGAAAAAAATAGGGTTAATTACTATTCATCTTTTGACAAATCGATTAATTATATTATTTTGAAAAAAATAGGGTTAATTACTATTCATCTTTTGACAAATCGATTAATTATATTATTTTGAAAAAAATAGGGTTAATTACTATTCATCTTTTGACAAATCGATTAATTATATTATTTTGACAAAAATGATTATTTTAAATATTTTCAAAAAACTTTACTATTCACTTTTTGAAAAATAGGGTTAATTACTATTCATCTTTTGACAAATCGATTAATTATATTATTTTGAAAAAAATAGGGTTAATTACTATTCATCTTTTGACAAATCGATTAATTATATTATTTTGAAAAAAATAGGGTTAATTACTATTCATCTTTTGACAAATCGATTAATTATATTATTTTGAAAAAAATAGGGTTAATTACTATTCATCTTTTGACAAATCGATTAATTATATTATTTTGACAAAAATGATTATTTTAAATATTTTCAAAAAACTTTACTATTCACTTTTTGAAAAATAGGGTTAATTACTATTCATCTTTTGACAAATCGATTAATTATATTATTTTGAAAAAAATAGGGTTAATTACTATTCATCTTTTGACAAATCGATTAATTATATTATTTTGAAAAAAATAGGGTTAATTACTATTCATCTTTTGACAAATCGATTAATTATATTATTTTGAAAAAAATAGGGTTAATTACTATTCATCTTTTGACAAATCGATTAATTATATTATTTTGACAAAAATGATTATTTTAAATATTTTCAAAAAACTTTACTATTCACTTTTTGAAAAATAGGGTTAATTACTATTCATCTTTTGACAAATCGATTAATTATATTATTTTGAAAAAAATAGGGTTAATTACTATTCATCTTTTGACAAATCGATTAATTATATTATTTTGAAAAAAATAGGGTTAATTACTATTCATCTTTTGACAAATCGATTAATTATATTATTTTGAAAAAAATAGGGTTAATTACTATTCATCTTTTGACAAATCGATTAATTATATTATTTTGACAAAAATGATTATTTTAAATATTTTCAAAAAACTTTACTATTCACTTTTTGAAAAATAGGGTTAATTACTATTCATCTTTTGACAAATCGATTAATTATATTATTTTGAAAAAAATAGGGTTAATTACTATTCATCTTTTGACAAATCGATTAATTATATTATTTTGAAAAAAATAGGGTTAATTACTATTCATCTTTTGACAAATCGATTAATTATATTATTTTGAAAAAAATAGGGTTAATTACTATTCATCTTTTGACAAATCGATTAATTATATTATTTTGACAAAAATGATTATTTTAAATATTTTCAAAAAACTTTACTATTCACTTTTTGAAAAATAGGGTTAATTACTATTCATCTTTTGACAAATCGATTAATTATATTATTTTGAAAAAAATAGGGTTAATTACTATTCATCTTTTGACAAATCGATTAATTATATTATTTTGAAAAAAATAGGGTTAATTACTATTCATCTTTTGACAAATCGATTAATTATATTATTTTGAAAAAAATAGGGTTAATTACTATTCATCTTTTGACAAATCGATTAATTATATTATTTTGACAAAAATGATTATTTTAAATATTTTCAAAAAACTTTACTATTCACTTTTTGAAAAATAGGGTTAATTACTATTCATCTTTTGACAAATCGATTAATTATATTATTTTGAAAAAAATAGGGTTAATTACTATTCATCTTTTGACAAATCGATTAATTATATTATTTTGAAAAAAATAGGGTTAATTACTATTCATCTTTTGACAAATCGATTAATTATATTATTTTGAAAAAAATAGGGTTAATTACTATTCATCTTTTGACAAATCGATTAATTATATTATTTTGACAAAAATGATTATTTTAAATATTTTCAAAAAACTTTACTATTCACTTTTTGAAAAATAGGGTTAATTACTATTCATCTTTTGACAAATCGATTAATTATATTATTTTGAAAAAAATAGGGTTAATTACTATTCATCTTTTGACAAATCGATTAATTATATTATTTTGAAAAAAATAGGGTTAATTACTATTCATCTTTTGACAAATCGATTAATTATATTATTTTGAAAAAAATAGGGTTAATTACTATTCATCTTTTGACAAATCGATTAATTATATTATTTTGACAAAAATGATTATTTTAAATATTTTCAAAAAACTTTACTATTCACTTTTTGAAAAATAGGGTTAATTACTATTCATCTTTTGACAAATCGATTAATTATATTATTTTGAAAAAAATAGGGTTAATTACTATTCATCTTTTGACAAATCGATTAATTATATTATTTTGAAAAAAATAGGGTTAATTACTATTCATCTTTTGACAAATCGATTAATTATATTATTTTGAAAAAAATAGGGTTAATTACTATTCATCTTTTGACAAATCGATTAATTATATTATTTTGACAAAAATGATTATTTTAAATATTTTCAAAAAACTTTACTATTCACTTTTTGAAAAATAGGGTTAATTACTATTCATCTTTTGACAAATCGATTAATTATATTATTTTGAAAAAAATAGGGTTAATTACTATTCATCTTTTGACAAATCGATTAATTATATTATTTTGAAAAAAATAGGGTTAATTACTATTCATCTTTTGACAAATCGATTAATTATATTATTTTGAAAAAAATAGGGTTAATTACTATTCATCTTTTGACAAATCGATTAATTATATTATTTTGACAAAAATGATTATTTTAAATATTTTCAAAAAACTTTACTATTCACTTTTTGAAAAATAGGGTTAATTACTATTCATCTTTTGACAAATCGATTAATTATATTATTTTGAAAAAAATAGGGTTAATTACTATTCATCTTTTGACAAATCGATTAATTATATTATTTTGAAAAAAATAGGGTTAATTACTATTCATCTTTTGACAAATCGATTAATTATATTATTTTGAAAAAAATAGGGTTAATTACTATTCATCTTTTGACAAATCGATTAATTATATTATTTTGACAAAAATGATTATTTTAAATATTTTCAAAAAACTTTACTATTCACTTTTTGAAAAATAGGGTTAATTACTATTCATCTTTTGACAAATCGATTAATTATATTATTTTGAAAAAAATAGGGTTAATTACTATTCATCTTTTGACAAATCGATTAATTATATTATTTTGAAAAAAATAGGGTTAATTACTATTCATCTTTTGACAAATCGATTAATTATATTATTTTGAAAAAAATAGGGTTAATTACTATTCATCTTTTGACAAATCGATTAATTATATTATTTTGACAAAAATGATTATTTTAAATATTTTCAAAAAACTTTACTATTCACTTTTTGAAAAATAGGGTTAATTACTATTCATCTTTTGACAAATCGATTAATTATATTATTTTGAAAAAAATAGGGTTAATTACTATTCATCTTTTGACAAATCGATTAATTATATTATTTTGAAAAAAATAGGGTTAATTACTATTCATCTTTTGACAAATCGATTAATTATATTATTTTGAAAAAAATAGGGTTAATTACTATTCATCTTTTGACAAATCGATTAATTATATTATTTTGACAAAAATGATTATTTTAAATATTTTCAAAAAACTTTACTATTCACTTTTTGAAAAATAGGGTTAATTACTATTCATCTTTTGACAAATCGATTAATTATATTATTTTGAAAAAAATAGGGTTAATTACTATTCATCTTTTGACAAATCGATTAATTATATTATTTTGAAAAAAATAGGGTTAATTACTATTCATCTTTTGACAAATCGATTAATTATATTATTTTGAAAAAAATAGGGTTAATTACTATTCATCTTTTGACAAATCGATTAATTATATTATTTTGACAAAAATGATTATTTTAAATATTTTCAAAAAACTTTACTATTCACTTTTTGAAAAATAGGGTTAATTACTATTCATCTTTTGACAAATCGATTAATTATATTATTTTGAAAAAAATAGGGTTAATTACTATTCATCTTTTGACAAATCGATTAATTATATTATTTTGAAAAAAATAGGGTTAATTACTATTCATCTTTTGACAAATCGATTAATTATATTATTTTGAAAAAAATAGGGTTAATTACTATTCATCTTTTGACAAATCGATTAATTATATTATTTTGACAAAAATGATTATTTTAAATATTTTCAAAAAACTTTACTATTCACTTTTTGAAAAATAGGGTTAATTACTATTCATCTTTTGACAAATCGATTAATTATATTATTTTGAAAAAAATAGGGTTAATTACTATTCATCTTTTGACAAATCGATTAATTATATTATTTTGAAAAAAATAGGGTTAATTACTATTCATCTTTTGACAAATCGATTAATTATATTATTTTGAAAAAAATAGGGTTAATTACTATTCATCTTTTGACAAATCGATTAATTATATTATTTTGACAAAAATGATTATTTTAAATATTTTCAAAAAACTTTACTATTCACTTTTTGAAAAATAGGGTTAATTACTATTCATCTTTTGACAAATCGATTAATTATATTATTTTGAAAAAAATAGGGTTAATTACTATTCATCTTTTGACAAATCGATTAATTATATTATTTTGAAAAAAATAGGGTTAATTACTATTCATCTTTTGACAAATCGATTAATTATATTATTTTGAAAAAAATAGGGTTAATTACTATTCATCTTTTGACAAATCGATTAATTATATTATTTTGACAAAAATGATTATTTTAAATATTTTCAAAAAACTTTACTATTCACTTTTTGAAAAATAGGGTTAATTACTATTCATCTTTTGACAAATCGATTAATTATATTATTTTGAAAAAAATAGGGTTAATTACTATTCATCTTTTGACAAATCGATTAATTATATTATTTTGAAAAAAATAGGGTTAATTACTATTCATCTTTTGACAAATCGATTAATTATATTATTTTGAAAAAAATAGGGTTAATTACTATTCATCTTTTGACAAATCGATTAATTATATTATTTTGACAAAAATGATTATTTTAAATATTTTCAAAAAACTTTACTATTCACTTTTTGAAAAATAGGGTTAATTACTATTCATCTTTTGACAAATCGATTAATTATATTATTTTGAAAAAAATAGGGTTAATTACTATTCATCTTTTGACAAATCGATTAATTATATTATTTTGAAAAAAATAGGGTTAATTACTATTCATCTTTTGACAAATCGATTAATTATATTATTTTGAAAAAAATAGGGTTAATTACTATTCATCTTTTGACAAATCGATTAATTATATTATTTTGACAAAAATGATTATTTTAAATATTTTCAAAAAACTTTACTATTCACTTTTTGAAAAATAGGGTTAATTACTATTCATCTTTTGACAAATCGATTAATTATATTATTTTGAAAAAAATAGGGTTAATTACTATTCATCTTTTGACAAATCGATTAATTATATTATTTTGAAAAAAATAGGGTTAATTACTATTCATCTTTTGACAAATCGATTAATTATATTATTTTGAAAAAAATAGGGTTAATTACTATTCATCTTTTGACAAATCGATTAATTATATTATTTTGACAAAAATGATTATTTTAAATATTTTCAAAAAACTTTACTATTCACTTTTTGAAAAATAGGGTTAATTACTATTCATCTTTTGACAAATCGATTAATTATATTATTTTGAAAAAAATAGGGTTAATTACTATTCATCTTTTGACAAATCGATTAATTATATTATTTTGAAAAAAATAGGGTTAATTACTATTCATCTTTTGACAAATCGATTAATTATATTATTTTGAAAAAAATAGGGTTAATTACTATTCATCTTTTGACAAATCGATTAATTATATTATTTTGACAAAAATGATTATTTTAAATATTTTCAAAAAACTTTACTATTCACTTTTTGAAAAATAGGGTTAATTACTATTCATCTTTTGACAAATCGATTAATTATATTATTTTGAAAAAAATAGGGTTAATTACTATTCATCTTTTGACAAATCGATTAATTATATTATTTTGAAAAAAATAGGGTTAATTACTATTCATCTTTTGACAAATCGATTAATTATATTATTTTGAAAAAAATAGGGTTAATTACTATTCATCTTTTGACAAATCGATTAATTATATTATTTTGACAAAAATGATTATTTTAAATATTTTCAAAAAACTTTACTATTCACTTTTTGAAAAATAGGGTTAATTACTATTCATCTTTTGACAAATCGATTAATTATATTATTTTGAAAAAAATAGGGTTAATTACTATTCATCTTTTGACAAATCGATTAATTATATTATTTTGAAAAAAATAGGGTTAATTACTATTCATCTTTTGACAAATCGATTAATTATATTATTTTGAAAAAAATAGGGTTAATTACTATTCATCTTTTGACAAATCGATTAATTATATTATTTTGACAAAAATGATTATTTTAAATATTTTCAAAAAACTTTACTATTCACTTTTTGAAAAATAGGGTTAATTACTATTCATCTTTTGACAAATCGATTAATTATATTATTTTGAAAAAAATAGGGTTAATTACTATTCATCTTTTGACAAATCGATTAATTATATTATTTTGAAAAAAATAGGGTTAATTACTATTCATCTTTTGACAAATCGATTAATTATATTATTTTGAAAAAAATAGGGTTAATTACTATTCATCTTTTGACAAATCGATTAATTATATTATTTTGACAAAAATGATTATTTTAAATATTTTCAAAAAACTTTACTATTCACTTTTTGAAAAATAGGGTTAATTACTATTCATCTTTTGACAAATCGATTAATTATATTATTTTGAAAAAAATAGGGTTAATTACTATTCATCTTTTGACAAATCGATTAATTATATTATTTTGAAAAAAATAGGGTTAATTACTATTCATCTTTTGACAAATCGATTAATTATATTATTTTGAAAAAAATAGGGTTAATTACTATTCATCTTTTGACAAATCGATTAATTATATTATTTTGACAAAAATGATTATTTTAAATATTTTCAAAAAACTTTACTATTCACTTTTTGAAAAATAGGGTTAATTACTATTCATCTTTTGACAAATCGATTAATTATATTATTTTGAAAAAAATAGGGTTAATTACTATTCATCTTTTGACAAATCGATTAATTATATTATTTTGAAAAAAATAGGGTTAATTACTATTCATCTTTTGACAAATCGATTAATTATATTATTTTGAAAAAAATAGGGTTAATTACTATTCATCTTTTGACAAATCGATTAATTATATTATTTTGACAAAAATGATTATTTTAAATATTTTCAAAAAACTTTACTATTCACTTTTTGAAAAATAGGGTTAATTACTATTCATCTTTTGACAAATCGATTAATTATATTATTTTGAAAAAAATAGGGTTAATTACTATTCATCTTTTGACAAATCGATTAATTATATTATTTTGAAAAAAATAGGGTTAATTACTATTCATCTTTTGACAAATCGATTAATTATATTATTTTGAAAAAAATAGGGTTAATTACTATTCATCTTTTGACAAATCGATTAATTATATTATTTTGACAAAAATGATTATTTTAAATATTTTCAAAAAACTTTACTATTCACTTTTTGAAAAATAGGGTTAATTACTATTCATCTTTTGACAAATCGATTAATTATATTATTTTGAAAAAAATAGGGTTAATTACTATTCATCTTTTGACAAATCGATTAATTATATTATTTTGAAAAAAATAGGGTTAATTACTATTCATCTTTTGACAAATCGATTAATTATATTATTTTGAAAAAAATAGGGTTAATTACTATTCATCTTTTGACAAATCGATTAATTATATTATTTTGACAAAAATGATTATTTTAAATATTTTCAAAAAACTTTACTATTCACTTTTTGAAAAATAGGGTTAATTACTATTCATCTTTTGACAAATCGATTAATTATATTATTTTGAAAAAAATAGGGTTAATTACTATTCATCTTTTGACAAATCGATTAATTATATTATTTTGAAAAAAATAGGGTTAATTACTATTCATCTTTTGACAAATCGATTAATTATATTATTTTGAAAAAAATAGGGTTAATTACTATTCATCTTTTGACAAATCGATTAATTATATTATTTTGACAAAAATGATTATTTTAAATATTTTCAAAAAACTTTACTATTCACTTTTTGAAAAATAGGGTTAATTACTATTCATCTTTTGACAAATCGATTAATTATATTATTTTGAAAAAAATAGGGTTAATTACTATTCATCTTTTGACAAATCGATTAATTATATTATTTTGAAAAAAATAGGGTTAATTACTATTCATCTTTTGACAAATCGATTAATTATATTATTTTGAAAAAAATAGGGTTAATTACTATTCATCTTTTGACAAATCGATTAATTATATTATTTTGACAAAAATGATTATTTTAAATATTTTCAAAAAACTTTACTATTCACTTTTTGAAAAATAGGGTTAATTACTATTCATCTTTTGACAAATCGATTAATTATATTATTTTGAAAAAAATAGGGTTAATTACTATTCATCTTTTGACAAATCGATTAATTATATTATTTTGAAAAAAATAGGGTTAATTACTATTCATCTTTTGACAAATCGATTAATTATATTATTTTGAAAAAAATAGGGTTAATTACTATTCATCTTTTGACAAATCGATTAATTATATTATTTTGACAAAAATGATTATTTTAAATATTTTCAAAAAACTTTACTATTCACTTTTTGAAAAATAGGGTTAATTACTATTCATCTTTTGACAAATCGATTAATTATATTATTTTGAAAAAAATAGGGTTAATTACTATTCATCTTTTGACAAATCGATTAATTATATTATTTTGAAAAAAATAGGGTTAATTACTATTCATCTTTTGACAAATCGATTAATTATATTATTTTGAAAAAAATAGGGTTAATTACTATTCATCTTTTGACAAATCGATTAATTATATTATTTTGACAAAAATGATTATTTTAAATATTTTCAAAAAACTTTACTATTCACTTTTTGAAAAATAGGGTTAATTACTATTCATCTTTTGACAAATCGATTAATTATATTATTTTGAAAAAAATAGGGTTAATTACTATTCATCTTTTGACAAATCGATTAATTATATTATTTTGAAAAAAATAGGGTTAATTACTATTCATCTTTTGACAAATCGATTAATTATATTATTTTGAAAAAAATAGGGTTAATTACTATTCATCTTTTGACAAATCGATTAATTATATTATTTTGACAAAAATGATTATTTTAAATATTTTCAAAAAACTTTACTATTCACTTTTTGAAAAATAGGGTTAATTACTATTCATCTTTTGACAAATCGATTAATTATATTATTTTGAATTCCAGTCGGCGCGGGGTCTAAATGCTTGGCCGGTTGGATTGATAGCGCTGCCCCTGTCCCAATCAGTGCATGTGTTCCAAAAAGTCATTTGGGTACCTAGGCCGTGGTGAATGTCAACCGACGTTCGTCTCTTAGGGTTTTGGCGTTAATGAAATTGCCTCGGGGTCACTACCAGCATTTAAAAATAAATGGAATGGACTCTTCGTGCCAGTGGCCTCATTAATATAACGCCATTTGTTGCGTGGGGTTATATAATATTGTGGATGTAAAACAGAGTTTCTTTAATCAGCCAAACTCGAACTTTTGGCCGAGCTTGATGCCGCAATGGATCGCAGCGGAGAATTCTCCGATGTGGGAGGTAGGTTGTTAAAAAAGAAATGGGAGGCGCGTCAGCCTCCAAGTCGTCGAAGCAGATCGCCCTGAAAAGAGACACAACGACTGTTGCCCTTAACCTTTCTTGTTTTGGATCTTGGCCTTGACATTGTCGATGATGTCAGAGGGAGGTCCAGAGATACGCTAATTCGGGCACGGTTGGATAAAGGCATTTTGAGCCGCGGAGGCTTTCCAAACGACGTGCATTGATTCGGGGCCTCCGCTGTATCAACATGATTAATTCCCCTTTTCGCCTTAGAAGTTAAAGATAGATATTGTAATGTTCGAACGCGGATTGCGTCTATGTAACAACTGTTTGATCAAATAAAAAGTTTTATTTCAAACATTTGCGTCTTACTCTGGATTTTTTATATGCTTAGCTAAGCACCTTATTTCGAATGTTGGCATGTTTTGTTTCGTTTTGTTCGTGCCGAAGGGTGCTCGGAATTCGGAGGTATGATCTGCCCTAGGGTGTTACGCGTCAGAGGCGCTGCGAATTTGGAGTCTTAATCGGCCCAAAGACATCTTGCGCCGATGGGGCCCCGTAACCGGCGTTTCGATGCAGAGACTTTAATCGGCCCTAAGGTGTCATGCACCAAAAGGGGGCTCCGAATTTGGAGACTTAGTTTGGCCAATTGTGATATCCACGAAGGGCGCTTTGAATCCGGAGTCTTAGTCGGCCCTAAGGTGTCATGCACCAAAGGGGGCTTCGAGTCCGGAGACTTAGTTTGGCCAATCGTGATATCCACGAAGGGCGCTCCAAATCCGGAGTCTTAGTCGGCCCAAAGGCATCTTGCGCCGATGGGGCTCCGTAATCGGCGTTTCGATGCGGAGACTTTAATCGGCCCTAAGGTGTCATGCACCAAAAGAGGGCTCCGAATCTGGAGACTTAATGTGGCCAATCGTGATATCCACGAAGGGCGCTCCGAATCCGGAGACTTAATTGGCCCTAAGGTGTCGTGCACCAAAGGGGGCTCCGAATCTGGAGACTTAATCGGCCCTAAGGTGTCATGCACCAAACTCCGAATCCAGAGACTTAATGTGGCTAATCGCGATATCCACGAAGGGCGCTCCGAATCCGGAGACTTAATCGGCCCTAAGGTGTCTTGCACCAAAGGGGGCCCTGAATTCGGAGACTTAATCAGCCTTAAGGTGTCATGCACCAAAGGGGACTTTGAATCCGGAGACTTAATGTGGCCAATCGTGATATCCACGAAGGGCGCTCCGAATCCGGAGGCTTAATCGGCCCTAAGGTGTCATGCACCAAAGGGGGGCTCCGAATCCGAAGACTTAATTTGGCCAATCGTGATATCCACGAAGGGCGCTCCAAATTCGGAGGCTTAATCGGCCCTAAGGTGTCATGCACCAAAGGGGGGCATCGGATCCGGAGACTTAATTTGGCCAATCGTGATATCCACGAAGGGCGCTTTGAATCTGGAGACTTAATCGGCCCTAAGGTGTCATGCACCAAAGGGGGGCTTTGAGAAATGAATTGAACGACGAAGAAAAATGGTTTGCATTGCAGAAGTGATATATATACAAGTATCAAAGTCCACAGGTCGGGTCAGTGATAGGGTTTTCATAAAATCTCTGCTTGTGCCGATTGCGGGGAGCCACGGATTTCTTCAATGCCATGGGCTGTCGGAAAGCGGACAAGCTGATGATAAGTGCTTGGAACAGCCTTCATAATATGTAACCAGGTTCGCCCCATGATGACATTATACGGCGAAGGGAGCTTTACGACCAGGAATTCTACTTTGACCGTTCTGGAGCCCGCTCGAACAAGTAGTATGATCTTCCCTAACAGGTACTCAGGATTCGTATTAAAGCCGAACAATAGGTGAGGCGCCGGAGACAGATCTGACTCGTTGAAGCCGAGTTTGATGAAAGTTTTGTAATACATAACCTCTGAAGTACTCCCTGGGTCTATGAGAATGCGTTCAATGGTGAACCGATTTACGCGTAATTTGATGACCAACGGATCGATGTGGGAGGCTGTTGTGCCGCTAAGATCGGAGTCATTGAAAGTAATTGTCGGAGCTTCTCTGGGCCATTCGGTTGGAATACGTTGCTTTTGGGGGATTGGATGCAATTGAATTGTGTACACAGTTGGGGATGCAGGCAGGCTGTAGATTATATAGATCACGCCAAGTGGAGGTGAGTCCTGCCTCAAGGCTAATGCCTTGATTGGCTTTCCCTTTCTCACGTACTGTTGCATTCGGCCGTCTTGCACCAGTTCTTCCAGGTGATCCTTTAATGCATAACAACTCTCGGTTTCGTGGCCGTGATCTTTGTGATACTCGCACCATCTATCCCTTCTTTGCGTGTCGGGTGGCCCCACCATCTTTGACGTCCATTTGAAGAATGGAAGGTGTTGGACTTGGTCATTATTGCAGTGATTGGTTCTGACAACTCTGTGTACTTCTTGTTGGCACGCCTCGAGCGTCTGCTGTCGACTTGTAGTTATTCATTCATCCGATGGGTTGATCGCTTGATCGGCGAGAGTCCCGCCTGTTGTCTCTTTTAGCGCGTTGTCGTGGCTCAGGGCTCGGAGGTGGCACGGAACTTATTGGTTGAGCAATTTCAAGGGGGGCCGTTTTGTTGGACATTTGTTCGGTTTTTATTCTCAAGGCATCATCTTCCACTTTGCAATACTCTTTAACATTCTTCATCAATGCCCAGGCTGTTTTGGGGGGTCTTCTAGTCAGGGAATTGCGAAGAGCGCTGTTGGGATGTAGTCCCATTTTGAAGGCGGTGATGACCATGGAGTCGTTGCAAGTGTCGTCGACAAGGTTGAAGCACTCCCAAAGCGCGCCGAATACGCTCTAAGTGTTTCTCCTAACTGGATCTGCATAGCCTAGAGAGAGTCGGCCTGTTTCGGCTGTACCTCATTGGTGATGAACCTGGCCCTAAAGGATTTCTATAATTGATGGAAGCTTTTGATCGAAGCCGGCTTCAGCTTGTAATACCACCTGACAGCTAATGGCCCCAGGCTGTTGGGGAATATTCGGCACATGAGGGCTTCGTTGTCTGCATGCAATGTCATGGCCTGCTTGTAGTGACGGATATGATCAGTGGGGTTTGATTTTTCGTCGTAAAGAGTGAATGACGGAGCTTTGAACTTCTTGGGCAGGGCCGCCCTTGCAATCCGTCAAACAAAAGGATCGTACTGGTCCTCTTCGTCTGAACTGCTTCTTCTACGCTTGTTCCTTGTATGTAGACTCTTTTCGGAGGAGCTGGAAGTTTCAGATCGTCCCTTCTTGTTGAGCTCTGTGGGTAATGAGTTGGAGTCGCTATCGGTATCCTTTGGTCGGGCTTGAGGTCGCTATCCACCTGCCCTCGGAGGTCGTTTGGGATCTTGGCGCACGGCTTCTCTGGATTTTGCTACTTCTAGGGCCAAATCTTGACGGAGACGTTCATTTTCAGCGATCATGTTCTCCAGCCTTTGTTCATTCTGCTTTGCTTGTTCCATGATCGCTTGCATTGTCTCTTGCGCTGAAGTCGTTGGTGAGTCGAAGTTCAAGGCGCGTCTTGCAGCGATGGTTTCCTTTCCGAGCATATTTGCTGAAGTGAGGTCATCTCTTTGTGCGGTCTCGTCAGTGGCTATCGGAGGATCTTCAGTCACGCCTGCCATGAATGTATTTGAGTATTTCCACAGACGGCGCCAATTGTGGAGAAGTGGTTTTAGAAATACTCTTCAGATCTTGGGAGACGCTAATAATCCTCAGCTAATCACCTGAAAAAACACAAACACTCCGGTCGGGGGTGCCGGAATTAGCACTCCGACGGACAAGTCAGTTCTTGTACTCAAAATAGCTTGTCTTCTAAGTTAAGCAAAAAGTGATTGTTACATACCTTTCTCAATCCATTGTTCCTGTATTTATACCCGTTCCTTTTGATCCTCGGGGCCAGGGCCTACTTTTTAATTATTGTCCTTTCTTTTATTCGGCTCTATGGATCTACACTTATTCGGCACATGTATTATATTCGGCTTCCCATTCTCGTAGGATACAATCGATTAATATCAGTCTTCTAAGGTACGCACCTTCTGATTTTGCCATTATTCAACTCCCACAATTTGAATAAACAAATTATTTAAAGTGGCAAAACTGAAATACAGAAATTATGTAAATAAATAACCATAACCACAGTACAGAACAGAATAGAGAACACTAAAGTGACAGTCAGAATAGAGATCCGCAAAATAACCATAGATAGTTATTTAAACTCAAACATTAACATAACTTAATTTGAATAAATAAATTATTTAAAATGGCATAAACTGAAATACAGAAATTATGTAAATAAATAACCATAACCACGGTATAGAACAGAATACAGGTCACTAGAGTGACAGTCAGGAGTGACAGTCAAAACAGAGATCAATGGATCCATGACAAACAGAGGGTCACAAGGTGACCAATCAAAGGCCAATGGTTTATTTAAGTCCCCCAAGGCACGAGACTCCCGTAATGGTACTTACAAAAAATAATTACTTATAAAATCATTTTCAAATAATTTCTAAATTTTAAACAAACATATCTATAGGTTTCAATTTAAGTAAGGAGAGTTCAAAAAATAATCAATGTAATTGAAATATTAATATAATTTATAAAACAAAAATAGCATAAAATAAATTATAATAACTCAAAATATACGTAAAATATATTATGGTGACTCAAGGTATAATATAACTCACTTTTATAGTGATTCCTCACTTTTACTTTTTACTATCAAAGACCATATTACCTAATAGTTACCTTCGACCAATATATTTTCCTTTTTTTTTCTTTTTTTTTTTTTTCTTCTTCTTCTTGATCTTTAGCACATCCTGAGCAAATTCCCCCTTTATATGCTGTGAGGTTTCGTTGAGGTATTTTTTGATTGTATTTTGATGATCTGAATCGTTTATATTGTAAGGTTTGTTGAGTATATCATTCATGTAAAAAATAAAGTTAATCGGACATCTATAACCCCATGATCAAGTCCTAATTTTTTTTTAAATTATTAAAATCATGTTAACCGTTTATTTTTTGAAAATAAATGTGTTCTTTTTATGAGGCTACAAATGTCCAATTTATTTGATTTTTTGCATGAATGATCCATTCGACGAACCTTACAATATGGACGATTCAGATTATCAAAAAAGATTTGGGACACACCCCCAATAAGCCTCACAGCAGCCTGCTGTGCCTTAACGCATAGCAAGAACCCCAAGTCCCCTTTATATAGAGAGACAATCGTGGGCACCAAGCCATAAGGCTGCCCACGCGTGTAATCCTTATTCCCTAGCCATTAATTCATTGATTCATGATTATCTTTTATGTTTATCTAAAATGCTACACTTTAGGTTAAATTATACCCTGGCCTAATTTTTAACCTAATTATATACTATTTTAT
The DNA here is from genome assembly GCF_004153795.1 of Camellia sinensis. Classification (NCBI taxonomy): domain Eukaryota; kingdom Viridiplantae; phylum Streptophyta; class Magnoliopsida; order Ericales; family Theaceae; genus Camellia; species Camellia sinensis. Next base: position 436,352 of record NW_021028192.1, read on the forward strand.
TTTTCTGATATACGATCATAAAATTAATTATTTTATTTTACTATTACTACCACTATTATTATTATTATTATTATTATTATTATTGTTATTATCATGACTGGTTGTGATATTAATTAAATATTTAGAGTGTCGCATTTTTAGACACACCTAATATAAATACACTTAAAAAGTATAATTTTCGTGAAAAAAATCTTTAAAAAATCACTAAATACTAAAAATATAAAAATTCAGTATATTTTTTGTATTTATTAATTTTTTGAAATATATTTTACTTTTTAGATACATCTAAGTAAAGTGCATCTAAAAAAGTAAAAAAAAATTCTTAAAATTTTAAAAATATTTACCAAAAACAAAAAAACACGAAAAATAAAAAAACTCAGTTTTCAGAAAACTGAATTCAGAAAACTGAAACCAAACACACTGAATAATGTTTTTAGTTTGAAAAATAATGGTAAAGATTGCAATGGTGAAAATGATAAGTATAGTGTGTTAGATTATAATGGTAAACATGATGAGTGTAGTGTGTTATATTATAATGGTGAAGATCAACAATGTTAGAAAAGAGATTTGTTCCAAAAGATATAATGCATAAATGATGGTATGTAAAGAGAGATTTGTATTTTTATATGTAAATTACTTGAATAAGTATATATACATCCATATTGTTCTTAATAGTAATTTTACTTAAAATTATTAGGGTAAATTACATTAACATCACTTGAGGTTTAGTCCAATTACTATCCACCCCCTGACGTTTTAAAAATTATATTTTCACCCCTGTGGTTAATAGTCTCATTTCGCAACCACCCCTCCCTCCTCCGCCGTCGCCGTTTATATAAAATGTAACAATTCCAAGTAGAAAAATAGAGGAAATTACATTAAAAAAAAAGTAAAGAAAATGGGAAAAAAAAGAGAAAGTAAAGTAAAGTAAAGCAAAAAGAGAGAGAGTGCACGAGTTCAATGTCTTCATTCCGTCTAAATAATTACAATGACAAGGGGGTTAGTGCAATTTCTCAAACGTCAGAGGGTGGTATATATTAAACCCAAACCTCAGGGGTGTAAGTGTAATTTACCCAAATTATTATTATCATACAAATTTAATGATTATCTATATTAAAAGAATTTATGATGTGTATTTTGGTTTTTTTTTTTTTTTTGGTTGACTTTTTTGAGTTTCAACAGTTGCCAAACGGCAACTAAGGCCTCGTTTGGCAAGTGACTTTTTTAATTAAAAAGTCAAAAAATCACTAAAAAAAATCAAAAAATCAAAAAGCAAACAACTTATATTAAAAAGTTAATAATTCTATTTTCTCTCTACTTTTTACATATATTTTTGTAAAAAATTAAAAAATTATTTCAATCATAATTTTTTTATATCATATTTTAATAAAAAAAAAACTAAAAAATTACTAAAAAAAACCTATTTCTAACCGAGGCCTAAGCGTGCCTTCAACCACTAACATTTGGCTGTGAGTTGGAACATTTTCAATCCACCATCCACACGTCCATTTATTGACGCCTACGAATGTTTTTTTTAAGACTACTAGTCCTATAATTTTTTTCCAATCACATTTACATGTTGGGATATATGGATGACTTTTAAAGTTATTTTTAAAAATAAAAACTAATTTGCTTAGTTTTTTTTATATTTTAAATTAGCATATATACATGAGCTCAATAGGCAGAATTAGAAAATATATTTGCTTTAGGTCTGGACTTGATATAATCACTTGGGTTGATTTTCAAGTTGGGTCGGGCTTAAGCAAAAGACAAAATCCCTTATTAGGTAGTAAAAGTCTGGCTCGATCGCTAGTCACCCATAATTGAACGGTATTGTTTGGGCTCACAGGATTCATCATAAATTATATTTCGATAATTTGAATTGTTCATTTTATCAGACTTTTTGTGTATATTATTCATAAAAAAGAAAAAATTACATTTTCATGATAGTACAACTCTCTTGTGTGTATAGTACAAATTCATTTATGTGCTTAGTAAAATTCTGACATACAAAAAGAGTTGTACAAAAACAAAAAAAAAATTCTATTTGTAGTGTAATTTTTTTCCCATTTATAATTTTTCCTAAAAAAATTACATCAATTCGATATTTTATAACCTATTCAATTTAAGATATTTGTTTACAACAAAAATAAATAACAAGTATATTTTTAAAAATAATTTATTTATTTTTTTACTAACAAATGTAATAAATTAAAACATATAAATAAAATTTTATATGCATAAAATATACCAAATAATTAATATTATTAAAACGGAACTCGTACGGAAACACAGACTAGAATATCAATATTTGGGGGAGAGGGAAGCCTAGTCCGTGAGAATTACAATTAAAAATAAAATAAAATCACATGTCAATGAATTGATAAAAAAATTAATTATAAAATAATGAAAGAGTTTAAAATATTATTTTTTAATATTTATAAATTTTATCATTAATTTGACAATAGCAAAAATTAATTATAAAATAATGAGAGTTCGTAATTTTATTTTTTACTATTTATAAATTTCAGTATTAATTTGAAAATAAATTTTCAAACATCCACTTAAATGAATTTTGGGGCACTTTTTTTATAAATTTCTTTTTACCTATTATGTTACATTTAGTTCACATTATTTTTTATATTCCAATAAGTTCTATAGGTGATATAGTTACTAAAATACCCCTAATAATATTCATATCTACAGTGTAAATGTTCCGTGATGTGAATATTCATACTATCAATATGAATATTCATACTATCAATGTGAATGGTAACATATCAATTCGAATATTTATAATGTTAATGTGAATATTTGTACGTCAATATAAATATTCACATTATAAAATTGAATGTCCACATCACTAAATTGCTAGCAGTTCAGAAAATATTTGTAAAGGTAAAAACGTTCATAAAATACCTTAAATATGAGAATTATGATTTGATAGATCAAATATTTAAATAATATGACATATTGAAATCATTTTATGGACTAAACGAGACACAAACACTTGAAAAATAATTTTTTAATAAATCTCCTATTATATTTTCTTAAAATTTTTTTTTTTTAAAAACTCAAATTTGGCGCGGTCGTAGAGGGGTTTTCCGGTAAATCCGGGACGTCAGTATCCGGTTGAGACCTGTTCGTTGGTTGGTTGTTTGTTTGTCCCGATTTCCCGCCTCTGTATACGATCTCTCTCTCTCTCTCACTACACTGGCAAACACACAAACACTCTCTCTCTCTCTCTCTCTCTCGCACATAATTACCAATATTGAGTGATCAGTGAGTCTCACTCTATTTTGGGACAACGATAGCTCTCTGCTATCACAGCCATGGATGAAGAATACGATGTTGTAGTGCTTGGGACAGGTCTCAAGGAATGCATTCTCAGTGGTCTACTCTCTGTTGATGGACACAAAGTAAGCCCTTTCTTCATTGTCTCTTCTCTATTCACGCGTCTATACACAACAACACTGCTTTCTCATGTGTTTCTTGATCTTATAGGCCCTTTGGATTGGATTGAGTTATTTTATGAGAAATGATATAAAAAAAAATTATGAGAAAAATAACTCTTTCTCATGTTTTGGATTACAAATTGGGTACTTCTATTCGCACATCATATTTTATCTCAGTACACAACATTTGTGTCATTTGAATATCAACTTCCGAACAAAAATAAAATGTTCGAATGTCAAGTCCTGAACAAAAAAAAAATGAATTGTTCGAACAAAAATCTCGTTCAATAGTTGATATCTGAATATTTGTATTTTGTTCGGACGGTGATATCTGAACGGCCAAATAGAATCACCCTTTACAAATTAGATAAGACAGGCTGAGAAATGGAGAAAAGGGAATTTTTTTTATGCCCCTTTCATTTTTCATACCAAAAAATAAAAATAAAAATAAAAATGCTGAGATTTGGTCAGAAACCGAATTAATTGGCTGTATATTTTTTAAAATACCAGATTATAATACATAGGATGAAAATGAAATCTTATCCATATTCCTATTTCACATGCTTTGCTTTTTTTCCCATTTGAACATGACAGTAAGAAAGCAAAATCATTCTTTTATTTTCTCACCAAATTGAGACATCAAAATCATTTCCTTTCTTCGTCATGCATGTAATACCTCTTTCTTGTATGAAACGGTGACATTTTCATATATTTTCTTTGTGATAATATGGGCAGACATCAGTGTTTATTATTTCTTAGATATATAGAGATATTGACTGACTTTAATTAGAGCAAGTTTAAGTCATAAAACAACCTATCAAGTGTGGAGATGTGGTGGGACTGGAATGTTACATCTTGGAGATAAGCTTTGGACTTCAGTTTAATTTCAAATAAAGATATTTCTTAAATAAAAGGAAATTTTTTTTTTCCACTTGTCACATGCTCATACTTTGTGCTCTATTACTTAATTATTGCCAATTAAAACATGTTGTTTGAGTATGTTCTTCCAGAGCAATATGCAATTGTAGTGTTTCTTTGTTTTTTGTTTTTTTGTTTTTGAGTCCAATTGAAACTTGAGTTACACAATGGGTGGCAGGCTCCCTTTACCTATGAACATCTTAAGTTCCAAGCCAGATGAAAGCATGATTCATTCCAATGTCTCTAGCAATAGTACCCAAAAAGCCTTTTCATAAGCCTTCTGAATCTTGTTCCAGTGTTCCATTACTGGTGAATGTAGACATATAGTCCTTTTCCTAAGCCTTTTCTCTAATATAGTGTTTGGTTCACTGGAATGGAATGATCATTCCATCATAAAATCCATTCTCACGTTTGGGTTACTAAAAAAATATGATGGAAAATATGTTATGTATTACAACTGGAATCATCATTCCCATTGTAAGGAATAATCATTGCATAAGGAGGCCAAGGAATATGACCTTTCCATTCCAGTGAACCAAACAGAGCATAAGAGTAAGAGTAAAGCTCTAAACACTCCAACAGTCTTTCTTTGTTCTCTATACAAATTTCAGCAAAATAATAATGTAATCATCAGCTTTCTTGCAGGAGATGCTTTGTGCTTTATCATTATCTTTTTATTTTCACTCTTTTTCCCAGATTCATATATCTTTTGGATAACTCTTTGGGGATTTTATAATCTTGTTAGAATGCTGAATTATTAGCATTTTTTGGTGCCTATTTGGAACAGGTTCTGCACATGGATAGAAATGATTACTATGGAGGAGAGTCCACCTCACTAAATCTCAACCAGGTACAATTATCATTACATGCTTAAATTGCTCTGTTGATCATCTATCTAAAACTCTTCTATTAACTCATTTCTGCTTATGGCTTTATTTATTTATTTATTGGTTTGTTTCATTTCTACTTGTGGCTTCTAGCTCTGGAAGCGATTCAGGGGCAGTGACACACCTCCAGAACATTTGGGCTCAAGCAGAGATTACAACGTCGATATGATCCCCAAGGTATGCAGACTTCTGTTCAATATTCATATGTAGCCTCTTCGAGGTAATGAAATAATCCTTTGGTTATTATACACCTCTCTTGTCATTCTCAAATTTACTTATGTTGTACAACAAACCAAACTAGCTTCACTCTATGGTATACTTTTAGCTGCCAATCCACAAGTCCCTGGTGGATAATGGGAACACTTGAACCCGCCATCCCTTGCCACGAACCACAAATGGGTCCCTACAGCCTTCTCCCGACCTAGGCAGACATGATGGCGTCAGGGTATCCATCCAATCAAGGCTTGCAATTGCTAGGTGAGGCAAATGTGGAGGCAGGTGAGTGGGCACCCAGGTGGGTGTGGCGCACACGAAGGTAGGCGAGGAACACAGAGTTAAGGCACTAAGTGTTACCATGGAGATTTGATCTCCATCGACGGTTGATCATTTATAGTCTTCCTAGTAAAAAAAGAAAGGACTTTCAGATTGAAAAGTTTTGATAAATAAGTACATATAAAAATCATGACATGGGTTAAAGTGTAACATTTGTAGTAGCAAACCTCTCAATGTTTTTCATAATGTATGATTTGAAGATTGTAGTGTATTGGATGGAGAATGAATCGATTTTCTTTGACAGTTCTATATCATTCCTTTTAATGCTACTAAACTTTGGGTCATCAGAAGATTGTAGCATATTGGATGGAGAATGAGTCGATTTTCTTTGACAGTTCTATATCATTTCTTTTAATGCTACTAAACTTTGAGTTATCAAAGGCTGATGATGCTTATTTCTAGTTTAGACTTGATATGTAAAGAGAGTTCCCATGTATCTTGACTCTTAATAACTACTGCTTGTGGATAAGAAATGATTTTAGGACTGTATTCCTCAACATTATTTTTCTGTACTTGTTATCCCATTAAATGTCATAATTTCTTTGTTCTGACAGTTCATGATGGCTAATGGTGGCCTTGTTCGTGTTCTCATCCACACCGACGTCACGAAATATCTGAATTTTAAAGCTGTAGATGGCAGTTTTGTGTACAACAAAGGGAAGGTCAGAATCTAATTTTTCATAAATGATATAAAAGCTCCAACTTCATTTTATGATTAACAATGAGTTTGATCCTTTTCAGATTCACAAAGTACCAGCTACTGATGTGGAAGCACTTAAATCTCCACTGATGGGATTGTTTGAGAAGCGACGTGCTCGAAAGTTCTTCATTTATGTGCAAGACTATGAAGAGAATGATCCAAAATCCCATGAAGGACTCGACCTCAACAAAGTTACTGCAAAAGATATCATTTCGTACTATCTAATCCTTATTATTTCTCCTTTTCCTTTTTTATTTTTCTCTGTCTATCTTATATATATAATTGATATATAGTTGTGGGTAAGAGAGGTTAGAAGTGGTCGGTTGTGGACCTCTTGGAAGATGGCGGGCACTTCAATGGCTTGAGACCAACAGAGGCAGTGGAAGAGAAGATCAAGGCAGCCTTAGAGACAAAGTGGGTGGCAGTGAGAGACCTCGAACACTTAGATGGTTGTGTTGATACAATAATGTTCGTGTGATGTGGCTGCATCCCTTATATAGATTCTAGGAGTAGTGGAGCCCAAGCTACTTGAGGACAGGTGGCAAGTTCTCCTTAGCTGGACAAGTTGGTGATATTAGCCCTACTGCTGCATCCTATGATATCTTGTGAGTGGCATGCAACCGGCGTGGTTGTAAGGTCAATGTCCCATCCCTAAGTCTGGTTCAGGTGGAGCTGTCATTGCAGGTAGGTAGGCAAGTAACCTTGACAAACCCATGGTCTTAGCCTCCAATCCATAATCCTCTAATGATCTTGAACAAGGATGCCTAGGCCCTGCTCCCAACTTAGGCAGCCAAGTGATTAAGTAGAATGAGAGAGCCCATGTAACGCCCCCAAATAAAAGACATAAATCAAACAACCGAATACTCCATCCAATGACAATTCCAATATGGTAAATCAGATCTCTAAATTCATGTTTCTTTCTGGTAAGAGATTTTACAAAGGAGATCCACATGCATTACACATTCAAACCCTCTTTAAATTGAATCCGTAGATATGCGACCATACAACCACAAGAATTAACAACAGAACAAGGAAATGCCTCAAGGGTTACGAGTTCCAAGGCTTAGGTCTGGTTACACAAAAAGGGTTAACTAACCCATATAATTAAAGCCCTTGGCTTGACAAAATAATCACAAAAGAAAAGAGCTTTTGCTCCCAAAAAGACTTTCCATGCCCTCAGCTAGGTGGGATCACAACATCCTTTATCGCACAAATCCACTAGAGGTGAGCCCAAAGCCCAGTAGGAGTAATTTCACGAAGTATATATGTTTAAGCAGTCTGTCATATATATGTGTATGCAATGTTATACCATGCCACAACATTATAAGTATTGCTTCAAAAAAAATATATATATATATATATATATTGCCATGATCTTTAAAAGAATCACTTAATCATCTCAATAAACCCAAAATTTAAAATGAGGTGGTAAATACGTCTCAGGTATATCCCCAGGGTTAGTGTCTGCAAGTAGGCGTATCAAACACTACCAAATCCTACTTTGCCGGCTCTTAACCGGAGGGCTTAGGCACCCACACGCGTATGTTTCTGGTCTTACACTCGAACTGCACCCCCTAATCGGATTTCCCACCGTATTTACCTCAAAACAATACAATAGTAACAATTGTTTTTCTCAAACAACATAACCATTTTCAAGATATAACCATAGTGAAATCATATTTCGAAAATTATGTATATGAATGAATTGAAATGCAATGATTTAGTTCTGATATGCACAATTTCTCCACAATTCCCAACGTTTGCTCAAAGAACCTACACCACTACCACCTCCACTTCACCTACACCACTACCACCTCCACTTCACCTACTACACCTATATCTCCTATATAAGGAGCCTCTCACATTTGTACTAAAAAATCAATCAATTCAACAATCAATAATACATCTATTTTTTTACAATATGTAAAGAGAGTTCCCATGTATCTTGATTCTTAATAACTACTGCTTGTGGATAAGAAATGATTTTAGGACTGTATTCCTCAACATTATTTTTCTGTACTTGTTATCCCAATAAATGTCATAATTTCTTTGTTTTGACAGTTCATGATGGCTAATGGTGGCCTTGTTCGTGTTCTCATCCACACCGACGTCACGAAATATCTGAATTTTAAAGCTGTAGATGGCAGTTTTGTGTACAACAAAGGGAAGGTCAGAATCTAATTTTTCATAAATGATATGAAAACTCCAACTTCATTTTATGATTAACAATGAGTTTGATCCTTTTCAGATTCACAAAGTACCAGCTACTGATGTGGAAGCACTTAAATCCCCACTGATGGGATTGTTTGAGAAGCGGCGTGCTCGAAAGTTCTTCATTTATGTGCAAGACTATGAAGAGAATGATCCAAAATCCCATGAAGGACTCGACCTCAACAAAGTTACTGCAAAAGATATCATTTCGTACTATCTAATCCTTATTATTTCTCCTTTTCCTTTTTTATTTTTCTTTGTCTATCTTATATATATAATTGATATATAGTTGTGGGTAAGAGATGTTAGAAGTGGTCGGTTGTGGACCTCTTGGAAGATGGCGGGCACTTCAATGGCTTGAGACCAACAGAGGCGGTGGAAGAGAAGATCAAGGCAGCCTTAGAGACAAAGTGGGTGGCAGTGAGAGACCTCGAACACTTAGATGGTTGTGTTGATACAACAATGTTCGTGTGATGTGGCTGCATCCCTTATATAGATTCCAGGAGTAGTGGAGCCCAAGTTACTTGAGGACAGGTGGCAAGTTCTCCTTAGCTGGACAAGTTGGAGATATTAGCCCTATTGCTGCATCCTATGAGATCTTGGGAGTGGCATGCAACTGGCATGGTTGTAAGGTCAATGTCCCATCCTTAAGTCTGGTCAAGGTGGAGTTGTCATTGCAGGTAGGTAGCCAAGTAACCTTGACAAACCCATGGTCTTAGCCTCTGATCCATAATCCTCTAATGATCTTGAACAAGGATGCCTAGGCCCTGCTCCCAACCTAGGCAGCCAAGTGATTAAGTAGAATAAGAGAGCACATGTAATGCCCCTGAATAAAAGACATAAATCAAACAACCGAATACTCCATCCAATGACAATTCCAATATGGTAAATCAGATCTCTAAATTCATATTTCTTTCTGGTAAGAGATTTTACAAAAGAGATCCACATGCATTACACATTCAAACCCTCTTTAAGTTGAATCTGTAGATGTGCGACCATACAACCATAAGAATTAACAATAGAACAAGGAAATGCCTCCAGGGCTACGAGTTCCAAGGCTCAGGTCTGGTTACACAATGGGGGTTAACTAGCCCATATAATTAAAGCCCTTGGCTTGACAAAATAATTACAAAAGAAAAGAGCTTTTGCACCCAAAAAGACTTTCCACGCCCTCAGCTAGGTGGGATCACAACATCCTTTATCGCACAAATCCACTAGGGGTGAGCCCAAAGCCCAATACGAGTAATTTCACAAAGTATACATGTTTAAGCAGTCTGTCATATATATGTGTATGCAATGTTATACCATGCCACAACATTATAAGTATTGCTTCAAAAAAAATATATATATATATATATATATTGCCATGATCTTTAAAAGAATCACTTAATCATCTCAATAAACCCAAAATTTAAAATGAGGTGGTAAATATGTCTCAGGTAAATCCTCAGGGCTAGTGTCTGCAAGTAGGCGTATCAAGCACTATCAAATCCTACTTTACTGGCTCCTAACCGGAGGGCTTAGGCACCCACACGCGCATGTTTCTAGTCTTACACTCGAACTACACCCCCTAATCGGATTTCCCACCGTATTTACCTCAAAACAATACAATAGTAACAATTGTTTTTCTCAAACAACATAACCATTTTCAAGACATAACCATAGTGAAATCATATTTCGAAAATTATGTATATGAATGAATTGAAATGCAATGATTTAGTTCTGATATGCACAATTTCTCCACAATTCCCAACGTTTGCTCAAAGAACAAAGATAAGATATTCAGTATCTATATGTGTTCATACTCCAAAAATTTATATAAATTCTATATCCATGTGACATATGACATTCTTTCATATTCACAATCAACATTCATTTCCACTTTCATATTCTAGACAAATGCACAAGATGTTATGTTAATTTCTCAACAACACAACAACATCAGGAAGTTTCCTCAATTTCTCAAAGGATTTAGCAAGAATTTCATGGATATTTCACAAATTTCACTTTTCCCCAATTTGCTCCAAAACCTAGGGTTTGATCAAAAGAAAGGTTTTTCCTTCATTTTCAAAATATCTTCTTGCAAACATGCCCAAATGGTTCATAGTTCACAACATGATCTATCTTGGACCAAAATCATAAGATAGAAATATTTTCTCAAACATTTCCTAGATTCAACATTTTAAAACTCAAAACCCAAACTTGAAATTATAGTGAAATGGACAAGACATGCTAAAATCATATATATAATTCAAAGGAACTCCGTACCTCAAGACTAGGAATAAAGATGAGAGAAAAGCTTCAAAACCAAAGGCGTCAAAACTTGATCCCCACCGTACAAAATGTTGCTTTTCATGAGCTCTCCCAAAATTAAAGAAAGCATTAGGGTTAAAATCTCAATGAATATGGAGGGATCAAAGAAGTAATGAGGTGGTTGGAGGGTTTCTTAGAGAGAGATGAGAGAAATGAGAGTGAGAGTAATTGTAGAGAGAGAGAGAGAGAGAGTGAAGGAAAAGTGAGAAAAAGTGTGTAAGGGTCCAACTTTTAAGTGATTGGACACATTTTTAGGAGTAAACTGCGAACAGACCGCTCAAGCGAAAGCGACCAAACTTGCGCTCGAGTAAACAATCCGAACTCCCATAATCTCTCCTCTCTGCAAAAGACCACTCAAGCGACAAGACCTTCACTCGAGCGAAAAATACGAGCTCCCAGAAGTTCAGACTGCAGAACAAAATATTGGATGGTCGACGTTACCACTTGAGCGGTCTCAACTTAAAAGTGAGACACAACACTCTTAAAATATTCCCACCATTCTCGGATTCACTCTAACACCCCAAGATGCCAAAAAATATCTCGGAACACACTAGAATATACACACGAACAACCACAAGGAAACTGATAGGTAACAACACAAGTCCTAAATGTTTCAACAGTGACAGGGCAATTAAAGAAGACAGAAATTTCAAAATGCTATATATATTCAAAATGCTTTAAAATGACTCAGAACATCACAACACATAGGTGAGCCAAGTGCCCAACCTAGGCAGCCAAGTGAACATAGGTGAGCTAGGGGCCAACAAAACTGCCATTGAGCAAGAGTGAGTAGGGAGAATGTGTTCCCTATTAGGATGAGGTATGAAGGACCATGGTGAGTGAGGGCTCCAAGTGAACCATGGTTTGCCGAGCAAGTGAGCTTGGCTCTGCTACGTGAGCCTGGCTCTGCTACGTGAGCCTGGCTCTGCTACGTGAGCCATATTGAGCTCTTCATACTTTAACTCATTTGCGTTGGAGCTCTTATGGCTAGAGTGGCAACTGTGCTATTGAGCTTCGCACTTAGTGGTATGCCTCCGCTTAGGCTAGGCATACAACTCCAACCGGTTGTGGTGCCTCGGAGGTCTGGCACATTAGGGTGTGATGGTGATGACATCACACCTGTTGGGCTCGCCACGTACCGGGTGTGGTACAAGTACCCACAATAGTTACAGGGTTCGTATTTTGTGAGAAATTATCTTTGTTATATTTGCTGAACTTTTTGAGATTGCCATGGAGCGGATGATGTTGGTTCAAATCTTATAACTTGTTTAAAGAAAAAGATGTTTATATACATATGTTGAAGCTAATCTCCTTTAATTATGCTCAGTGACGTGGTATGGGTGAGAAATCTGTGGGGTCTGTTTATAAACTAGTAGATAAGGGCCAGTGCAAGACTCAAAATCTAAGCGTAAGATTAGCTTAAGGAATTTTGAGGGCCAGGTATCTCCTTTCATTTCATGCTCAGTAATATAGAACATCAACCTTGGTGTAACACTAGTATTAGGAACTACTATTTTGATGGCCAAGTATCGGAGTCAAAAAATACTCTGTTTCAGGAAAGCAAGTTGAGGTTTATAAAGTTTGAGGGGCTTTCCAAGAATCAAAATTATAGCCCTAGAAGCACAATGGACGTGACGTGCCCTGCATTTATACATTGGGATCCAATGATAAAAGAAAAAAAATGTAGATTATACCTATTACCCTCTCCTTTGAAATTTAGGAATTTGTAGTATGTTTTATTTTTTTGAATGAAATATTCAATATGTATAACATAAATGAAATATATATATACTATATATTTATTGCATGTGTCCCCCATGTGTTGGTATCTTTCATTTTTTGAAAATTGTCGGCATATCTGTGTCATATCTGCGCCCCTTTTCTTTAGATAGCTACAAATGTAAATATCATAATAAGAATAAATTTGAGATCGATGATAAGGATAAATTTTGTTAGTTTGTATAAGTAACTTTGAATTCTTGCTCCGAAATGGAAAATCCAATGCTACGCTCACTTCAGCATAGACTCAAAACTCAATGAAAATTGAACAGAAGCTTTCAACACAACCAATGATCTCTTAAGTTATTATATTTAAATTTGGCTTACTAATTAAACTGTTCTCCATATCTGGATAGAAAATATGGTAGTACCATTGATGAGTGACGACCCTCAAGCTCACTGCAAAATTGAGTTAAAAAATCTGAAAAAAAGCTTCTGATGTAAGAATTATGGTTGGGGTGTCTATATACACATTAGATGGCAGTAAACTCGTCAAAAGCTGCTTATAAAACCAAGTTGACCAATTGGTTCAACCATATCATTTGTGGTCATCAAACAGGAGAAAGGTTCCTTCATGTGGTCATCTGTTTGACCAATTGGTTTAACCGTCTTATTTGTGGAGAACCAAGCTTTATAGAATATATGATAGAAAATAGTCTAAATCTTGCAAGAAATGGTACACACACAACATTCTTTTCAGTAGGGGCTAATGCCTGGTACCTAAGCGGGCAAAGGACAGTTGTACAAAGACCTAGTGGTAATTTGAAGAATATTACTGGGCAGTCCAGTATTACCTAAGATTCTGTTATTCAATCTAACTTCTTGAAAAAGAAAAGAAAAATAACTTTACTCAAGAGCAAAGTTGATCAAATGCCCAACAAGGGTACTGTTCCCCGATCGCCATTCACTGTTTGGCTCCATTGAGAATTCATTTTTATCATCTACATAGACTAACACTTGTGTTACATGGACTCTTTTGTTTTTCCCCAAAGTAACCGTGTCCACTAGATATGACGAGGGTTGAAGGGTGGATGTGGAATGTGTCCAACACCTGTACCCAATTTAGACATTTGGATCCTCTAATTTTTTACTATGTTGAAAAGAAAAAACTCACATTTGTTAGTAAAGAAACATTTCTAGCCTCTCACATGGATAGGTGAGAGAATTTTTCTAAATCCTATTTAATTTCAAGTATATTTCTACACAATTTACAACATCTTATATAAAATATTATATTATATGCAATATATATGTGTCTTTGACGTGTCTTCGTACCCGTATCCAACTTTTGGATATAGCATTCTAAAATTTAGGTTTATGAAGTTCTGACTTTTAATACACACCTGCATTTGATACTTGTATCTGAGTCCATGAAATCGCGATTTGCCTGACTGCGGTCGCAATTCTGGCTGTTTCCGACAATGAACATGAGTCGCTATTCCGGCAGTGAACTGATGTTGCAATTCCAGCAGCCTCTAGTTCATGATTCTGGCGGCACCTTACTCTGATAGCATGTAAGCTCTTCATTTTTTTTGCTTTCATCAGGAAAGGAACCCCATCCCATCGGGCATTATTGATAAAGAGTGCTGCTGCTGCAAATGTTGGAGTGAGACTGTCCTTCGACACTGTTGGATCATCCGTATATGCTGGATAGGTGTTATTGCCCTTGCTGTGGCCCTTATATTGGCCTACTATCACGTCTTCAAGTTGCAATGGTCTCATTGACCTCAAAACCTTGACCTGAATCAAATTCATGCTCATTATAATAAATTAATTTATAGGGTTTTGATAAAGCTAGTTATCTTTATAGGACTCTTTTATTTCTCCCAAAGCACTTGTGTCCGCCAGATACGATAAGGGCATGCATCCGACACCTGTAACCAATTTAGACATACTTGGATCCTCCAAGATTTTACGATGTTTGAAGAAGAAAAAACTCACATTTGTTAGTAAAGAAACATTTCTAGCCTCTCACATGGATAGGTGAGAGAATTTTTGTAAGTCCTATTTAATTTCAAGTATATTTCTGCACAATTTACAACATCTTATATAAAATATTATATAATATGCAATATATATGTCTTTGACGTGTCTCCGTACCCATATCCAACTTTTGGATATAGCATTCTGAGATTTAGGTTTATGAAGTTCTGACTTTTAGATACACACCAGCATTTGATACTTGTATCCGAGTCCATGAAATCGCGATTTGCCTGACTGCGGTCGCAATTCTGGCTGTTTCCGACAATGAACATGAGTCGCTATTCCAGCGGTGAACTGATGTTGCGATTCCAGCAGCCTCTAGTTCATGATTCTGGCGGCAACTTACTCTGATAGCATGTAAGCTCTTCTTTTTTCTTTTTTTTTCTCCTTCTTCTAATAATAATACAAAGATAAAAATAAAATCAAAACCCTAAAACTCTAATGAAATCAAAACACTAATCTACCCTCAAGAAAAATACAATATATTGCACAGTTACAACTCAGAGTGTGATTACATGTTTTTATAGAAGAATACTCAGCTCTACTTTAACTAGGCTGTTTCTAACAAAATATAACTAACTCAATTTGTTGCCTAACTAACTCTAGTATATGCCATTCTTCAAGTGGGATTGGGTGGTCTACTACTCACTGAAGCAGGAACAGCATCTGCATCATCTTCAGCTTGATCTTTGTGAGCCATCTTTTATCAACTAACAATCTTATGACCTATCAAGACTCATACATGCACAAACATCAGATTTAGGACATTATCATTTTATTTAACTTCTTGCACTCCACATCTCTGAGTATAGGAGAAGGAAGGCATTTTAGAATTGGATTATAGGATGCTAAAAGTGCAAATAGAACTACCATGTGCATGCACACATTTGTAGATTAGTCTTAAACTTATTTGTTCTAGTATAAATTTAAACCAGCAATTAGCTGAATTGACGTGGTTGCACAGAACGTAATCTTACTATTGTAGCTCTAACCCCAAGCAGTTCTTAGATATCAAAGCTTCTTTCTGTTTCTTCTTTTTACTCAGAAAACTGAGTGTGAAAATTTTATAACTATTTTTGTTGGAGACAATCCAAAAGCCAGTTTGATGACAAGTAAATGCTTTTGAGGAATTTTCTCCTTTTGCTCAATTTTGCTAAGCAAAGGGAGCAGACACATTCCTCAGACCAGTTATGATGCTATTTAAATTCCAAATCTGTGATCCAAGTATTTTTATCTGGAGCAAGATGAGCTATAGCTGTGTGGAGTTACTACTACTATTATTGTTTTTGTTCTGCTTTTTACTTTCTGATAATGAGGGCAGTGTAGTTTGACTTATTTTACTTATATAGTTTTCTGATATAGGAAGTATGGGCTAGATGACAATACAGTTGACTTTATTGGGCATGCATTGGCACTCCATAAAGATGATAGTTACTTAGACCAGCCTGCTATGGATTTTGTGAAGAGAGTTAAGGTGAAACACTTGGTTTCCTGCTTTTATTGTTTGTTATTATTTTCTTTCAATGTCTCTGCTTTGAAGATCTTGGAATGATTTCTACCCTTGCTAGTTGCTACACCAAAGTTGTGTTTGACCCCTTCAACACTGCTATATTCCATGTTTCATTTCATATTGGCTTCACTTTTTCAAAACATGTAATACCCACAGCCTTGAAACGTAAATCTTATCTATGAAATCAATGGTATAAAATGTATTGGTAGTAAATGATGCCTCAACTGAAGGATACTGTGGTTATGCCTTAGTGGGGACTTAAGCATGTTCAATTCCTTCTTTTTTTTTTTCTTTTTCTTTTTCACCACCTGGGTAATAGCTGTTAGACAGCGTCCTCAGCATTCTTAGTCATCACTATCCCATCCCTGAATAGGGGTCCTTCACCTGTCCAGTGCAAATATGGGGATGGAAAGCACTTCGGAAACATAGATACTCATCTATCTTTTAAGTGCACAAAAAATAGCGTAATATATAAAGACCTTGAGTAAATGGTAAGGAAGGTGAAATCTTGGTATCATCTAATATCTATTTCAAGACAATGGCATGGACTAGCAGGCGATGTAGTCCCTTAGCTCCACTCCACAGCCAGATTCTGAGTTGTATGGATAGCAGCAGCAGGGCCACTCCTTGGAGACTTGACTTTCTCCACTGATGTGAAAAACTATTGAATGATATTCGTGGATTTTGAGCCATACAGCCTTAACTCTGAACTAGATTAGAATCATTTTCCCTAAAAGGATAATGTGCGTTGGGATTAGTTTGTAGGTTCCTGTTTGTATCTCCTGGGACATATAGCAACATAACCCATACATATCTGTTCTTAAATTCAATCACACTATCATCTTTTTCTCCTTCAGTTTTTATATTTTTATTTGTGAAATTAAGTGATTTTTCAAAAAAGGGGAGGAAGGGTGGGTGGAAATGGCATCAACATGCTGGAATTCCGTAACAGTAACATTGTTGTGTTGTTAATTGTGGATATATTTTATCCTTGAGCAGACATAATTTGAAGTGCATAGAGACATGCATACCTTCTGGCAATGACTTGAACCTTGTGTCTTGCTAGTAGATATTCTTTCAATAGACTTTATCAACAACCATTGATTTTACAAGAACGATTCTGACTTCTCTGGCTAACAGAAAATCACATAAATGCATTTTTTAAATTCATACATTTTCCCTAAACGGATAGTTTTTCCAGTGAGATTTCCTTTTCATATACTCTGTTTACAGTGGTAAGTGTAATTGATCAGCTAATTTGCTTTAGCTTTTGCTTTGAAAGCTCTATGCAGAGTCTTTAGCTCGCTTTCAGGGAGGATCTCCTTATATTTATCCACTATATGGACTGGGAGAACTACCTCAGGTGTGTAGTCATGAAAATGGCAAGAATCTATTGGGGCTATAATCATATATTCGTAACTTTCTGTGACATTATTGGCAGGCATTTGCTCGTTTGAGCGCTGTCTATGGTGGGACTTACATGCTCAACAAACCAGAATGCAAGGTAACTTGTTAATGATTCTATGATATGTATATTATTTTTTGCCTGGGAAACTCTCTGATATCCTTTAATCCATATGGGTAGCCTTGTCTCTTTATTCTCATGATTGTACGGTGGATCCAATGTTAGTATATGATGTTGTCCAAGGCAAAGTATGTTTTAATGGGTTGAAGTGCTGAAAAGCAGCACAAAGTGAATGATTCTGCCAATTAGGGTGGAAAAAGTGGATTGTTCACTTAATTCCCAAGATATAATAAAAATTTTAAACATCCTGCCATTTAATCTTTTTGGCAATACCTTTTATATTTTTATTTTTTTTTAAAGTTAATATTCCACACTTTTCTAAACAAAGATTACAAATGATTTGCTGACCATTTTTCACCAATATTGAGCCATTACATCTGATGCTGCAATTGACAGGTAGAATTTGATGAAGATGGAAAGGCCTTTGGAGTGACTTCGGAAGGAGAGACTGCAAAATGCAAAAAAGTAGTATGTGATCCTTCATATTTGCCTAACAAGGTAATTTATTTCCAAGGAACCTTCAATCAGTAGCTTGATCATGCTGGACTTGAGTTGAATGGTCTGAATTAACACCTGCACCTGCTGATTATTGTGACAACAGGTAAAGAAGGTTGGGAAAGTAGCTCGTGCAATATGTATAATGAGTCATCCTATTCAAAGCACCCATGATGCTCACTCGGTCCAGGTTATTCTGCCTCAGAAACAAGTTGGGAGAAAATCAGATATGTATGTATGCCAAAACTCTTTTATTGATTTTAATTTGTGTGTGGGTAATGCAAATGTATATCATAGGCATAACATTTGCCTTGTAATACGTATTAAAATATGCATATCCCCACATTTGAATGTCATCATTCTGTGCTGATTGGGATAACCTTGATTTTTTTTCATTTAAAATAAAAAATAAATAAATTAAACAAATCACATTTTGTATGACTCTGGAAATGCCTAATGGAAGCAAGAGTTAGAAAGAGAGGAAAGATTTTTTCTTATATTTCTTTTCTTTTGTTCTGTCTGAATGCTGTGCCATTGCCGATTTTCCATCCAGACGGTGCCCAAACTTTTGCGGAATAGTAACTTTTAGAAGTGATTTTGTTGTTGTCATTCTTGAGTAGCTCAATATTCTGTATTTGAGATCAAATATTTGAAAGAAGTTTCTGTTTCAAACACTATTGAGTAACTATTGGTAGTTGTACAAAAAGGTTTCATTTCTTTTGTATATGATTTACTAAACTGTAAGAGGAAAATATAGGAGAAAATGTAGACAATGAAGGTTTATATTCCAAAAGAAGTCTTTTTTGCATGACAAAAGTTGAAACAGTTTTCATACATGCTAAAACAGAAGAAAAGCTAAGGTAGTGTTTGGTTTAGTTTTAGAATCATGATTTGAGAATGGAGTTGTATTTTGAGTTTGTGAGTTGTTGAATCATGATTTGAAAAAAGAAAATTTGTTTGGTTATTGTTAAATATTTATGTATTATTGATTGATATGTTGTGTTTATTACAAATGGTGAGTGGCTCATTATATAGGAGAGGGTGAGTGTAGTAGGTGAGGAGTAGGTGAGGAGTAGGTGGTGGTAGGTGATGGTAAATTGGTGGTAGGTGATGGTAAATTTTAACAGCCCCCGTAAACTCAAGGAGGATAGAAATTAACCAACTTGAGTTTGGAGAGAGTAACAAAACAAGAAAATACATAAAAATAAAAGAGGATAGGAGACACTGTATGGTCGTGTCAGACCATTGGTGAAGACACTGGATGGTGGTGTCATAACGTTGTAGAGGACACTGTATGGTGGTGTCATAACGTTGTAGAGGACACTGGATGGCGGTGTTAGACCGATGTAGAAGACAGTTTATGGGGTCATGTCGAACCGTTGTAGCAGGACAGTTTACGAGGTCATGTCGGACCGTTGTAGCAGACACTGTGTGGTCGTGTCAGACCGTTGTTGAAGACAGTTTAGAGGACGACCAGGTAGACCCAATCTGCAAATTCAAAATTCAAAAACTCTACTATGCCAAACATGCATTGGAATGTGTATTCAAATGTGGCCTTGGAATCAATTTTTGAAAACTTAAATCAAACATAGCATTCAAATATAAGGGTGAAATTATGATTTGAAACTTAAACCAAACAGAGCCTAAATGCTTTCAAGTTCCAAATGTTATGAATTGTACAGAGTTCTTTTAATGCTCTTCTTCTTTGTCAATCTGTTGCAGGTACCTGTTCTGCTGCTCGTATTCTCACAATGTAGCTCCAAAAGGTAAATTCATTGCTTTTGTTACAACGGAAGCAGAGACTGATAATCCTGAAGTGGAACTGAAGCCTGGCATAGAGCTTCTTGGTCCTGTAGACGAAATATTTTTTGATACTTATGACAGATACGAACCCACTAACCAGCATGCTGTTGACAACTGTTTCATATCCACTGTAAGTATACACACAACATTTTGCACTTCTCATATATATATATATATATTTTCATCCTGCAAATTTGAATTTGAATTTATCATTTTTCCCGACAATCAAAAGCCTCAATCAGAAGCAATTTAGTCATATTCAACTTTCTTGCCCTAGCTTTCTATTTATGACCATGAACACCTAAATTTAACTAATGGAAGACTAAGAAATTGGATAAAGTGGTTCTCATAGAATGAGGAGCTGATGAGCCTGTTCTCATAGTCCAGGTTTTCATATTAGAAAATTAGCAGTTTTTATTGCTTTTTTCCTAATCTTAGAGAGGTAGAAATCTCTTGTTTTTATTTATGTCAAAAACACCATCATTTGGTGGGTGACATGTGTCAAAGCTTCAAGAACTCTCAACCCATTGTCTATAGCACTAGGTTGGTTGGTCTTCACTCAGAAGTGAACATGAGAATTGGGATACCGTTTGTCTTCCTTTTTCTTTTTGAGATTGCAGCAGTCATTTGACAAATCTTGAATTTTGTACAGAGTTATGATGCAACGACTCACTTTGAGTCAACAGTACAAGATGTGATCGCCATGTACAGCCAGATAACCGGAAAGGTAACTTTTCAGTTTGATTACAATATATAAACACTTTTACAGTTTAACTGAATACTGTAAATTCTTTTCTTCTCCAAGAAACTTATGCACATCACAGTTGTGAGTGTTTTCCAATGTGATTTTTCCATCAAGAATACTAATATGTTATTTATTTATTTTATTTTTTGGGGGAACAGGGGTGTAGTAGTATAGTTTCAATATGTTAAATTTCTGGAACTTGCCTAATGACATGTGATAATATCTGAAGATGCTTGCGCCGATTAGTCAAACTAACATCTTGGAGAATTTACACTGATGCCATTGTTGTATTACCACACAATATGGAGGTCCATGATATCTACAATGGGGAATTTTAAATAAATTAAAAAAAAAATGCTTTCACTCCCTTTATTTTACATCTGCATGCTGATTCTGTGTTTTATTCAAGCGAAATGCAATACATTCTGCTTGCTTTTTCTGAAGAGCTATAAACTGTTTTGATGATCCTTCATTGCTGCAACGCATTTGTGCATCTACTGTCTTCTTGTTGCAACAATAGAATTGAAATCTGAACTCATATATGCACCTACTGTTTTGTTGTTGCCTAAGTAGAATTTTTAGGTTGTTCAAAATAAATAAATAAATAAAATAGAATATTTAGAAATCAGTATCTGTTCTCCTTGTGTATTATTGTTTTGATTTTGGTTATGCACAAGTACAACTCCATATCATATTAACCATCGATAGTAGAATAGAGTAATGCGTATCTTTCTTTTCCACAATTCCATTAGTGGCTCAATTCTAAACTACTGGCTGAAGTACTAAATTTCCAGTTTGAGTGACTCTAATAACCAGTTTATGTTTATTTGATGGTGTCGTGCTTCAGACTCTTGATCTGACTGTGGATCTGAGTGCCGCCAGTGCTGCTGCTGAATGAATTTTTTGGCTCACACATCCCCCAGAAGAACAGAGAGAAGAACTCAAAGAACCTTCATTCATTGCCTTCTGTGTTCTTTTCAATGCAAGAGGTAGCAGTCCTTGAGCAAATACTGAACCTCCGCAAAACTGATTGACTTCATATGAAACCTGCATTGCATTTTAACAGATACTTTTCTTCCACCTTGTATTGGGAATTTGTTGTTTTTCCATAAGATTTGTCTTTTTTAAGTATTTCATTTAGACGGTAATAAATAAAATTCAAAATTTTTATTTTCAGCTCAAAGGTGGATTACTGAATATTTTCCTTGAGTGTTGGAACTGTGATTTTTGTCCGTTGGGATTTTTTTCTACATAATATCTAGTACTCTCGTATGATTGATATTTACTATGTTAATTCGATTCATTGACCAAATTAAGTAATTAATCATAATTTTTAATTGAATAGCTTGTTCACTTCTCTAGACACATAATATTGAAACTCCAATATTTCAATTTTTAGCAAACAAAATTCCACTGATCAGTGATTCAGGCTCCTTGATAAGACACCAAACCACTTTAGCTAGTGGTGACTGTTCACTTTTTTTAATTCTCAGATTTTCATAAACTCCCAACTTTTGTGTAGCCTCTGAATGTTTTGTCAATTTGACTATAGCCAAAATTTAACCAAAAGAAAAATCTTTTTACCTCTCATTATAGAAAAATTGGCATATACACCATCTGAGCAAAGATTATCAAATTATAATATTTGACATGGGCCAAAACTTGACTTTGTCATTTCTATTTTGACATCAATCACAAAAGACTGTCTAAAAATTAGCTGGAAAAAAAAAAAGGAAAGAAAAAAGGAAAAAAGGAAACGAAAACTGAAATAATATGATTTCTAATAATCACAAATGTTGCAGATTCCTTTATTGCATTTCATATTCATATAGGAGGAACATCTTATTCTATTGCCAGGTAGCCAGATCCAATTTAAAGATGGCTAGAACAAAATTAAAAGAAATATCAAAATGAAACAAATTCTGTCTGTATAATTCTTTTCTATAATGGTGAAAATTTTAAAAAATAAAATATAAATGTCAGGTGTTATTTCCCCAGTGAAATCAATTTCCCACAAGAACAAGACAACACTACAGGAAGGCACTTTTGATGTACTGCAGTAGTGCCAATGGAAAAACCAACAGCACTTACAGTTGATGCAGAAAATAATTATGAGTAACCTACTGAATATATATATATATATATATGTGCCGTTAATCTAGCAGCCTAATAATGTAATAGGGTTTGCCCTGTGCTTCATAGGGTTTTCCAACAACAAAATTTAATAAAACTGCACAAGAAGAATCAAGAGCATGGAGTGGGATTAACCCTGCTGATCCCCGGACATTGTACTAGGAGTATTTGGAAGCTGACCATCTTTCTTATCCAGTTGTTGATCAACAACCACAGATCCATTCCCGTTTTGGCATGTAGCCAATTCCTTTACCTCTGCCTGAGTGGGAGAGGGAGAGGGAGAGGAAGATGGAGATGGAGATGGAGACGGAGACGGAGCCATCCCTTCTTCAATAGGAAGGGTTCTCTTTGAGCCCTCCAAAGCAACACCAAGAACTATGTTCTCTTCCAATGGAGGTCTTGATATTGGTGGGGCTTGCGTTAGTCTCTCACTTTCTTGTTTTGATGATTGCGAGCTGGATGGATAATCGCCTAGTTTCTGACCACCAGTATGCGAAAAAGAAGCTGCACTGCTCTGTCGAGTGTTTCCCAAACCTGTCTTCTCAGGCTGCTTATTATTAGAGATGTTCTGGGTGGAAGTTGAGCCTACAGCTTTCGAGTTGGAACTTGACACTTCTGCAAACTTGGAATCAGTCTTAGAGGCAGATGTTGATGTTGATTTTGCCATCACTTTATCACCTACCTTACGACCAGGTGTAGATGTAGATGTAGATGTAGATGCCACTGCGGTATTGTCGCCTTTGGAGTCAGAATTTTGCATTTCTCCAGCCTTCATACCAGATGTTTGCACCTCCCTCGCCCTAGAGTCAGAAGATGGATGAGTCTCTTTGGCTTTAGAGTCAGACAATAGTGTAGCTCCTCCACCTTTAGCATCTGTCTTGCCATTGGATGTGGGCCGCACTGCTGGCTTGCTGTCTTGCTGCTCTCCATTTGCGCGCATTGACCGAGTTTGGGTTTTTGTTCTGTCTTCTCCATTGATTTTGTAATGGGGTTCAATCAGTAGCAAAGGACGGTTAGAAGCTGCTGCTCCACCACGAGTGAAGATTGAATCCGAAAATGGTATGTTTTCCAAATCAGGGTCACTATATATTTTCTGAATTGTACGAATGGGAGTGGCAAGTCGAGCACGGTGATGGCTGATGACTCTCAGAAGATCCAGCAGTATAGCTTCCTGTTTTTTTTTTTCCAAACAAAAAATAAAAAGTCACCAAGGGCATACTCCCGTGTATTGTACATTATAGAATTCAAATGAGATGGCATCTCCCATAAATGACCACAGGAATAGTTGATTGGAATAAGTACTGTTTTACTTGGTTAACGAAAAAGATGATGGCAAAGAAAGAAACTTTTGAAAACTACAACCAAGAACCAAACAGGATTAATACAGCGAGTCTAGAAAACTGGGATAAAGGATCTGAGAACAGAATGGCTCAAGCTTCCTAACAAAGACATCCAGAAATCCAACAACTCACCCCACTCACACCCCTAAACTCACATTTCATGAATTTCTCTAGAGGAAATTTCCATCTATCCCATAACTGAAAATGAGTATCTTACCCCACACAAAAAATCTGAATCCACTAATAACTTTCAAGTCGCCATCTTCCCCAAGAGAATATGCCAATAACTTTAAAATTACAGGAACAGGTGATGAATTGGACCTAATATTCATGGCTGACAAATCTTTGCATGCATGTATGCTTAAATTAGAATACTTCAAATGCAAATGCCAGTATAAATATCAAACTTCCAACAAGGTTTAGAAAATTTAATGACCTGATCTTAAAATCATACATATATTTTTTTTGATAAATAAAGCAATTTATTATAAAAAGGCATAAAGATGATGCAACCAATACAAATGGTATTCCCAATTAGGGAAACCCGACCCAAGCACTACCTAGTTATATCATCTAGAACATCTTAAAAAGAAAAAAAAATCTGGCTTAATTGTTCTCTCCAACCAACTATACATAACTACAAGAAGCCGATTCTCTAACCAAAGGACACCATAATAAACCTCTTGAAACGTTCGACTATTTCGCTCCAACCATACAAGCCACATCAAGCAAAACGGTGCCATTAACCACACCCGCCGACGTCGATGTCCAATCCAAGCACCCCACCAAGCCCAAAGCTTATCCAACACCCCTTTTGGTTGAACCCAAACAACCCCAAAGAGTGAGTAAATAAAACCCCACAGCCGCGAGGCCACTGGACAATGTAGGAACAAATAATCCACTCATCAGCACAACACATACAACATCGATTCACTAACACATGCCCACGCCTTATCAAATTATCCAATGTGAGATTCCACCCCAAAGCAGCTGTCCACATAAAGAAAACCACCTTAGACAGGACACCCGGGACCCAAACACTCTTCCAAGGAAACACCCTACCACACACCTCCACCAAACCCCAATAGAATGAAGAAACTGTGAACTATCCCCTGGCCCCCACCCCATTCCATACCATAACATCGGACCCCACCCTAGCAAGACCCAAGCCGAATACTTCAAATGCAAATGCCAGTATAAATATCAAACTTCCAACAAGGTTTAGAAAATTTAATGACCTGATCTTAAAATCATACATATATTTTTTTTGATAAATAAAGCAATTTATTATAAAAAGGCATAAAGATGATGCAACCAATACAAATGGTATTCCCAATTAGGGAAACCCGACCCAAGCACTACCTAGTTATATCATCTAGAACATCTTAAAAAGAAAAAAAAATCTGGCTTAATTGTTCTCTCCAACCAACTATACATAACTACAAGAAGCCGATTCTCTAACCAAAGGACACCATAATAAACCTCTTGAAACGTTCGACTATTTCGCTCCAACCATACAAGCCACATCAAACAGAACGGTGCCAATAACCACACCCGCCGACGTCGATGTCCAATCCAAGCACCCCACCAAGCCCAAAGCATATCCAACACCCCTTTTGGTTGAACCCAAACAACCCCAAAGAGTGAGTAAATAAAACCCCACAGCCGCGAGGCCACTGGACAATGCAGGAACAAATAATCCACTCATCAGCACAACACATACAACATCGATTCACTTACACATGCCCACGCCTTATCAAATTA
Source organism: Camellia sinensis (assembly GCF_004153795.1). NCBI lineage: Eukaryota > Viridiplantae > Streptophyta > Magnoliopsida > Ericales > Theaceae > Camellia > Camellia sinensis. Next base: position 462,465 of record NW_021028192.1, read on the forward strand.
TCCAATGTGAGATTCCACCCCAAAGCAGCTGTCCACATAAAGAAAACCACCTTAGACAGGGCACCCGGGACCCAAACACTCTTCCAAGGAAACACCCTACCACACTCCCCCACCAAACCCCAATAGAATGAAGAAACTGTGAACTGTCCCCTGGCCCCCACCCCATTCCATACCATAACATCGGACCCCACCCTAGCAAGACCCAAGCCATACAAGAAATCCCACAACTCCACCAACTGAGCCACCTCCCAATCTTGCACCTGCCGTCGCAACTGAATATTCCAAACCATCACACCCCCACCCCCCAAATAAGATGCCACCGTAGCCTCGTAATCAACCACAATGGCGAAGATCAAAGGGAAACGGATCTCCAAAGAAACCTCCCCACACCATCCATCCATCCTTCCAAAATCTCACCCTCACTTCATTCTCCACCCGAAATCCTACCCACCTCCAAAACTCCACCCTTCCTAGCCAAATCCCTTTCCACAACCCACACCCATGGGAGCTAGTCACATTCCCAGTAACCCAATCCCCCTTACCCACCGTAGCCTCGTGATCAACCACAATGGCGAAGATCAAAGGGAAACGGATCTCCAAAGAAACCTCCCCACACCACCCATCCTTCCAAAACCTCAGCCTCACATCATTCTCCACCCAAAATCCTACCCACCTCCAAAACTCCACCCTTAACAGCCAAATCCCTTTCCACAGCCCACATCCATGGAAGCTAGTCACATCCCTAGTAACCCAATCCCTAGTAACCCAATCCCCCCTACCCAATCCATGCTTAGAAGCGATCACCCTTCGCCATAATCTATCCTGCTCCACAGCAAAATGCTACAATCACTTCCCTAACAAGGCTCTGTTGAAAGTCACCAATTGCCTAACCCCCAGGCCCCCTGCTTGCTTCGATTGACAAATCCTTCCCCAATCAACCAAATGATACCTAAATTCGTCTCCACCACTATCCCACAAGAAGTCTCTTTGAAGCTTTCCAACCGCTGTGCTACCAACACTAGAATAACATGTACCGACAGAAATAGGTTTGGATACTTCTCCACCACTCCATCCCACACCCTCTTTGCCTTAAACATAGCCCCCCTAACGGCAGACCCAAATAAGACACTGGCAATCCCGCCACCTTGCAACCCAAGATTGCTGCTAAAACTAGCAAGTGTTGTACCTCCCCAACCGAAATAAGTTCCGACTTCCACAAGTTAACCCGAAGGCCTGACACCGCCTCAAAGCATAGCAACACACATCTCAAGTATCCCACACGCTCCACTTCAGCACCACAGAATATCAAAGCATCATCCACATACAATAGATGAGATACACCAGTAGTAACCCCCGACACTGATCCCACAACAAAACCTTCCAATAAGCCTACACACACCGCTCTTAAAATCATATATCACCATTGCTCTCATGAATTGGGTAGCATTTTTTTGTGTTATTGGTGTTGTAATCGCACAATCTACAAATCCCACATATTACTATCCTAATTACATGGAAGTGCAAAAGAAAAGTCCTCTTACCTTGACACACAGGTATTCTTCAAAATGTGAGGTCTTCACGAAGCAAGAGATCAAGATCTGAAAGACATAAGATAAATATCAAGTTCATGCATAGCTGATGGTCAAGTGGCAGCTACTAGAAAACCATTACAGTTTTAAAAAATTATGGACCCATCCATCTAGTTTATTTGCTTTTGTTTTGTTGAGTAAAATCATACATTTTATTTAGATTATCCAGAAATGGCTCCACAAAAGACATTTTATTATATAGTTTTTGGTAATTTAAAATATCAAGAGCGAAGCCTATCAAGAACGAAGCCTTATGATACTGTCACTACAGAAATCCATTGGGATGTGCCATCCATTAGGGCTGTTGTTCATCAATCCGATCTAACAGATCAATCCGTCTGATCCTTGGTGGGGGGTTGAACAAAATGGTGGTGGTGGGGTGACTGAGCAAGTGAACGAGAGATTAGATCCTTTTCTGGTAGGGCTGGGGCAGGGGTGGGAACAAAAATTGTGGATGCATGACAAAAGGGGGAGCCGACAAGGGATTGGCTATGAAAGATTATGTTTAACATTAATCTCTGAAAGTGAACAATACAATAATTGTTTGTAGAATCAATGTAAGAGATAATGGTATAGCATTTAAATGCAACATGATAATATATAATTGGAGGGGAAAATTAAAACACATGTTTTGGTAATAATACTTTGGGTTAATTACACCAAGACCTCCTCAACTATTAGAGAATATCAGTTTACCCCCTTCATCTATGAACCCGTACATTTTGACCCCTTCAACTATGAAAACTGTACAAACACACCCCTTTTGGAGGTGGCCTGGAAGGGGTGACAATGATACATTTTTATAGTTGAGGAAGTCAAAATGTAAGGATTCATAGACAAAGGGAGGAAATTGATATTCACTAATAGTTGAACGGGCCTTGGTGTAATTAACCCTAATACTTTTTAATAAGGCACTTTGATGCCCAAAAAAAAACAAAAAAAATGCTGATATCACCCATTTTATGTTCCCAGAGCTCTCCACCAGTACGAGTGTAGCTGTTATGCAATTATAAACTTAGGGAAACACAGCGTAATTTTGTCATACTAATCAGACCAGCTATATTTATTCCAATTGCCAGGGAGCTCAATGTAATTTTCCCTTTAATAAAAGTTTTACAATCAATCTTGAACCTGCTAACTGGCCAAAAAATGCTGATTACAAAAATTCAAGTAAAGTAAATGTTCATTAGAGCTGATTTAGTAATCTCAGTGGTCTGCAATCCAAAAGCTATCTTGCGCTTATAGTTCATTTTCAATCAAGGTGAAGCATCATGGTATAGAATCTAGAGATAATCCCTAACTTGCTGCTACTACGGATTTTATCAACTCCGGATAACATAATTCTCTCCTTTGTATTTGAAGTTGAAACTGATAGCTCATTTTTAATATCTGAAACTACTGTCTGTTTTAAAATTTGTCATCCTTCCCTTGATTTATATCACAAACTAAAGGTTGCCGCATGACTTCAAAACTCTTCACGGGTTATTATGAACATTGAAAATTCAGTGCCAGCAAGAACATGAAGCCAAATCTCTGCTATTTTCAACTATAGAATTCATACTTACCAGAAGAAAACAATCTGTAATAATATGATCATTCAGAAAAGACATAATAGTGACAAGAAAATGATGGCCTACGATGATATAACTATCAGTTCATCAGAAGAAGATATGAATGCCAAAGAATTGAGACTAACCAAAAGGGCCTGATTTTCAGGATTAATATTGTCCAGAAATACTCTTCTATGCAACTTCTTGTGTTCTACATGAGGATTCTTTGCCAACACTTTGCGCATATCAGCAACAATGTTCTGCAACACCAAACCATGTATCATGGGAAAGGTCCTATAGCAGCTCTCTAGCTGCATGAATAGAACCATAATTTATTGAGAAATGGTGATCCAGAATAAGCCTTACATTAATCTTGTTGACATCCAAGTGACTAACAGCCAGATGGGTTTTAATACGCCAATGAGTTTTTTGAGTGAGATTTCTCACAACATTAACAGTAAACTTGTGGTTTGGAATGTGAACTGCTTCACGATCTTCACCTCTTACAATTGTTGGTGACCACCACCCCACATGCTGCATGCACAGAAAAGAAAAACGAAATCAAATCACACAAAATAAAAGACCAGTGTCCGCATAAGGGAAACCTCCCAGTATATACTCAAATTTTCAATTTTACAAAACAAATGATTATCATATTTTTGCAGATGTAAGAGAATTTCATTTGTCATATATCGAAAACAAATAAAATCCTCAAAATATGAGAAAAATCATGTACATTATTTTTCTCTTTGTCCTGTTCCTAAAGTTTCTTGCTCTGAGGTGTGCTGAATACTTGAATACAAACCTCAACAGTGCCAGAAACTTCATAGCCTTCAATCTTTGTTTGAATCCATTCATTCACAACAAAAGGCCGGGTTGCATGAATCATTGCACTAGAGAGGAAATTTGTGAATATCTGAGTACATTAAACATCTAATATCAATCTATGCAATAAGCTTTTTTTTCCAAAATAAAAAAATTATGTTTGAAACAAATTTGACTGCTAGCTCTTAAGCATGCAGGCATTGCAAGGACAATCACAAAAACTACAAGATTACATAGAACATGAAAATTCAACTACACCTCACGACCAGCAAGTGTCAGCAATACAGTCCCAAGACCTCCAGCAGTGAGCCATTTCTGGGTAGAAAATCCTAGCAACTCCATGAACAATGAAACAGCAGCAACCCATACTGCAGTGTATACAGCTTTGCCAGCAAATTGAAAACCCATCTGCCAAGAAACAATAAATCTTTATTTGTATACTAAGTATGGTAGCTAGCAGTATCTTTGAGATAATTAGAATTATAAAGACAATTAATTAATCCACATTGCTCATTCCTTCAACGCTTGTGGCGGGGGGGGTTTGATCCCCATGGTCTTCACTAGAAGTAAATGTTCAAAAACAGCGAGATCAAGTCAAAAGATAATCATGTGTAGTAAACTAGTAGTTAGGATGGGGCAAGCTCCTCGCAAATACCGAATCTATTAAAGGCTGTCATTCACCCTGATTACAGTTGGCGCCTGCACTAATTAACAGTGGGTGATTGTTTTTAAGAAATGAAGTTGGAGAGAAGCCCAAACTGATGACATTCATCTACTCGATGTCAAGGGGAATTTTGTTGAATAGCCACCACACAGTACACAACAATATACATGCATAAAAAAGGTGATAAGATCAAGTTTCAGAATATTAAAGAATTGCTACATACATTTCTTGGATCAGTGGTGTCATTTGTCTCCATGAAGAATTTTTGTGCTTGCTGGATTACGCTGCATAGATACAGATATTCAGTTATCATTGAAGCACCAAACAATAAGTACTATAACTTCAAAAACAGTTTTATTTGAACAACATTAAGGAGTCACTTAGTCAAATGATTAAAAAATAGTAACTTTTCATAAGAAAAAGTAACATGATCAAATTAAAAGAGAACTATTTACTTGGTCACATAGCGTAACATTCAAATACAATAGTAGAAATATATATAAAAATAGACCTGATGATGAGGAAATTGACCCAATAATGTGAACTGAATAGATCAAATTAGATATTCTAAAGTAACAACCATTTTAGTAATGATGAAGAGCATGTTGACAAGGCCTTATTGTATGATCAAGGTGAGAATTCGCATTGGGGCGGTTAGCTGTTGAGCCTAATTATAGGTTTCCATATGTTTTGAATGGTGGGTTTGAGTCTTAAATCTGGATTTTATTTGCTGTTTTGGTATTTACTGGTCAGTTGTTTTAAATTCTAGATAGTGGTATAAAGGTTTTAATCCTCATACTTCCATTTTGCAAGTCATAAGACCATTTGAGTGAATGTTTTATTTTTAAAGTCTCATGTGACCATTGGAGGCCAGATTAGTTACTTCATTTAATTTTCTTTCATTGTACGACATAATAGTTCTTAATTAGATTTTAAGAAAGCACTGAGATTGCACTTTTGTTATGGAAACAGAGAAACCAGTCAGTTACCCCTAGTCTTTAAACAGCAGCTAATAAGTATTGATGATATTTTTGGTCCACTATTACAAAAACCTTTCCACTACTTCCTCGAGGGATTGAGACAAGCCTAATACTATCTTCTGACCTAAATTTATCTTGATCTTCTAATTTGTGTTCTCACTGAAATATTTCTTCTTGTTCATAAGTGGACTGTGTTGAAGAACCCATCAGCAGCCTGGTGGTTTTGGTCACCAAAATCATACTCCAGTGATCATGCATTTTGTCTGAACCAAGATTGTGGAAGATACCACTGTCCCAAGCAGAACTTGTAGCTAAAGTGTAGAGTGTCTAAAATTAGGATAAGGGTTAGAAGAGAGCAAGAAAAGATAAGAGAATACAGCAAATAGGCATGGGTGCTAAAAAAACCTCCACCTAAACACATTTATATTAAAACAATAATACGACAATACGAAAAAAGTACCCTTTATATAAAATAACATAAAAAAACACTCGACTATCTAACAGGGGTGATAAGACATATCAGTAGATTCAGTACCACTCACCTTGATAAACAATAAGCAAGAGCCAGCACAGTTGACAATGATCTTATAAAATTCAAGAGCCGTTGCTTAACAATTTCGCTAGCTTCTGAAGGTAGGACCATGGGATCCAACACTCTGCAAGAGAATTAACTATTATCAGTATATTGTAAATCACAACAATGATTGACAAGTGCTATTTGCTTTGAACAGAAAAATGCAACCAATCTCGCTATTCAATAATATCACATTTGTGGCACCTGCAGATCAGTGTTGCTCCGGTCCACAGCAACAAAGGTTGAAGATAAGAGGTCATAACATAATACGTGCCACTCTTTTTCCAACTACTATCATTCTTCTGCAGAATATTATGACATTTGACATTATAAAAGGAAAATACAAAAAGGAACAGAATTAGAAAGAAAGAAATATATCAAAAAGTAAGCTCATACATGGAAGAATACGCTTCTGCCTTGACGCATGAGTGGCCCAAGACCCCATATAGCAACAACAATAATACCTACTGCTGAAACCAACTTAAGTACAATAGGACTACCTTGGAAAGCATTATATGATCTGCATGATATAAGAACATTTTTAAATGTAAGTTCAATGGAACATGGTATATAGAGAATGAAAACCAAGTGCTAGAAGTGATGCCAATTAACTCTGGGCATCATACTCCCTCGTAAAGTCCACATACAAAAGAAAAATCTATATAAAAACTAATACAAATTAAAGCTTTAGTTAACAATGATAGGAGACCAAATATAAATGCAAACAGATGAAATCAGTTGCCACCCCCTCTTGACACTACAACATAGATATCTATCTCCATGAAAAATTCTAATGTAATCCTTGGACCACAGTTTCTAAATAGTGAAACTCCACAAGAAACTATATTGTTGTTAGCAGGTATGCTAAGACAGTACAAAACAACAGACTTTTCAGGAAAACTCCAAAATCTAAGGCTGTGTTTGGTGCAGCTTTGTAATCATAATTTCACCCATCCGTTTACATGCATTGTTTGGATGGAGTTTTGGAAATGTGATTCTACCACATATTTTATAACATATTTCTCTTTCACATTTGCCTACTCTCTCTCTCGTCTTCTCCATTCTGAAAAGCAGAGGATTTTTGAATTTTGGGTCTACCCGGTTATCCTCCCGGACGTTTTCGGATGTCCGGCCAGTCGTCCAACCGGTTGACCGGAACACTATAAATTTTATTTTATTTTTTTTGCAATTGCCAATCACCAATCGCCACCTGTTATTTGGAAATATATATATATATATATATATTTGTTTTTAATATTTTTTAAATATAGAAATTATTTTTTTAGACCAAAATGGCAATTTTATTTTTTTTTAGTTGAATGTTAAAAGGAGTTTGGTTTTGCGTTTTGAATAGAATTTTCAATAGAGTTTTAAGATGTGTGTTTGGTTATAAGAAATAAGTTTTTGAATTTGAAAACTCTTTTCAAAACTCATAACCAAACAACTTTCCTCATTTCATATGTCACATCAAAAATTCAAAACTCTTTTCAAAACTCATAACCAAACAAATTTTCTCTTTTCAAATCATAATTCCAAAACTCACAAACTTAAAATACAACTTTATTCTCAAATCATAATTCTAAAACTCTACCAAATGCTACCAAAATTTTTCAAAGTTATGCCAGATGATCATCGTCTTTCTTGAAGTCATTGAATTCATTCCCAAAGCACACAGATGGCATTGCTTTTAATTGGTACAAATGTGGCATTATGCAAAGACATCAAGTTAATATTCACATCAATTTACAAGGACAAGAGCATTAATTAAACTGCTAGAAATAAGTGCATCTCTTATAATAATAAAAAAATCTTTATATTAGTTAGTGGTTAATAATTTCGCCACTATGATTTTCTAATGGAAGAAAGTCATTTTAGTCACTGAAAGTAAGGCAAAATTGGTTTCTAACACCTTGCTTTTGAAACTCTGGCCATAAGTGGACGCTCTCTTCCAAAACAATTGTAGTTCACACAAAGCAACAGGGATAAAAGGCGAAAATAAATAAACTGATGTATAAATTGTGCATGAACATGAATACATATGTACATATCCAAGAAGAAATATGAACATTATGCATTTATAAGGATGAGCACAAGCATATGCATGTGAGTTAATCAGAAGAAGAAAAATGACCTTGTGAATGCAATAGCAGCATTCTTCATACAAGAAATTTCAGAGACTTTGCCTGGATTCAGCAAAGAATAGCACTTAAACATATTATGTTTAAATTGGATCGAACATATTGGCTTGCGTAGACTGCCTGAAAGATGTATTCTCCTTGGATCCTGTTGCTGAAAGTACAAACCAAAAATTAATGCTGAGGTTATTTTTCATTATAGAGATTAAGAAATGTTGAAACAACATCATTTGAAGAATTCCAGTTGCCACCTTGCAACCATTTAAAGAATGTGAAGTAACTACTAAAAGTTTTTGTGACAAAATAGAATGCGCAAAGATTCTGTTTCCCAAAAAAATAATTTCATTTTTTTTCTATTTCGTTGGGGAAGGGCAAGCAGGCATTTTAATTGTTACTAGAGAACTCAAGATGCCATGACCTGCCATACAGAACAGTAAGAAAATGGAGCCTACAAAATGTAATACTTAGAAATTAAGTAATGGTATTGACAAGCTGCAAGAACATCAATTAATAGAGGTTATGTTACACATTCATCCTCTAACTGTACATTAAGCGCTGAACTCATGTAAAGTATTAAAGGTAGCAATGCCTCTGGTAAGACTTTAAATAAAAATAGCTTATGATCAATTCATACATTGGTTAATATCGAACAGTATTGGCCAATATATTGATAAATAACCGTATTGAAAGTCCAAAATCCCGATACGTAACAGTTGATATTTACAACCCTGGCAGGTACACAATGTTAGATTTGCTAGCAGAGAAATGAGGCGAGAGATAAATGCATGAGAGAAAGAAAAGGTGAGAGCATGCAGCCGTATCTCACTTCCTCACCTCTAATTTTCTTCCTCATGGCCAGATCTTGGATGGCAATCCCCTGACGGATATGTTCTCTCCTGAAACAGTGGATTATTTGCAATATACAGAGCATCTTGGCCATCACAAAACAACCACATAGACCCATTAGTTTTAAAACCCATCTCTTTTAAAAGTGATTTTACCTACATCATCTAACATGTATGAGCAATTGCTCTATACTCTGCCTAAGCACTTGACCTTACTACAACATTTTGCCTCTTACTCTTCCATGTAACAAAATTACCGCCACCAACTGTACAGCAGCCAACTATAGACCATGTATCCAAGTGATCTCAATCCCAATCAGGCTGACAATAACATACAACATCAATAGAATAGGATGGTCTGAGCACCAAACCTCTCCCTGGAGCCACCTTTAAGGTACCTCAAAATTAGACAACATTCCAATGCTGCTGTTTTGGACTTTCCATGAACAGACTGCAAATGATAGCAAATGTCATATCTGGTCATATCACAGTCAAGTTTATCAGTTTTCCTACCATCTTCTGCATTTTCCTGGATCATCAAACACCTTGCCTTCATCTCTATCAAGTTTTACGTTGGGATCCATAGGAGTATCAGTTGATCTAATCCCCATCATACTTTTTCCTCAAAGAAGATCAATTGCATATTTCCGATGTGATGGTGAAATTCCAACATTTGACCTTGCTACCTCAATTCCCAATAAATACCTCAATCAGCCTAAATCTTTCGTATGAAAATGTTTGCTATGGTGAAATTTAAGTAAATTAATTCCTTCAAGTTCAGTACCATATTAAGTCACCAATTGTCATAAAGGCTTAAGGTGTTAGGAAATGGACCAAGCAATGTTAATTAAGTTATCACACAACCCTCTCACATGCAACCCCATCTCCCATGTGAAGAGGCCAACAGACCCAACTGAATAGTGCCTGATAACTGGGAGACTAGGTAATGCTAATGCAGGACAGCATTGTTAAGGGCTGGTCTGGGGCTGTGAAAATGCTGAAATTTAAGAAAGAAAAAAAGGGAAAGAAGGAGATAGTTCTAGGAATCACTCCATTCCTAGAGGCCTTAGGCATCACACCTTGGGTTAGGGTTACATCACACAAACCTAAAGAAGCTTCAAAGTTCTGAAAATTCTATAAAATATCATCTCTATTAAATAAGAAGTATTACATGACTTTATATAGAACTAGCAGACTTCCTAAACCAACTACAATTAAAAAAGGAAACTAGTAAAATACTTTTGACTTCTAAAATTTATTTAAGACCTATAAATAAAAGTAATTAAATAACTTGACCCACAAGATGACCCATGGGCAACCCGCCAACCCACATCTATAAATTCTTCAAATTACGATAATACCCCTAATCTTGAAAACTTTATAAAACTGAACCAAAACAGAAACTCAAATAAAACACAAATCGGACTTAAAACGACTCAAAATCATATTATGCATGTTTCCATGTGGTTTTAGTCTTGAATGCGAGCAAGTTCCATGATTCCTTGCATCTTTGAATTTGCTTTTCCTGGAGTGTCATATGGTTTGCATCATTAGGAGAGCAAACGCAGATTACAAGACTCAAAACCAGGACGACCTCTTGAGCTCTGACCATGCTAGAAATGCAAGAAAAAGAAATACTCGAGAGGTAGAAAAGGTGAGAAGTGAGAGTATGCAGCCCTATCTCACTGCCTAACCTCTTTTTACTTGCAATGAAAAGACATAATTGACAGTGAAATAAGAATGACAGAAAAGCTTAACCAATAAATGAAGTTTCTACAATAATGAACAAAAATGGGTGGATTTTTTTCTTCTTTTTCTGTCGCCAATAAAATCATACATCCAATAAGTAAAATCTCCAATAGGTTTAAGTTGCAACAAAAGAGAATTACAGAAGCATCAATTAGAGAGTACAAATTCTAAATTTCAAAGCACAAAGAACCATACCAAAGCAACTGATGAAAAATTGGCTTTCAATAAATTTAATTTTTTACTTCGCATCACACTCTGCAAAGATATAAATATTCGCATGACTGATAAGAACACAAGAAAAATTCAGAAAAAGGTAAAAATAAAAAGAAAAAATAGGAGAAATACTTGCATACCAGTTTATTGCACTCAAGGTTCTTGCATATTTCCAATTCATGGGACACTTGCAAAGAACCAGTAACAGCCATCACTATAGAAGCTATATAAATAATAAAATGCCGCTTGTAGCATAAGAAGATAATAAACTCAAAACGATACAACCCTTGTATCACCAGCAATATGCAGATCAAATAAAATCTGACTACCTCGCAGCTCAAATACCTGATATAGTAAAGTAAAACATTCAGCCAGCACAAAAGATAATAAGTAGCAGCCAAACAAAATGTCTAACACTCTTAACTGCATCATGTATTTCTGCATAGTAATTCCTACAAGGGATTTACAAGTGTGTGTGTGTATGTGTGTGTGTGTGTGTGTGTGTGTGTGTGTGCACGTTTGTATAACAACATATTGTTAAAGAAACAAGGGGGAAGCTTTAGTTGTACCATAAAAATCGCCTCAACATTGAAAATAAGCAACTTATTTCCACTGGAATGTGCATACACCACTCAATTCAAGGTATTAAATCAACAGTTGCAATCAAACAAAATGTTGCAGACTCTGAACTCCACCATGTATTTATTAGGATTGCAATTCGAGTGGGCCCAACCAGAGCAACTCAAGTCCAATCCGCAAAATTTTAAGACTTGGGCAATATAATTTCAAATTTGGTCAAGGTCTCTATTAAAATTTGCCAACCCAAATCAAATTCAGTCACAGCTTGGACAACGGCTCTCACAATCCGAATTTTATTGCTTACATATATATATATAATAAATAAGAAATAAATCAAACCAAACCAAACTAAGCCTTCTGTCCCAATCAAGTAAGGCCAACAACAAGAATCCTATAATAAACAAGAAATGTGGGTGCCTCTATTCACACACCATCTTTCATCTCAAGGCACGCCATTAATTAGTTTATATCAAATCAAATTCAGTCACAGCTTGGACAACGGCTCTCACAATCCGAATTTTATTGCTTACATATATATATATATATATATATATAATAAATAAGAAATAAATCAAACCAAACCAAACTAAGCCTTCTGTCCCAATCAAGTAAGGCCGACAACAAGAATCCTCTAATAAACAAGAAATGTGGGTGCCTCTATTCACACACCATCTTTCATCTCAAGGCATGCCATTAATTAGTTTATATTTCATTACAATATGAATCTAATGTAAAATGACCACAAAGGACAAAGAGTTATGATACACACCTTACGTAAAATTACCATAAAGGACAATAATGAATACAATACACACCTCTCTTCTGAAATGTTACTTATGTAATCTTCTCTCTCAAGAAGTCAAAAATCCTGAAACAAAAACCAAAAACCCTTATAGAAACAATAAAAAATATACGTATTATGGAAGATTTTGATTGGATTAAATGATGGATGCATTTGACAATATTGGTTTGGAACAATGGAGCACGGAAAAGATTAGTTTTTCATTTTTTTTATTCATTTTTGTGTACTTGTTGAGTGATAAACCGTTTGTATTCGTTCGGATACCCAGATTTGAACAATGTACTCATGTTCGACTATCTACAACTGAACAAGTTCTACTTGTTCGATTTTCTAGTGTCGAGCATAGTCCACATGTTCGGTTAATAAGTTCCAAACTTATAGCATTTGTTCGGTTTTCAACCGTCGAACTTTTGAATTTAGCTCGACCCTATACATCTGAACACTTATAACAATTTTTTTTTTGGTTTTTTCAAAATTGTGCATCCATGGAATGCAGTAATGTTGGATCTGAAGAGAATGGATGGGGTCATGAACTAGAGAAGAATGGAGTGACGTTGTCTTCAGCACGAATGAAGACCAGTTTAGACTGGTTCCCAAACCTCTGGGATGATAATGAAACAGAGAATGAAGGGGGACGTTGTGTGTGTTTTTGAAGTGGAGGTCTAGAATATGAAAGATTGAAGATTGTGGGTGAGATGTGTGAGTGAAAAAGGATAAAGATCGAAGATTGTAGTGTGTATTGAGCAAAATTTTCATTTATCAAATTACTAAAAGTGTGCTGTGAGTAGTGGCGTGCCTTGAGATGAAAGGTGGTGTGTAAATGGAGACACCCAAGAAATGTACATATAATAAGTTAATTATTATCCCACCATTAGATCAAATCATAGTAATATTATCAATTGTACTACTAAGTACATATAACTCAAACTAATTTGTTATTATGTTATGTTCCATTTCTTTAAAATATTTTGAGATATTTTTCTTCTTTTGGCAAAAATAAAAGTGGGACTAATAGTCAAATACACATAATTTCGGGTCATATAATCGACGGCTATATATTTCACGCTAACAGTGCAATCCCCTTATGCAGTCCGTCCGTCCAAACAAGAAACCCTTAACATTATAAAATCTTTCATTTGGTGAAGGGGGCAATTGGACAAAGAAAAAAATAAATAAATTGAAGAAAGAAATTGAAAAAAAACACTGATTCACATAGATATGTGTGTGAGTGTGAAAACAACCTCAGAACGAAACTTGAGTAATAATAATTGAGCGTATGCTGGCAATTTCGAGTTGGGGGTTAGTACAAGAAGAGAAGAGATAGAAAAGATTGAAGATGAATTTAAGAATCAAGACAACAACACACACACACAGAAAAGATTGAAGATGAATTTAAGAATCAAGACAACAACACACAGCGTTACCTGGCTGAAAAGGCACCAACGATCAAGTCACCAAGGAGCGTACAATCCGACGTTGCAAGCCAAGTGCTTGCTTCTCCAAATCGAGTTTTGTCGAGAGAGAGAGAGAGAGAGAGAAGAGAGAAAATGACTGGTGCAGTGCTTACTGCCAGGGGCGAAAAAAGAAATGCAAACCCCATATATATATATATATATATATATACGTCTAAAGCTGATGCCATTTTTGATGAATTATTGGCTAATAAATTTTTAACATTGTCTCTTGGACATGTGATTCCAAAAGAACAAGATAGAGTAGGAAAAGAATATTGTAAATGGCATAATACTTTTAGACAGTCTACCAACAATTGTGTAATTTTTAGAAATTATTATATTATAATTAACATAATATGAGATATAATTAAAAAAATTATAAATTATAACTACAAAAAAAATAATTATAACTAAAAAAAATTAACATAACTAATAAAAAAAATTAACATAACTAAAGATAGATACAATACACAATTTAAAAAGATGTAATGTATTCATATATTTTAGTTAGATGCTGTTCAGTACGGGGGCATGCCAAAGCTTTAGTTTGGTAAAAGAATTTCAAAAAAAAAGTTCAAATCCATTTTCTTGTCATTGGTTCTTATAAACTAATTATCTTTTTATTTTAAAAAGTTATATTTATTTGATTTGGTTCCATCTATCTACCTATCTATCTGTATATATAAGGAAAGAGAAAATTGGTCTAAGGTTCCTCCTCTACTTTTGATAGGAGGAGAGGTCCAAAATAATATGTTTTGATGGCTAAGGTCCCTCAAGTTTATTTTAGGTTATGAAGTACCTAAAATACCCTTCTTTTATAACATAAATTTGTTTGAATATTATATTGTTGACTTCACAGTAGAGATTTTGGAAACTGACTTCGCGGTGGAGATTTCGTCGAAGATTACAGTGGAGTTGACGAGAAATTTGTTTGAATATTATATTGTTGATTTCACGGTGTAGATTTTGGAAAGTGTCTTCGCGGTGGAGATTTTGTTGGAGATTTCAATGGAGTTGACGAGAAAGATTGCTACGATCGTGTAGGTGTTACAGTGTGTTGATCGCGTACGTTTTTCAGTGGAGTTGAATCAGGTATGTTTTCGATGGAGATTCCACATGGATTTTGATTTTTGTTTTGAATTTTTGTTTTGAGAGAGGCCAGCTTGATAGAGTTGATTTTTATTTTTGGAATTAATTTTTCATTCTCTATTTTTTGATCAATTTCAAAGAGTGTTGACTGTGTAGTTGATTTTGATGTTTAGGGTTCATTTTTCGTGCTCTGTTTTTCAACAACATGTTGATCAACGATAAGTTTTGTTCTATATTTTTTCAAACCAGAGAAATTTCATTCTCTGCACTTTTGTTGGTATAGTCTAGAGAAAATTATAAGTTTATTATTATAATCCAATGAAAATTACAAAGAAAATTATAAGTTCATATGGACATATTATTAGAAGTTTGTAATGCAGATAGAATCTGAGAAAATTATTATAAGTTTGTTACTCACTTTCAGTTTGTAGTTTAGAGAAAATTATATGTTTGTAGAAAGTGAATATAAGTTTTTGTTTCTCTAAGCAAAAGTTATTTTTTGTGTTTTTTCTTTCAATTTAGATGGACAATGCAGTGTTTTTTGTTATCTTAAAGGTGTATATAAGTTTGTAAATTTCTCTAGATTTTTCTATGAGTGCAATATTGCAGAATGATGCATAGAAAATTGTTAGCTTGTAGTTCAGTGAAAATCATAGAGAAGCCTATAATTTCTTAACATATATTCTGTGTGATTTTTTTCTATGATTGTGTTTAATAGTTAGTAGTAAATTTCTCTGTGATTCTCTCTAGATTCATTAAGTTTCTGTGATTTTATTTTTGTTATCTTGAAGGTGAATATAAGTTTGTAAATGTCACTGGACTTTTATTTGAGTCCAGAGAAAATTATAAGCTTGTTATTATAATCAAGAGAAAATTATAATTTTTAGAAATTTCTTTGGACTTTTGTGTTGTTCTTGTGAAGAGTTTTTATGTTGAACAAATTATTTTCTTGTTTTTTCTTTCAGTTTCGATGGACAGTGCAGTATTGTTGCTGTGCAAATATGGGAATGATACTATTGTCACTAATGTTTCATGCAAATTGAATTTTGAGGAATTGGTTGGCATTTTGTGTAAAACATAGGAGAATTTGAAACCTGAGACTGTGTGTATTTCATTTTCTATTGTGGGCCATCCGAATTATATGGTTCGAAATAATATTGATTTTCTGAATATGTTGAGAGTTGTTTGTGCACGTGGTGTTGATATAGTTGATGTTTTAGTTATTAGGTGCAGTACTTCAGATGAAAAGGATGAAGTGGGGTCTAATTGGGTAGATGTTGTAGATGGTGAATGTGATAGGCTGGTGGATATTGAAAGGAATTCACTCTCTAAGTTTTGTTCTCACCAAGAAAAGGTGTTATTGTCAGCTGGTTGGCGAAATAATATTACGAGTGTTGGACAAAAGTTTGAGAGTGGTGTGGTTGAGTTCTGTACTTTTTTATGCAAGTATGCTATTAAGGTTGGTTTTCAGTTTACATATGTTAAAAATGACAAGCTGAAGGTTACGACAGAATGTGCATATAAGGAATCAAGGGGATGTATGTGGCATGTACATGCTTCAGTTGAAAAAACAAATAGGTTCCTTTACACAAGAACTTTGAACAATGAACATACGTGTGGTGTGGCGGTTCATACTAGTAAACATGCTAGGATGACTTCTAGCTTAGTTTCTGGGCTGATACTTGAAGAGGTAAGTGCGAAACCTTTAACTCGTCCAGTGGATGTTGTCAAAGAAATGAAAGACAAGTATGGGGTCTTAATCAATTATAACTATGGTTGGTTGGGGGTTGAAAAAGCAAAATGTAGTACATATGGGGATTCTTGTTTGTCATTCGATTAATTACAGTGGTATTTTGATGAGGCATTGAAGAACAATCCAGGTAGTCGTTTTGAGTTAGATTTTGAAGATGACAAGTGTTTCAAAAGAGTGTTTGTGGCTTTTCATACATGCATTACTGGTTTCAAACATTGTCGGTCATTGGTTTTTCTTGGTGGAACATTTTTGAAAGGACGATGCAAATGAGTTATGCTTGCTGGGACGGGGAAAGATGGGAATAAAGGTAATTGTAAATATATCTAATTTTATCTAAGTATGTGAATTTTCTATACATATAGGAACTGAGTGAATGTGATTTTTCTTTGACACTTTGATTTTTCTCTAGTTTTGGCCACTGTGTGGATTTTCTCTGGTTGTGGCCACTGTGAGAATTTTCTCTAGATTTTGGTCAGTGTGTGAATTTTGTCTGGATGTTGCCAATATGTGAATTTTATCTGTAGTTGGTGACTAAGTGAATTTTCTCTGGATATTCTGATTGTGTGAATTTCTCTGTAGTTGGTCACTAAGTCAATTTTCTTTGGATGTTGCCAATGTGTCAATTTTCTCTAGAGTTGGGCACTAAGTGAATTTTGTCTAGAGGTTGCCATTGTGTGAATTTTCTTTGGATGTTGGCAGTGTCAAATTTCTCTATTTGTTTATTGTTCTAGTTTTCTCTGCATATGTATATTTAATATGTTTGTTCCTATTTGTTTTGTAGGTTTTTTTACTATAGCTTTTACTGTTGTTGATGCCGAGAATAAAGACAATTGGTGTTGGTTCCTTGAACATTTATATGAAGTATTGGGATCAGAGAGGGTGATGAGTTTCATATCAGATCGACATTGCGGTATTGTGGAAGGAATTGCTAGGTTTTTCCCTAACTACTTTCATGGATTTTGTCTTGAGAGAAATTTAAGGGATAAGTTATCATATGGAAACACAAATTTGGTTAGGGAGACAATTGTGTCCAAGTTTTCAGAATGTGCATATGCGCCAACAAAGGCATCATTTCATTTCAAGTTAAATGAATTAAAAAGTGAGGGAGGAGACATTGTGAGTGTTTTCTTGAGAAGTTTACCATATGAAAATTGGAGTGATGCATATTTTGAGGGGAAACGTTATGGTAAGATGTATTCAAATGTTGCTGAGTCATTCAATTCATGGATACGAGAAGCTCGGCACTTGCCAATAACAAATTTGGTGGACATGATACGGTTGCAAATCATGAATATGAGGTTTGATAGGAGGCTACTCTCTAGTAAATGGAATAAAGTCTTCTGTCCTCGTATGGATAGTGTATTGGAGAAGTCTTTCTTGGATGGGAGGACATGGAATATAAGTTTATCATTTGATAATGCCTTTGAAGTGCATTGTTTTCCTTCGGTTATGGTTGATCTTGGGTTGAGAACTTGTTCATGTCGAAAATGGGAAATAAATGGGTATTCATGTCAACATGCTGTTTGTAGACACCCCATTTTTGACCGACCTTAAGACTCAGACGTCACCGATTGAGCGCTTGGTGATTTTGCATAATGTGCTCGTTCAGAAGTTTCAGAGTCGTGGCCGCGAGCCCTGTCTCCGGACTTCCGAACCCTCTTTTGTGCCTTGTCTCGGTTTGCGAACCAGACTCCGTTTTCTCTGTTTCTTTTCCTGAGGGGAGGGAAAGGTCCCGTAGACCATCTCTCAGTGGCCGTGGGCTACATTTTGTGGCCGTAGGCCATTTTACCCATTTCGGAGTCCGGTTTCCGATTTTTCGGGACCGTTGGCCGTGTGCCTCGGTTCGGGACCGCTTAACCATCTCCGTTTGCTCTGATTTTTGGCATACTTCCTTTTTACTCCCTTTTGAGGGACACTGGGGTCTGAGAAACCCACTTCGTGGCCGAATGCCACTTTCGGTGTTTAACAGCCCGTTTTCGGGACCCCGAACTGCGTGTTTTGGCCCCCGAGCATTCGCTTTGCATCGGTTTTCGTTCATTTTTGGCAGGTGCCTCTGTTTCGTCACCAGGAAGGTCACTGGAGGGTGGGAGGCCAGCAATTATCTTGGCAACCAGTTATATTCCATTTTCGCCCTCCGACACCCGTTTTTCTCACTTCCGAGCCAATGTTGAACACCTTGGAACCACTTTCTTCAACCCCAGTTCTGAAATATCTGGGACACACATTCGGTTTTGAAATCTCAACACTTCATTTTCAATGCTAAACTTTGCTTTCGGACTTGTCTCAAATTCATCAATCACTTTCTTGAGGAACTCATGCTCTTTTTGTTTCTGTTTAATCTCCTCAATGATCACCGATCAATCTGCCCTGTTCACACAATACCACTTTAATTTCAAAACTCTCGAAATCCTGCAAGATCTCTTTCTATTCAGTAAGCAAACAAGCCATACTCCTCATTGATTTTCTACTCAAGGCATTTGCAACTGTGTTAGCTTTCCCGGGGTGGTATTGGATTTCAAGATCATAATCTTTTATCAATTCAAGCCATCTCCTCTGTCGCGTGTTCAACTCCTTCTGCGTAAAGAAGTATTTCAGACTTTTGTGATCCGTGTAGACTTCACAATTTGCCCCATACAAATAATGCTGCAAGATTTTCAAAGCTAAAATAACTGCGGCTAGTTCCAAATCATGTGTTGGGTAGTTCTTCTCGTGTGGTCTCAACTGTCGGGAGGCATAAGCAATTACTCGCCCATTTTGCATTAACACACAACCCAAACCTTTATAAGACACATCA
>NW_021028192.1:494364-520430 GCF_004153795.1 Camellia sinensis
AAGAAGCCAGCTTGGAACAAACCCTTAAATGGTGTAGTTAGGGTTGGTCCTGTGCTAGGTGGTGATGTGTCTTGGCCTGCTCTTTCAGAATCCACTAAGACTCCTTTCCTTAGCCTTTCATATACTTGTTCGACTTCTTTGACGAGAAGCGGGACGAGCTGGACACCTACCTAGAGTGGAGCACAGCAAAAAAAGACAGGGAAAAACTACAATTTTTGAGTCAAATTTCTCTGATACATGTTTAGGGACTTTAGACATCAAAATATAATTTTGTGGATCTCTTCCATTACGAAAAGTTGAGGAGGGACCCTAGACTAATTTTTTCTTTTTTTTTTAAGGTCCCTCGTATTAACATTTTATAGCATAAAGGTCATCTAATATTTTCATAATGTCTAAGGTCCCTCAAGTTGATCCAGAGAAAATTGGTTCAGAGAAAATTAGTCCAGAGAAATTTTAAATTTCTCTGGCCTCCTTAGCCTTTCATGGACTCTCTAGAGAAATTTCAAATTTCTCTGGCCTCCTTACCCTTTCATGGACTCTCAAGAGAAATTTCAAATTTCTCTACCTTCCAGATACTTCCCACTCTCCAGAGAAATTTATCTGCATTTCCATAACATCACCACCGAAACAGAAGGAAAGCAGAAAGAGAGAACGTGATGTATGATCGACGCCGATGATGACACGACCATCAATCAGCAGCAGCGGCGAACTGCATGGGCTCAAGTCGCTCGAGGCGAACACGAACCATTAGAGGAAGTTTCGTTTTCGGATTGTTCAAAGGAGACTCAGATGGAGAACTCTGATAGTAATCAGAGCAATGTCGATCATCCCAAGAAGCCAGCTTGGAACAAACCCTTGAATGGTGTAGTTGGGGTTGGTCCTGTGATGGGTGGTGATGTATCTTGGCCTGCTCTTTCAGAATCCACTAAGACTCCTTTCCTTAGCCTTTCATATACTTGCTCGACTTCTTTGACGAGAAGCGGGACGAGCTGGACACCCACCTAGAGTGGAGCACAGCGAAAAAAGACAGGGAAGAACTATAATTTTTGAGTCAAATTTCTCTGATATATATTTAGGGACCTTAGACATCAAAAAATAATTTTGTGGATCTTTTCCATTACGAAAAGTGGGAGAGGGACCCTAGACTAATTTTCCCTTATATATATTATAATTATGTTGTATTATATAATATAATATATTATAATAGTTTATTAAGTTAGAATAGGATTAGGTTATAACAAAACAAATAGGATCAAAAAGAGAGAGAAGCAGCCACGGGATAAAAAAAAAAAGAAAGAAAAAGAAGAGAGAGAGAGAGAGATCAAAATCGGGAGAGGAATTGAGAGAGAATAGAGACACGGCTGAAAGGAGAGAAAGAGGAGAGGAAAAAAAAAAATTAGGGTTAAGGTTTTGTTTTGGTGGCTCCATTAGTTCTTCAAATAATTCATAGATCTTCAAAATAATATTGTGAGTACAAAACCCACTTTCCTTGATTTATGTTTAATTCATTGTTTTTATTTTTATTTTTATTTTATTTATTTGATGTTAGTTCGAATTTGTGTTTACATAAAGATGATTGATTGATTTTAATTATTTTGTTTAGTTGTGTATGTAAGGTTTAGGGTTTTTAGTTGATTGATTGATTTTGATTATTTTGATTAGTTGGGTATGTCAAATTTAGGGTTTTTATATGGATTTTATTTTATTGTTGTAATCACATTCATGGTTATATGAAATTTAAAATTAATTAGGAACCCATAGATAAATTCTTTATACTCCACCATGACTCCATGGATTGTTATTTTATTTGAGTGATGGTGAGAAATGGTGTATAAAAAAAGTGAGGATTATGAGATTTATTTGAATGCCTTAGGCTCGGTATTGTTATGTTTATTCTCATGTGTGAGATGTTGTGTATATATATATATATTGTTGCCTCGTTCTCATGAGTAGACGAGTGTTTTGATTTGAGCGCGTACGTATATGCTAACCATCCGGGGAGTGTGAGTCAAACTCGGGACGATATCCCGTGCAAATTTGGCTTCGGAGCGGTGTTAGGTATATGGGAGGCACATGGGATATATGTGTAGGCTGGAAGGGGAGAGCCGAAGTGGTGGAGTTAAGGTATAAAAAATTTAATTATGAATTTATTAGTATAGTGTGAATAGTACTGATATGTACATGATAAAAAAATAGTAAACGATCTTGATAAATTATGAAATTTGAGCAGAGGCATGTATACGTGATTCTAGACAACTTTTTTGTTTTAGCTTTTTATTAAAAAGATCAATTAGAACTTATAATCGGATGATCTTGATTATTGTCGGTTTGATTCATTTTAGCAAGGCAGATTTTAGAGGTTGTTTTAACCCGCGAAACGAGCTCATTTTTATTGGTTTTGCGAAAACTGAAGTAAAACATTATTCTGCACACTTTTTGTGTTTTGAACTTTTTCGAAAAAAATCATCTTAGGGCAGTTTTTGTTCGTTTTCAGCTTTAGATTTTTCTATTGAATTCCGTCTAGATTTTTATATCAAGTTTTTCTCTTAACCTGTTCAGTTTCTGTTAAATTCATTCACGTTGTCTTTTAGGAAATTTGATTCTGTACACCTTTTGTTCTTTGAGTTTTGGTTAATTCAAATAATTTAAGCAGAAAACGGTGCATTTTTATACGTATTCAGCAAGTTACTTATGATTAATTTATACTAACATTATATTTTTTTTGCAGGATGGTGGGTCTTACTAACTTTTTATGCAGGGCTGGCCCACCATATTTCTATTTCTATTTCTATTTTGTTTATTTTATAATAAATTTATATTTCGTTATATACGGACAAGAAACTAAATGCCACCGTATCTCGGGAAACTACCCATTCGTCTCGGTGCGGTTGGAACTACTTGTCTTGTCCTGTAATAAGAATTAAATGTATTTTTGTCTGTGTTTGGTGGACACGTGCGTGTTAGATCTTGTACTCATACTAGTATACCTGTATACTGACCCGTTTTGTCTCTTGGCAACTCAGGTGCGTTCTATTTGAGCGCAGCTGAGTTTCCTTTGCAGGATTAGTTGAGGCTATGGTGGTGACAAGAAATAACTATGATCGTAGGGCATGTCGTTTGGACTTTTTTTGTTTTTCTTGAGCTTAGGGTTGATACTAATTTATGTATTTATTATTTTTTTAATGACTTTAGTATTTGAATAATTTGGCATGGTTTATAACCGCATTTTATTGAAGTTGTTTTGACTATTTATTGTTACCTTGATGTTGAGGTATTGGTCAGTTATGAATTTATGATGGACGGTTTGGTTGGCGTTTAGTTTTTTTTTTTTTTTTTGGTTTCACCCCTAAGATTTGGATGATGGAATATTATTGGGGTTAGTCCTAATTTAATATTTAATTGTCTAAATTTTGAAGTGTGACAAGAACCCTCAAATTAGCTCATATCAGTCACGAACTGATAAACTATTATATAATTTAAATTTATTAGGACTAGAATATGACCTACAATTTAGGGTGGCTTTATCTTAAATAATTTTTTTATACATAAATATCTATAACTATTCATGTAACAACCTACATTTCTGTCCTAGTCATGCTTGCATGCATTTATATGTTTTGCCATGTTAAGTTGCTGTAGCAACCCATATTCATGTCATAGTCATATTCAAGTTCATTTACATAGCTTATCTTGTTAAGTTTGCATTCATGAATCTTGTCTTGCTTTGTATTTATGTGTTATGTCTAAGTGTTGCTTACATGCTTTGCCCCTTCCCTGCTATGTTAAGCCTAAGTTATGTTAGCCGAAGTTATGCCAAGTCTAGGTTACGTTACGCCTAGATCATTCCGAGCCGAGGTCATCTTCAGTCTAGAAGTATCTTGGAACCCCTTTGTTTGACCTCCACCTTCGCCCTGGCATATTGGCCGAGATGTCATTATCTAGGCCGAAGTGTGAATCACCAAGGCCGAGATGTGTATCATCTAGGCCGAGATGTTACCTTTGCACCTGAGTGATCTTGTCCTGGAGTGGTATGACCTAGACCAAGGTGTGGCACATCTAGGCCAAGGTGTGGCACATCTTAGTCAAGTGTTGTTCTTCCTAGCCGAGGTCATTGTCATCTTAGTTGCCGAAGTCTTGTTGTTAGCCGATGTCATCACTTGCCGGAGTGCCTTACCGAGTAGCTTGTTAGATACACTTTGTCATAGTCTTGTCTTGTCAATTTATCACCTTTTTGAAGAGAACCAACCAGCCGTTGCCACGTGTCTGAGCTGAGTGTTAAGTCAGCCGGCAGAAAGAGAAATCCATCATTTTGTTATATCCTTATTTTTGAAGAAGAGAGAGAAGCTCTAGAAGAGGGAGAGGAGTTCTTGAGGGAGAGTAGACTTCCAAGCTTGATCCCTAGAGATCGAACCGTTAGATCCGTGTTCTGAGGACCTGGACCTTTGCCTTGATCCCGACGTCCCAAGAACTAAGTCAGTGGTATTTTTAATAAAGTTATGTTCTTAAGGTTTTGATAAAGCTTTGCCTTGTTTTGATAAAAGTATTTGTTAAGCATGAATGATATCCCTATTTTATGTATCAAGTATAAGCTTTGTTTTGAATGGCAATGTATCAAGTAAGCTTTGTTTTGACGACATTCCGGAAAGTCCCTCGTGCTGGAGGACTCTAAACTTGAGCAGCACCCAAGTGTTAAAGGGCTACGGGCTCTTGTAACATAGGTCCCTTATGCTGGAGGACTCTAAACTTAAGCAGCACCCAAGTGTTAAAGGGCTACGGGCCTTCTTACTTGGTCTTGTTTTGCCACTGGTGGTTTACCGCGTGGGTCTAGTAAGTAAGTAAGTAAGTTTTGAAGGACCAAGGTTATGCCGAGGTTATGTTATAAGATTTGACGCATGTTAAGTATGTAAGTTTTGTAAGATCAAGTTTGATGAACAAGATTTATCGCATGTTTTGTACAAGCTTTGATATGTATGGTTTTGACAAGAATATACTATGTATTGTTTTGAAAGATCTCGGGAATCATTCATTTAACCCCTTTATTACTTATACCATTCACTGAGTATCCAAGCTCACCCTCCCTATGTATATGTAGGTAACAAGCAAGAAGTCGGCTATGCCGAGATGTGTGTTTTGTGTGCATGTTATGTCGGCTGTAAAGATGTCGGCAATCTTGAAGTTTATGTATTTTGAACATGTCGGCTTGAGAAGCCTTTTTCCAAGATGTAACATGTATTTTGTACTTTATTTTATTTGTATTCAAGTTGTAAAGCTATGTAAAGATGTATGCCATTTCATTTGACTTATGCACTGCTCTTATGGACCACTTGTATTTTAGATTAATGCTTCCACACTTGTGAGCCCCATATATTATACTCTGATTGTGTGTGAATTTTGAAAGTTGGCCTTCGGTAATCTCGGATTATTGGCCATCACGACACCAAACTACTAGGGGCGGTTTGGGGTCGTGACAGAATGGTATCAGAATAGACAGATTAGAAAGATTGGTTGAAAGTTTGGCTGATGAGTTAAGGCAAGCAAGGCAGTAGAACACCGGCACCACCTCCGCCCAGGCCGAGCAGACAGATGGCCGACATGCAGTTCCACCACCACCAGTACCACAAGTGCCTCCGCAGCCAGCTTTGTATGGAGATGACACATTGACCCTAATCAGAGAATTCAAGAAGATGAAACCGCCGAAGTTCCATGGAGGTATAGAGCCGATGAAGGCAGAAGCATGGATTCTTGAGATGGAGAAGTTGTTCGAGGTTTTTCCCAGCACCGACACTTAGAAGGTGTCATTAGCAGCATTCACTTTGGAAGACGACGCTTGTAGATGGTGGATGATGATCCGAGAATGTAACCCATACTTGACCTGGACCAGATTTTTGGAGCTGTTCTATGACAAGCATTTCCCACTCAGTGTCCGAGATCGCAAGACTACAAAATTCCAGATGTTGACACAGGGTAGCAAAACAGTGGCGGAGTATGATCGTGCTTTCACCGAGTTGGCAAGGTATGCACCTCATATGGTCGACAACGAATACAGGAAAGCTCGCAAGTTTGAGAATGAACTTCGAGGACCAATACAAGATCAAGTTAATTTGCTCAATATGCCGACGTATACTGAAGTGTTAGATAAAGCTATCCTTGCAGAAGCCAACCTGAACAGAAGTCAAAGTTCGTGGAAGAATCAGAGGAAGAGGCAGACCTACGACAATCGCGAAGAAGCGGCAGACCTGAGTGATGCCGAGGAGAAGACAAAGGAGGACAGTCCCAACAACACAAATCAGGAAGGTAACACCAGGCCGACATGTGCGAGTTGCGGGAAGCTACATTTTGGGGTTTGTCTTCGAGCGACTGGAGCATGTTTCGGATGCGGTGAGAAGGGTCATTGTATTAAGGATTGTCCCAAGGTAAAGGCTAGAGAGGATAAGCAGAGATGAGAACTTGACATCCGGAGACGTTTTGGGGACAAGGTAAGTGAAGTTTGGGTACCAAACTTCTTTAAGGGGGGAAGGATGTAACAACCCACATTTTTTTCCTAGTCATGCTTGCATGCATTTATATGTTTTGCCATGTTAAGTTGCTGTAGCAACCCATATTCATGTCATAGTCATATTCAAGTTCATTTACATAGCTTGTCTTCTTAAGTTTGCATTCATGAATCTTGTCTTGCTTTGTGTTTATGTGTTATGTCTAAGTGTTGCTTGTATGCTTTGCCCCCTCCCTGCTATGTTAAGCCTAAGTTATGTTAGCCGAAGTTATGCCAAGTCTAGGTTACGTTACGCCTAGATCATTCCGAGCCGAGGTCATCTTCAGTCTAGAAGTATCTTGGAACCCCTTTGTTTGACTTCCACCTTCACCCTGGCATATTGGCCGAGATGTCATTATCTAGGCCGAAGTGTGAATCACCAAGGCCGAGATGTGTATCATCTAGGCCGAGATGTTACCTTTGCACCTGAGTGATCTTGTCCTGGAGTGGTCTGACCTAGACCGAGGTGTGGCACATCTAGGCCAAGGTGTGGCACAGCTTAGTCAAGTGTTGTCCTTCCTAGCCGAGGTCATTGTCACCTTAGTTGCCGAAGTCTTGTTGTTAGCCGATGTCATCACTTGCCGGAGTGCCTTACTGAGTAGCTTGTTAGATACACTTTGTCATAGTCTTGTCTTGTCAATCTATCACCTTTTTGAAGAGAACCAACCAGTTGTTGCCACGTGTCCAAGCTGAGTGTTAAGTCAGCCGGCAGAAAGAGAAATCCATCATTTTGTTATTTCCTTATTTTTGAAGAAGAGAGAGAAGCTCTAGAAGAGGGAGAGGAGTTCTTGAGGGAGAGTAGACTTCCAAGCTTGATCCCTAGAGATCGAACCGTTAGATCCGTGTTTTGAGGACCTGGACCTTTGCCTTGATCCCGACGTCCCAAGAACTAAGTCAGTGGTATTTTTAATAAAGTTATGTTCTTAAGGTTTTGATAAAGCTTTGCCTTGTTTTGATAAAAGTATTTGTTAAGCATGAATGATATCCCTATTTTATGTATCAAGTATAAGCTTTGTTTTGAATGGAAATGTATCAAGTAAGCTTTGTTTTGATGACATTCCGGAAAGTCCCTCGTGTTGGAGGACTCTAAACTTGAGCAGCACCCAAGTGTTAAAGGGCTACGGGCTCTTGTAACATAGGTCCCTTGTGCTGGAGGACTCTAAACTTGCGCAGCACCCAAGTGTTAAAGGGCTACGGGCCTTCTTACTTGGTCTTGTTTTGCCACTGGCGGTTTATCACGTGGGTCTAGTAAGTAAGTAAGTAAGTTTTGAAGGACCAAGGTTATGCCGAGGTTATGTTATAAGATTTGACGCATGTTAAGTATGTAAGTTTTGTAAGATCAAGTTTGATGAACAAGATTTATCGCATGTTTTGTACAAGCTTTGATATGTATGGTTTTGACAAGAATATACTATGTATTGTTTTGAAAGATCTCGGGAATCATTCATTTAACCCCTTTATTACTTATACCATTCACTGAGTATCCAAGCTCACCCTCCCTATGTATATGTAGGTAACAAGCAAGAAGTCGGCTACGCCGAGATGTGTGTTTTGTGTGCATGTTATGTCGGCTGTAAGGATGTCGGCAATCTTGAAGTTTATGTATTTTGAACATGTCGACTTGAGAAGCCTTTTTCCAAGATGTAACATGTATTTTGTACTTTATTTTATTTGTATTCAAGTTTAAAGCTATGTAAAGATGTATGCCATTTCATTTGACTTATGCACTGCTCTTATAGACCACTTGTATTTTAGATTAATGCTTCCGCACACTCTGATTGTGTGTGAATTTTGAAAGTTGGCCTTCGGTAATCTCGGATTACTGGCCATCACGACACCAAACTACTAGGGGCGGTTTGGGAAATTGCAAGGACAAAAATAACACAAGAGTTAAAATATAGGGATTGCCAATGTAATTTATCCTTTTAAGAATAAGTACATAATTACTGAATTAATTTTGAAATTGTTAATAAGTATACCAAACAAATATATACATTTTTCCTATTTTTGTTATAATTTTTTTAAAAAATATATATTTACTAATTAAAAATTAAATAAATAGGTAGATCTACTAACTCATAGATTGGACATGAATTAGACGATTTTCTAATGGTTAGGCTTAAATCAAGAATTATTGGCCATAAAAATCGATTTGAACTAAATTTTCTTAGCTATTTTTTATTGTTTAATCCAATATTAGAACTCCCAAATTAGCTCATATCAGTTACGAACTGATAAATTATGATATAATTTAAATATAAAATTTAAATTTATTACGATTAGAATATGACCTACAATTTAGGGTGGCTTTATCTTAAATAATTTTTTTATACATAAATATATATAACTATTCATTTAATTGTTTTAAACATAAATATATATATATATATATATTAAACTATAGTTCAAACTTTTTAATAAGTATGCATAAAATAAGTCCATATTTCTTATTTTTATTATAAACAAAATATTTACAAATATTTATTTACTAATTTAATAAATAGATAGGTCAAATGATTCATATAAGTTGGGAACAAAACAAGACAATTTTTAATGATCAGGTGAAGGACAAGTTGGCGTAAATTTAATGTTAAGTCCAAATTTAATATCATAAGTGAATCCTAATTCATTTTTACGTAAATCTTATAACATAAGACAAATTATAATTTTTTGACTCGACAAAACATGAAAAAAGTACTATATTGACAAATGTAAATTACCACTATCACATGATAAATTAAATTTATGAAACTCATAAGATGAAATGTATTTATATTTTATCATAAATATAATTTTTGTGATTTATTTTTTAATTTTTACCACTTAAATTATAACATATATTTATTACTAAGAACTTAGAGCACACAATTAATGACATAAGAATAAAAAAAAATTCTCTTATATGTAACTGTGATAAAAATGAATAAAATTTAATTGATTCTAAATCATTTTTGCTAAATATTATAGATTATTATTTAATTTAAAAAATTAATTTTTGATTATTTATTTATACCGGTGCATAGCACGGGTAATTATGCTAGTATATATATTATATAAGGAAAAGAGATTTTTTAGTGAGAAATCTTCTAAGAGCTCCAAATCCTCATTCTAATTTTATTAATTTTAAACAATTAAAAAAATTTCTATTGACTAACTTTTATTTGACAATCCCACATTGGGAAAAAAATTAAAAAAATGAGTTGTTTTTCTCATATAAAGTAAATCTTATACTCTCATCCCGAGACTTTTTAGTGAGAAGCCTTCGAGGAGTTCCAAATCCTCATTCTAATTTTTTTGATTTTCTTAATTTTAAACAATTAAGAAAATTTCTATTGGCTAACTTTTATTTGATAATCTCACATTGGGAAAAGAAAGGAAAAAAATGAGTTGCTTTACCCATATAAAATAAATCTTATACTCCCATCCTATTTAGTGATGAGCCTTGTGAGAGTTTCAATATCTCATATTAATTTTTTTGATTTTCTTAATTTTAAAGTTTTTATTTGATAATCCCACATCGAGAAAATAAGGAAAAAAAATGAGTTGTTTTACATATATAAAGTGAATCTTATATTTCCATCCTATTTAATATTATAGTATTGTGCATGTTTCAATTCAATATAGTTTAAATTTCAAAATTTTTAATTAATTAATTATAACCTAGCCGATTAGGCTAAATCATTTTTAATTTGATTGATTCGTTGGTCTAATCGCGATTTTAGCGATTTTATATTTTTATTTGATAATCCCACATCGACAAAAGAAGGAAAAAAATGTGTTGTTTTACTCATATAAAGTAAATCTTATACTCTCATTTCATTTAGTGAGAAGCCTTGTTAGAATTTCAATATCTCATATTAATTTTCTTGATTTTCTTAATTTTAAACAATTAAGAAAATCTCCATTGCCTACCTTTTATTTGATAATTCCACATTGGCAAAAATAAGAAAAAAATGAGTTGTTTTACTTATATAAAGTGAATCTTATACTCCCATCCCATTTAATATTGTAATGTTATTCATGTTTCAATTCAATATAGTTTAAATTTTAGAAGTTTTAATTAATTAATTATGAGATAACTACAATTAATTAATTAATAAAAATGATAATTTTAAAATAATTAAGCCTTTTTGGAGTTTCAAATCCTCATTCTAATTTTCTTGATTTTCTTAATTTTAAATAATTAAAAAAATCTCTATTGGCTAACTTTTATTTGATAATTCCACATCGGAAAAATAAGAAAAAAAAAATGAGTTGCTTTACTTATATAAAATAAATCTTATACTCTCATCCCATTTAGTGAGTAGTCTTGTGAGAGTTTCAATATCTCATATTAATTTTCTTGATTTTATTAATTTTAAACAATTAAAAAAATCTCCATTGGCTAGCGTTTATTTGATAATTTCACATCGGGGAAAATAAGGGAAAAAAAATTAGTTGTTTTACTCATATAAAGTGAATCTTATAGTCCCATCCTAATTAATATTATAGTGTTGTACATGCTTCAATTCAATATAGTATAAATTTTTAAAAATTTAATAAATTAATTATGACCTAACCGATTAAGCTAAATCATTTTTGATTTGATTGATTCGTTGGTTTAACCGCGATTTTATACTTTTAGTTGATAATCCCACATCAAGAAAAGAAAGAAAAAAAAAAAAGAAGTTGTTTTACTCATACAAAGTAAATCTTATACTCACACCCCATTTAGTGAGGAGCCTTGTGAGAGTTTCAATATCTCATATTAATTTGTTTGATTTTATTAATTTTATACAATTAAGAAAATCTCCATTGGCTAGCTTTTATTTGATAATCCCACGTCAGAAAAATAATAAAAAAAAACGAGTTATTTTACTCATATAAAGTGAATCTTATACTCTCATTTTATTTAATATTGTAGTGTTATTCATGTTTCAATTCAATATAGTTTAAATTTAAGAAGTTTTAATTAATTAATTATGAGATAATTACAATTAATTAACTAATAAAAATGATAATTTTAAAATAATTAAGTCTTCTAGGAGTTCCAAATCTTCATTATAATTTTCTTGATTTTCTTAATTTTAAACAATTAAGAAAATCTCTATTAGCTAACTTCATTTGATAATCCCACATCGGAAAAATAAGAAGAAAAAAAAATGAGTTGTTTTACTCATATAAAGTAAATTTTATACTCCCATTCCATTTAGTGAGGTGTCTTGTAAGAGTTTCAATATCTCATATTAATTTTCTTATTTTTTTAATTTTAAACAATTAAAAAATCTCCATTGGCTAGCGTTTATTTGATAATTCCACATCGGGAAAATAAGGAAAAAAAATTAGTTGTTTTACTCATATAAAGTGAATCTTATACCCCATCTCATTTAATATTATAGTGTTGTGCATATTTCAATTAAATATAGTTTAAATTTTAAAAGTTTCAATTAATTAATCACAACCTAACTGATTAGGCTAAATCATTTTTGATTTGATTGATTCGTTGGTTTAACTGCGATTTTAGCAATTTTATACTTTTATTTGATAATGCCACATCGAGAAAAAAAAGGAAGAAAAAAAAAAGAGTTGTTTTTATCATACAAAGTAAATTTTATACTCCTATCCTATTTAGTGAGGAGCCTTGTGAGAGTTTCAATATCTCATATTAATTTTCTTGATTTTTTTTAATTTTAAACAATTAAGAAAATCTCTATTGGCTAGCTTTTATTTGATAATTCCATATCAGAAAAATAAGAAAAAAAACGAGTTGTTTTACTCATATATAGTGAATCTTATACTTCTATCCCATTTAATATTGTAGTGTTATGCATGTTTCAATTCAATATAGTTTAAATTTTAAAAGTTTTAATTAATTAATTATCAAATAATTATAATTAATTAATTAATAAAAATGATAATTTTAAAGTAATTAATTGCTAAATTTTTAATTATGATAATTGTAGTGTTGTACATGTTTCAATTCAATATGTTTCAATGTCACTCTTACTGCTCCTTAATAGTTTAAATTTTAAAAGTTTTAATTAATTAATTATCAAATAATTATAATTAATTAATTAATAAAAATGATAATTTTAAAGTAATTAATTGCTAAATTTTTAATTATGATAATTATAATATTGTACATGTTTCAATTCAATATGTTTCAATGTCACTCTTACTGCTCCTTAATACAAAAATTATGAGATAATTATGATAATTTTATATTTGTATTTAAAACTTATAAATGATGAGATAGATCATTATAATTTTAAATTTATATTGTGTCGATTTTAAATTTAAATTAATAGGTTGTTTTTCATATTTAGTAAGATTTTAAATTTTAATAAAATAAAATTTAAAAGTTTTAATTAATTAATTTTTGTGTAAACTGATTGGTCTTTTGACCTAATTGATTAAGCTAAACAATTTTTGGTTTGAATGATTTGTTGGTTTAACCATGATTTTAGTGGTTTTACATGTTACGATGATTCTTTCTTACTCATTAAGTTTTTAAAATTTCTTTAAATATTTCCTTTTCAAAAACCAATATGATAATTTTTTTAAAATTCATATATTTTTATTATAAAATTGTGAAATATTAGAACTACGTCATTTTTTTTTATAGCAAGGCATAATTTTAATTATTAATTGTCGATATAACAATTTTAATCTATCTCCACTATATATTATAGTAAAAGGACATTTGAAACAAAACTCTTAAATTTATATTTAAATTTTTATTTACAAGAGAAAAAATTAAAAAAAATTAAATATAATTATCGTATTTTTAATAAATAATATATTATTTTATCCCATGCATAGCATGGGTGATATGCTAGTCTATCTATCTATCTATCTATTATATAAGAAAAATGGGGTTTCTAGTGAGAAGACTTGTGAGAGCTCCAATATCTCATACTAATTTTCTTGATTTTCTTAATTTTAAATAATTAAGAAAATCTCCATTGGTTAGCTTTTATTTGATAATCCCACAAGGAAAAAAAAGAGAGTTATTTTACTCATATAAAGGGAATCTTATACTCCCATCCCATTTAGTGATAAGCCTTGCGAGAGTTTCAATTTCTCATACTAATTTTCTTGATTTTCTTAATTTTAAACAATTAAGAAAATCTCCATTAGTTAATTCTTATTTGATAATCCCACATCAGGAAAAGAATGAAAAAAATGGGTTATTTTACATATATAAAGTGAATCTTATACTCCCATTCTATTTAATATTGTAGTGTTGTATATGTTTCAATTCAGTACAGTTTAAATTTTAAAAGTTTTAATTAATTAATTATGACCTAGCCGATTAGGCTAAATCATTTTTGATTTGATTGATTTGTTGGTTTAATCGCAATTTTAGCGGTTTTATCAAAATATATTGATTAGATTTGTTTGATTCGAAATAAACTAAAGATTGATCTGATTAAAGATTGAAAGATTGAGATTGTTTGATTAGAAATAAACTTTCCGTCCAAATAATTGTTAACTTTTATTTTATAATCCCACATCGAAAAAAGGGGGGAAAAAGGGAGTTATTTCACGTATATAAAGTGAATCTTAAGAGTGTAGTATTGTCTATACTTCAATTCAAGACAGTTTAAATTAATTAATTTTTGTATAAGTTGGTTGATCGTTTGACCTAACCGATTAGGTTGAACCATTTTGGGTTTGACCAATTCGCTGATTGAATCGCGATTTCTCATTCTGATTTTATTAATTTTAAGCAATTAAAAAAATTTTCATTGGCTAACTTCCATTTAACCATAAAAAAATAAAAATCTACTTAGTTTATGATTTATTTTATAATCTCACATCGGGAGAAGAAAAAAAAGTAAAGTTTGTTTCACTATCTATCTATAGATTATATAAGGAAAATGAGATTTTTAGAGAGAAGCCTTCTAGGAGCTCCAAACCCTTATTCTAAAATTATTGAATTTTCTTAATTTTAAACAACTAAGAAAATTCCCGTTGGTTAGCTTACATTTACTTTTTATTTTACAATCTCACATTGAAAAAAGAAAGAAAAAGTAAATTATTTCACTTACATAAAGTGAATCTTATACTCCTATTTATATAAGCAAAATGAAATTTTTAGTGAGAAACCCTATAATCAATATCTCATACTCATTTTTTCGATTTTCTTAATTTTAAACAATTAAGGAAATCCCTATTGGCTAGCTTCCATTAAACTTTTATTTTACAATCCCACATAGGCATTTTGATTTTAAAAATAATTTTGTATGAGATTTTGAAACTTTCATAATATTTAACTTTAAAATAATTACAATCCCATATCGAGAAAAAAAAAGAGTTATTTCACTTATATAAAGTGTTACAATCCCACATTAGGAAAATAAAGAAAAAATGAATTATTTTGACTTCTATAAAATAAATCCCATAAAGGGAGCTTTAAGGGAGAAGCCTTCTAGAAGCTCCAAACCCTCATTCTAAAATTATTGAATTTTCTTAATTTTAAACAATTAAGAAAATTCTCATGAGCTAACTTCCATTTACCTTTTATTTTACAATCCCAAATTAGAAAAAAAAAAAGAAAAAAGTGAATTATTTCATTTACATAAAGTGACTCTTATGCTCCAATTTACATAAATTATTGAAATTTCTTAATTTTAAACAATTAAGAAAATCCTTATTGGTTAGCTTCTATTTAATTTTTAGCTTAATATCCCACATCAGGAAAATAAGGAAAAAAGTGAATTGTTTCACTTATATAAAATGAATCTTATACTTTCATTTATATAAACAAAAGAAAATTTTTAGTGTGATGCCATATAATCCATACCATTTTTTTTTATTTTCTTAATTTTAAACAATTAAGAAAATCTCCATTAGTTAGCTTCCATTTAACTTTTAATTTACACAATTAGACGTTTTGATTTTAAAAATAATTTTATATGAGATTTTGAAACTCTCATAATATTTAATTTTAAAATAATTACAATCCCACATTGAGAAAAGAAAAAAAAAAAAAGTGAGTTGTTTCACTTATATAAAGTGAATCTTATACTATCTGTGTGGGTGATTTTCTGACCACACTGCCCGCCTAGTAATCAGCTGGAAAAGCACTGGCAGAATAGATGGCCTCTAGTTAACCTGCAACAGAAAGAGAAGTCTCCGGCGGTGGTTCAACCACCCGGGGGCACTCCGACGATCAAGTCAGTATATCTCTCAAAGATAATCAAGTGCTAAACTCACAAGCTTAAGCATAAAAAACATACATTAGACCCATGGGGGTGCCTCTCTTTTATAGCCAACACAATCCTAGTCCCAAAAGGAGCCTGGCCCTAATGGACTTAGGATTACTGCTAATCTGAGACTCCCAGTGGGATTAAGATAAACTCTCTAAGAGTCTTATCTTTACCCAAACTGAAGTCTTCTCCCAATCTAGGACTCTTGTCCATATCCAAGTTGAGTTCCCTCTTCATTCTAGGACTCTTGTCCCTGATCCACTTATCTCGGATTCCGATATCTTCGGAGATAACCTTGGCTTGCGAGATCACCTCGGCGTCACGACCAGGACACGTGCACCTCGGCTGACACGTCAGCGTCACCTTGCCACGTGTTGTACTCAAAAAAAATATACCCCACAACTGCCCTAGGTTCTATTACCTCGGCATTCTGAGGGTGATGGAACCTACACTGTTCGTTCATCTGTGCCCCTCTGTCCGAGATCAAACTCGCCACCTCAAAGTTTCCTGGACTTTACTGTCCACTTCTTCAAGTATCAAGATTCATGCTTTCCAAGCTGCTTGAAATCGCACCTCCTAGCCGAGGTTCTGGTTCCATTAATTCGTAAACTCCAAGAGCTTTTGCAACTGCTCCACTCACACTCTCTGGTGAGTTCCCGAGTTCCAGTCATCTATTTGACTCCGGTGATTTTCATATCGGCGTTCATTTCACTTGGTAGGTTCATAAACTCTTTACTTGCTATTAAGCTTGATCTTTCATAACTCTTTTGAATCTGTTTACTTGCCATCTGTTGCCTTCTATTTTCATCTCTCTTTAAGTTTTGAATTGTTTGAATGCCTGGCACTGTTCTTGTTATATCCGCTTTCTGTTGCTAGCATCGTGACTGGGTCATTACTTTCTTGTTCTTCACATACTTACTTAGTGCCTGTGCACTTGGCTTTATTCTTGAACTTTGTCAACTTCTTGACTCTGATTTTTCTCTTCTTGTTTTTCTTGTTGTATTTCCAGATTCTTGCCTTCGTTTCTGTTTTCTGCATAGTCTTAGAACCACGTCCCTTCTTGAAATTGTTGCCGAGATAATGGTAGAGAAACTCTCCCAGCTGGCTGCCAATGCTGAACCACCGTCAACCGTTGTAGTAGATTAGTCTGACGTTCTTACCCTAGTCCCTAGTTCTTAGGGTCTTCATCTTTGTACTTTTGTTTTCTTTGCATATGCAACCTTTTTTGCTTCTGAAAAATGTCTGTTTGTTGGCCGATGCTAACATTCCTTGCTCCTTGATTATCATTCCCTCTTCCACTGTATTTGGTAGCCATATCGGGTAATTGACTTCTTGAATGGCCCTGTTCTCCAGAAGTCTGTCTACTTCTTCCTCTCGGTTGGCTCCTTGCCGACATCATCTAATACCTCTATGTCCTCGTTTTCAATCTCTGCCTTCTCTGGTTCTCGAATGCTGCAGGTGGATTTCATTGCTGCCATGGAGCAATTCTCCGCCTGCAGTTGATCCCCTCTGACTTCTTCAATCCCATGTTCTGTATCAAAAGCATACCTTAGACCCATGGGGGTGCCTCTCTTTTATAGCCAACATAAACCTAGTCCCAATAGAAGCCTAACTTTTATGGACTCAGGATTACTGCTAATCTTGGACTCCCAGTAAGATTAGGATAAACTCTCTAAGAGTCTTATCTTAATACAAACTGAAGTCTTCTCTCATTCTAGGACTCTTGTCCCTTATCCGCTTATCCAAGATTTCGGTTTCTTCGCAGATAACCTCGGCCTAGCCGAGATCATCTCGGTGTCATGACCAAGACACGTGGCACATCAGCTGACATTTCGGTGTCACATCGGCCACGTATTGTCATTCAAAAATAATGTCCCCACAACTGCCTCCTAGGTCCTATTACCTCGGCATCCTAAGGTGATGGAACCTATATTATTTTGCATCCGATTTATGATTATGGTTTAATTTCAACTTGTAAATTGCTACAAATTTCAACAAGCGTTAAGTATTACTTCGGTTTAACTTCAACTTGTAAATTGTTACAAATTTCAACAAGTGAAGATAAACAATAATCTCGGCTTATCTTCGGCTTATAAATTGCTACAAATTTCAACAAGCGTTAAGTATTACTTCGGTTTAACTTCAACTTGTAAATTGCTACAAATTTCAACAAGCATTAAGCATTACTTCGGTTTAACTTTAACTTGTAAATTGTGAAGATAAACAATTATCTCGGCTTAACTTCAACTTGTAAATTGCTACAAATTTCAACAAGCATTAAGCATTACTTCGGTTTAACTTCAACTTGTAAATTGCTACAAATTTCAACAAGTGAAGATAAACAATTATCTCGGCTTAACTTCAACTTATAAATTGCTACAAATTTTAACAAGTGTTTAAGCATTACTTCGGTTTAACTTCAACTTGTAAATTGCTACAAATTTCAACAAGTGAAGATAAACAATTATCTCGGCTTAACTTCAACTTGTAAATTGCTGAAAATTTCAACAAGTGAAGGTAAACAATTATCTCGGCTTAACTTCAACTATTATCTCGGCTTAACTTCAACTTGTAAATTGCTACAAATTTCAACAAGTGAAGGTAAACAATTATCTCGGCTTAACTTCAACTTGTAAATTGCTACAAATTTCAACAAGTGACGATAAACAATTATCTCGGCTTAACTTCAACTTGTAAATTGCTACAAATTTCAACAAGCGTTAAGCATTACTTCGGTTTAACTTCAACTCGTAAATTGCTATAAATTTCAACAAGCGTTAAACGCATTCTTCTTCTCTCTGTCCCCCAGTGTGAACTTAAAATCCACTTGGGTTCTCATCATACATGTAGCTTCAACCTTGTCGCCGAGGTTTAATTCAAGCCGAGGTTTGTCGGCCTTGGTTTCTCTATTGATCTTACTTGGCTCCAACCTGAGTTTGATTTTTCGGCCTCGCATCGGCGAGCCGTTTCTCTTTTCTTGTTCCGACGCCTTTGTTCCCGGCATGTCCTCCTCGGCCCTAGTATACTTCTCAATTCTGGCAAACTTTAGTCTGATCTTGTGTGTTTCCTTTTTATCTTCTGGGATCTGAGATCTGCTCATTGTGCTCTTCTATTCTCGGACTCAGGTCCCGAGATCTTATCTTCTGGAATCTTGGATCTGCTCACTCAGGTTGAGCTCTTCTTTTCTCGGACCTACTCATCTAGGCCGAGATCATGTCTTCTCGGATTTGGGATCCGGGATTTGCTCACTCAGGTTGAGCTCTTCTATACTTGAATGTTATCTCCTTAGGAGCGCTCATGCCCCCATGTCTTTGCATCCCTTCTGGAAGGGTCTTCGTTCCTCCGCAAGTATCTATCCTTCCATACCTGGAGGTCATCTTCGTTGTAGTATCCGCTTCGATCTGTTGTCTTTGGTGCGTTACCTTCCTGGCTGGCGTCTTTCACTCCGTGACTCTGGTCACAAGTTTCTGTGTTGCGGTCGTCCTTCAACGTCGAGATCGATAGGTCTCCCACTCCCAGCAGGAACATTGTCTCTAATCTGATCCTTCTGGCCATTATTGGCCATCTATTCTTCTTTCTTTCCCACAGACGACGCCAAATTGTGTGGGTGATTTTCTGAACACACTGCCCGCCTAGTAATCAGCTGGAAAAGCACTGGCAGAATAGATGGCCTCTAGTTAACCTGCAACAGAAAGAGAAGTCTCCGGCGGTGGTTCAACCACCCGGGGGCACTCCGACGATCAAGTCAGTATATCTCTCAAAGATAATCAAGTGCTAAACTTACAAGCTTAAGCATAAAAAGCATACATTAGACCCATGGGAGTGCCTCTCTTTTATAGCCAACATAAACCTAGTCCCAACAGAAGCCTAACTTCTATGGACTCAGGATTACTGCTAATCTTGGACTCCCAGTAAGATTAGGATAAACTCTCTAAGAGCCTTATCTTAATACAAACTGAAGTCTTCTCTCATTCTAGGACTCTTGTCCCTCATCCAGGTTGAGTTCCCTTTTCATTCTAGGACTTTTGTCTCTTATCCACTTATCTCGAATTCCGATATCTTCAGAGATAACCTCGGCCTTGCCGAGATCACCTCGGTGTCACGACCAGGACACGTGGCACCTCGGCTGACACGACGGCTTCACCTTGCCACGTGTTGGTACTCAAAAAATATATCCCCACACTATCATTTAATATTATAGTATTGTGCATGTTTCAGTTCAGATGGTTTAAATTTTAAAATAAAATTTAATGGTTTAGATTAATTAATTTTGTTGTAAATTGGTTGGTCTTTTGATTTAGCTGATTAGCCTGAATCGCTTTCGCTTTGACTGATTCACTGGTTTAACTACAGTTTTAGCTGTTTTATCAAAATATATTGTTTAGATTTGTTTGATTTGAAATAAATTAAGATTGACCTTATTAAAAATTGAACGACTGAGATTATTTGGTAAGAAATAAACTTTCCGTCCAAACAATTATTAACTTTTATTTTACAATCCCACATTAGGAAAATAAGGAAAAAATGAATTGTTTCACTATATAAACCTTATGCTCTCATTTAATATTATAGTATTGTGTATGTTTCAATTCAAGACAATTTAAATTTTAAAATTAAAATAAATTTTAAAAGTTTTAATTAATTAATTTTTGTATAAGTTGGTTGGTCCTTTCACCTAGCCGATAGTTGGTTTGACTAATTCGCTGGTTTAATTTCGATTTTAGTGGTTTTATCAAAATATATTGGTTAAATTTGTTTGATTCGAAATAAATTAAAGATTGACCTAATTAAAGATTAAAAGGTTAAAATTGCTTGATTCGAAATAAACTCCCCGCCCAATCAATTGTTAACTTTTAAACAATTAAGAAAATTCTCATTGCCAAGCTTTCATTTAACTTTTATTTTATAATCCTATATCGAGAAAAGAAGGAAAAAATGAATTATTTCATTTACATAAAAGGAATCTTATACTTTCATTTATACAAGTAAAATGAGATTTTTAATGAGAAGCCTTATGATCAATATCTCATACTAATTTTTTTGATTTTTTTTTTAATTTTAAACAATTAAGAAAATCCCGATTGATTAGCTTCCATTTAAATTTTATTTTACAAAATATAAAAAATAAATACATATAATTATCATATTTTTATTAAATAATATATTTTTTTATCCCATGCATAGCATGAATGATATGCTAATTTAGGTTTAAGTGAATGTCTTTTTGTGATTTATTTTTCTAATTTTCTGATTCATTTTTGGGATGTGAATGGAAATGTGAGGTGTGAAAGATTTTTTGGGGGGGATTGGTGGCTAAAATGTTGGTTGTCGAGTTTGGAAATCTACATTTCTGTTAGTATGGTTTTGTGGTGTTACATTAGAGTGCTACGTTTGAAAAAAGTACACTAAGGAG
Organism: Camellia sinensis; assembly: GCF_004153795.1. Taxonomy (NCBI): domain Eukaryota; kingdom Viridiplantae; phylum Streptophyta; class Magnoliopsida; order Ericales; family Theaceae; genus Camellia; species Camellia sinensis. Next base: position 515,504 of record NW_021028192.1, read on the forward strand.
TTTTGTGTGTTATATTGATTGGAGTGTTATGTTTCGAAAAAAATACACTAAGGAGTTTGAGAAAAGTATACTAAGGAATTTTTTAGTATGTCACATTGGAATGATACATTTGGGAAAAATAAACAGATTTTTTGGAGTGTTACGTTGTTATATTTCATAAAAGTACACTAGAGAGTTTTTTTGGAATATTATGTTATTAAAAGTACACTAAGGAATTTTTTTAGAATGCTACGTTATTACGTTTGAAAAAAAATTTCACGTCTTACATTTGAATGTTACGTTTGAAAAAAATACACTAATTGTAACGCCCCAAAATTCATGACCAAAAAAAGAAAAAGAAAAAAAGAGAGTACATAATACAACTCAAACAAGATAGACAACCAAACATCTTAATATATGCATATAAGCAAAGTTAATACCATAGTTAATTCATTTGTGTTCCGCCATAGGATTACAAACACTGACATGCCAAAAGTTAAAGTAAAAAAAAACTACTAGTCTAAGTCTTCAAGTGCATCACGGCTCCAACATTTCATCTTGGTTGCCTTCGGGATAACTTTCACCATCCCATCCTATTGTTTAGATGCCCTCTTGTGTTGCATATTAATGGGAAATAGAGCATTTGGTGTGTATAAAAATGTGGGTTTGAGTTAGTGACATTGTGTTGCAAACCTGTCAAATTAGGCACTACTGTAATTTCTCAAATTTAAAAGAAACATCAAATTTATTTATTTCTCAAATATGAATTTAGTGTAGGCTATTTGGTGTGTTTAGAGCTTGTGATAATTTTATTAGCCCTTAATTGTGTGTTTTTAGGGCTTGGATATTTTGTTTAAAAATCTGGTCCTGCGTCTCAGAAAAATAGTCCACTTCTTGCAATTTTATAAAATTCCAAAACAATCATCTCAAGTTGGTTCTTCTATAAAAAATTTAGGATTTTGAGTCCTCTTTCCAATGGAATTTATTTGGGTGAAAATCATTGGGTAGATTGAGAGGAAATCTAGTTTTCCCAAAGAGAGACAAATTTGGACAGGTTTACGAATATAGCTTGTAGATAAATTTCTGGAGGTGCTGTGCAAATTCTGAGAATTAGAATTGAAACTAGACAGGTTAATTATTATTTCTATGCAATTTCAGCCCGTATTTTGACCTAGAAGTATTTTTCCCAAAGCACTCTTTTTAGCCCTGTAGAACCGAACAATGCTGGAAATGGTGTTTTATTATGTTATTTGTTTCTAAGTGTTTCAAAGCATGCCTAATGTTATTTACTTGCCTAACCATACTTATGCATGACTATCGTGGGCTATATTTCCTCTCTTATGTTTGTCTCATGCTCTTTTATATTACCGAATTAACAAATGTGACTAACTTGCTTGGCAAAAGATCTAATAAATGGGAAATGGAAAGGGGTTGGTAATGGGTGACATTCACGCTTGTGCTTCAGAATGATTTATGTAATATACATGTGTATGGAATTAAAACCAAATGAGTTTTAGAATTTCTGGAGGTGCTGTGCAAATTCTGAGAATTAGAATTGAAACTAGACAGGTTAATTATTATTTCTATGCAATTTCAGCCCGTATTTTGACCTGGAAGTATTTTTCCCAAAGCACTCTTTTTAGCCCTGTAGAACCGAACAATGCTGGAAATGGTGTTTTATTATGTTATTTGTTTCTAAGTATTTCAAAGCATGCCTAATGTTATTTACTTGCCTAACCATACTTATGCATGAATATCGTGGGCTATATTTCCTCTCTTATGTTTGTCTCATGCTCTTTTATATTACCGAATTAACAAATGTGACTAACTTGCTTGGAAAAAGATCTAATAAATGGGAAATAGAAAGGGGTTGGTAATGGGTGACATTCACGCTTGTGCTTCAGAATGATTTAAGTCTTGCGCAAGTAGTCTAAGCAAGCCCTTAGGTTGACACGGATGTATTCAGACTCTATGCCGTGGTTTCAGGGTGAAAGCTTGCCCTTTGGTATGGTATGTGCAGAGTGTAAGCGAGCCCTAGGCACGATTTGGTATGGTATGGTATGTGCAGGGTGTATGCGAGCCCTATGTACGGTTTGGGTGTAAGCGAGCCCACTTGTTTGGCCGTCTCTTTTGAGGTCCATCAATGCCACAGACAGGTAAATAACCGGATGGTGGGCATAGGTGGTAAGGTCTTCAAAGCAGCAAAATGGGGAGTTCTGAATAGTCCGATTTTCAATCCTTGTGGTTGGGTAGAAGGATCTCTTTGGGGGATTCTGGATGTCTAGTCTAACTACTAATTCGTAGAACGTATGCTATGTTACCCGATTTTTAAACAAAATATCCAAGCCCTAAAAACACACAATTAGGGGCTAATAAAATTATCACAAGCTCTAAACACACCAAATAGCCTACACTAAATTCAGATTTGAGAAATAAATAAATTTGATATTTCTTTTAAATTTGAGAAGTTACAGCAGTGCCTCATTTGACAGATTTGCAAGACAATGTCACTAACTCAAACCCACACTTTTATACACACCAAATGCTCTATTTCCCATTAATATACAACACAAGAGGGCATCTAAACAATAGGATGGGATGGTGAAAGAATTGGAGAAGACAAGAGGAAGAGGTGTTCTTACCTTCTTGAATTACTTTTCTTCTTTTTCTCTCTTTTTTTCCCCTTTTTCTCTCCTTCCCTTGATCACACTCTCCCTCTCTCACCCTCTCCCTAAGCTACTAAAAACGTAAGAGAGGAATTGAGACAATGCTTCTCAATTTTATAGGCCATGAATTAGGTTAAAAGGACCATTCTACCCTTCTAACTTAATGCCTAAGCAACTTATAAATATCTAGATATTTTTTCCCACTAATTTGCTCAACTAAAAATTAAAATAAATAATAAAACTATTTAAAAAAAAAAAAATATTTATAGCTATTTATTTTCTCAAATAAAAAATAATGATTCAAAGAATTAGTAAATTTGATTCATCAACTAGGAAAAAATCCAACTCAACGAAGACACTACCTTTGAGAAGGGGCCAGTAGCAATTATAGACAGACAATAAAAGAACTTGCGAGGAAAGACAATTCCACTTCTTAAGATACTTTGGCATCACCACGGTATTGAAGAGTTCACCTGGGAACGTGAAGACGCGATGCGAGCAAATTATCCACAACTATTTGAGACGTGAGGTATGATTTAATTTCGAGGACAAAATTTATTTAAGGGGGATAGGTTGTAAAGACCCTAATGTTTGGTAACTACACGTGAAACCCTAAGCCTTAGGTTAATAGCATTTTAGCCCCTAGTTCCATAAAAGTCTGCATAATGGCCCAATAAAGAATAATTTTAAATCTTAGAACACCACTTTATAATTGGAAATACCCCAACACTTGGCTTTTATTTATTTTATCTCCTAGTTTCTAAATTAATTCATACATTTTATTTTTTTTAGCCTAGTTGCAAATTTACTAATTCTTTGAATCCTTATTATTGATTTGAGAAAATAAATAGCTATAAATATATTTAAAAAAAATAAAAAAATAGTTTTATTATTTATTTTAATTTTTAGTTTGAGCAAATTAGTAGTAAATTAGTGGGAAAAATATCTAGACATTTATAAGTTGTTTAGGCATTAAGTTAGAAGGGTAGAATGGTCCTTTTAACCCAATTCTTGGCCTATAAAATTGAGATGCATTGTCTCAATTCCTCTCTCACGTTTTTAGCAGCTCAGGGAGAGGGTGAGAGAGGGAGAGTGTGATCAAGGGAAGTAGAGAAGAAGGGGAAAAAAAAAAGAGAAAAAGAAGAAAAAGTGATTCAAGAATGTAAGAACACTTCTTCCTCTTGTCTTCTCCAATTCTTTCACCATCCCATCCTATTGTTTAGATGCCCTCTTGTGTTGCATATTAATGAGAAATAGAGCATTTGGTGTGTATAAAAGCGTGGGTTTGAGTTAGTGACATTGTGTTGCAAATCTGTCAAATTAGGCACTGTTGTAACTTCTCAAATTTAAAAGAAATATCAAATTTATTTATTTCTCAATTCTAAATTTTGTAGGCTATTTGGTGTGTTTAGAGTTTGTGATAATTTTATTAGCCCCTAATTGTGTGTTTTTAGGGCTTGGATATTTTGTTTAAAAATCTGGTCATGAGTCTCTGAAAAACAGTTCACTTCTCGCAATTTTATAAAATTCCAGAAAACTCATCTCAGGTTGGTTATTCTATAAAAATTTAGGATTTTGAGTCCTCTTTCCAATGGAATTTATTTGGGTGAAAATCATTGGGTAGATTGAGAGGAAAGCTAGTTTTCCCAAAGGGTGACAAATTTGGACAGGTTTTCGAATATAGCTTGTAGATGAATTTCTGTAGGTGCTGTGCAAATTCTGAGAACTAGAATTGAAACTAGACAGGTTAATTATTATTTCTGTGCAATTTCAGCCCCTAATTTGACCTGAAAGTATTTTTCCCAAAGCACTCTTGTTAGCCCTACAGAACCGAACAATGCTGGAAATGGTGTTTTATTGTGTTATTTGTCTTTAAGTATGTCAAAGCATGCCTACTATTATTTGCTTGCCTTACCATACTTATGTATTCTTATCATGGGTTATATTTCCTCTCTTATGTTTGTCTCATACTCTTTTATGTGACTAACTTGCTTAGCAAAAGATCTAATAAACGGGAAATGGAAAGGGGTTGGTAATAGGCAACGTTCACCTTTGTGTTTCAGAATGATTTATGTAATATACATATGAATGACATGAATTATGATGGGATTAATACCAAATGATTTAAGTCTTGCGCAAGTAGTCTAAGTAAGCCCCTAGGTTGACACGGACGTGTTGGAAATGGTAGAAAAATTCTGGGTAAAATCAGAATTTTTTCTCAAGTTTGGTCTATTTTTTAGGTGGGCCCCGAGCGTCGATTTAGAGCTATCTGTTTTTGACTA
>NW_021028192.1:523726-544183 GCF_004153795.1 Camellia sinensis
ACACTTAGTGTGTTCGTAAGGCAAACAATTTGTAGTGCTGCTATTGTTTGTGGTAGATCATTTCATCCTGGGAGATAAACGTCCAATTTCTGAAAGCACTGTGGAGAGGACGAATCTGTCTTAAGGACACAGTGTTAAACACTGGACTTGATCAGATTATAATTCGAAGAAATTAAATCAAGTAAGTTATTTAATTTATTTTCAGTGTTGTTTTTATTTATTTAAATCAGATTTTAATTTTGTTTTTGTAACAAAATAAAATCTGTTTTTATTTATTTATTTGTTATTTCGAGTTTGATTTTTGTAATCAAACAATTTCTCTCATTTTCTTTATTTCTTTAAATTCTAATTGTTGTTGTGTACACAATAGAATTAAATCTTTTAAATACAGTGAAGATTGTCCAACATGATGTATTCAAACTCTATGCGGTGGTTTTAGGGTGCAAGCGAGCCCTTTGGTATGGTATGTGCAGGGTGTAAGCGAGCCCTAGGCACGATTTAATATGGTATGTGCAGGGTGTAAGCGAGCCCTAGGCACGATTTGGGTGTAAGCAAGCCCACTTGTTTGGTCGTTCCTTTTGAGGTCTATCAATGCCACTGATAGGTAAATAACCGGATGGTGGGCATAGGTGGTAAGGTCTGCAAAGCTGCAAAAGGGGGAGTTCTGAATAGTCCGGTGTTCAATCCTTGTGGTTGGGTAGAAGGATCTCTTTGGGGGATTCTAGATGTCTAGTCTAACTACTAATTCATAGAACGTATGTTATGTTACCTGATTTGCTATGTATATGGTTGACTGGTTGATAGAATATTTGTGGGTGTGTGTGTGTTTTTACTGGGCATTCCAAGCTCATGGCGTGTCATGCCAGGTGAGGAAACAGTTTACGATGGTGAAAGTTATCCCGAAGGTAACCAAGATGAAATGTTGGAGCCGTGGTTCACTTGAAGACTTAAACTAGTAGTTTTTTTTTACTTTGACTTTTGGCAAGTCAGTGTTTGTAATCCTATTGCGGAACACAAATAAATTAGCTATGGTATTAACTTTGCTTATATGTGTATATCAAGATGTTTGGTTATCTATCCTGTTTGAGTTGTATTATGTACTCTTTTTTTTTTTGTCATGAATTCTGGGGCGTTACAAGTTGGTATCAGAGCCAGGTTTCAAACTTGGGACCTATGGGTTATGGACAATTTTGTCAGAGGAGTTATGCAGATAAAGAAGACCTCTAACTTTTATTGTCGGTGATGTTGCCTTGAAAATTCAGCCCTACTGAGGTATCATTCATTTTGGAAAGAAAGGAAAATTATCACCTCGATATATCGGACCCTTCGAGATACTTTAGAAAATTGGAGAGGTTGTTCGACAATCTTCACTGTATTTAAATTAATTAATTCTGTTTGGGTACTAAACGACAAACAGAATATAAAAGAAAAATAGAAAAGGAGAATGAATGTTTGATTACAAAAATCAAATTAAAAATAGAATTAAATAAATAAAAACAGATTTTATTTTGTTACAAAAACAAAATTAAAATCTGATTTAAATAAATAATAATAAAACATAAAATAAATAAATAACTTACTTGATTAATATCTTGAATATTATTCTGATCAAGTCCATTGTTCGACACTGTGTCCTTAAGACAGATTCGTCCTCTCCACGGTGCTTTCAGAATATGGACGTCTATCTTCCAAGATGAAATGATCACCAGCAAACAATAGTAGCACTACAAATTGTTTGCCCAATAAACACACTAAGTGTTTACACTCATTCTCACAGAAATTATATGCAACAAAATGGAGAGAATTTTAGCAGAGGAGAAAATACGAAAATTGTTGTAAAAAACTAAATGAAGGACTGCCTATTTATATAGGTGAAGTGGTAGCTTGGTGACTGCTAGTTTTGAATTAAACAGGTACAATACCTGTTCAATTTAAATTAAACGGATACAAAATATGTTGGCACTGTTTGGACAGATAACTGAATCTGTTTGAATTTGAAAATTAAATAGATCTGAAATCTATTCGGGTGGATTTGAATTTGAATAGAACAGATTCGGTTTTGGACAGATCCGAAACTGTACAAAATTTCTGAAGAGGTGCAAATAAAATTTTGAATTAAAAAATTTGAAATTAATATGGACAGAAATTCGGAATGAATTTTTAGACAAATTATTTCAAAAAATAAAATCTAAGTTCAAATGTTTTTGAGCCAAAAAGATTACCACGCACTCGTGCCCAGCCCGCCCGACCAGACAGCGACGCGTGCGGTGATTTTTGGGTCCAATGGGTCTAGCCCATTTTGCCCATAACCTCCCTCTCTACAAAACTTGGGTACCGCTTGGGGCACACCCCAAGTTCCAATCCCATGCCTCATAACCCACTCAAAATTTCCCACCAAATCAATGTGGGACAAGCCATTTTTCCAACCTTAAGAAATTTCTACCAAAACTCCATTTCCATGGAGCTCACTTTGGCTTCAATTTTCCATTCACCCAATAATGGTTTTGAGCAACCAAATATACCACGTGAATCACAACAGGGCATAGAATGCGTTACCACTTAGACCCGCCAACTTTGGCATTCGGGTCCCACCTAAATAATTGACCAAAATTAGGAAAAAATCCTGTTTTACCCAGAATTTTCAAACCATTTCTAACAGAGGTTACGTACTAATTGGCTCTACCCCTGTAATTGGTCGGAGTACATGATGTATTCCACGTATCTATATTGAGGAAGTACATAATGCACCCTTCTCACATCATCAACTGGGAAGAAATCCAACTCAACAAAGACGCTACCTTTGAGGAGGGACCAGTAGCAATTATGGACAGACAAGAAAATAACTTTTGAGGAAAGACAATTTAACTTCTTAAGATACTCTGGTGTCACCATGGTATTGAAGAGTTCACCTAGGAACGTGAAGATGCAACGCGGGCAAATTATTCACAACTATTTGAGAAGTGAGGTATGATTTAATTTCGAGAACGAAATTTATTTAAGGGGGATAGGTTGTAGATATCCTAATTTTTGGTGATTACATGTGTAACCCTAAGACTTAGGTTAATAGCATTTTAGCGCCTAGTTTCGTAAAAGTCTGCAAAGTGACCCAATAAAGGATAATTTTATTATATATTATCATAATTAAATCATAGAACACAACTTTATAATTGGAAATACCCTAAAACTTGGTTTTTGTTTACTTACCTCCTAGTTTATAAATTAATTCATACATTTTATTTTTATTTTTATTTTTGTTTTTGTTGTTCTTTCATTTATTAATTATTTGAATATTTATTATTTATTTGAATAGAATATTATTATTTATTTGAATATATACATAGGTGTTATAAATGATATTTTGGTGGAAAATTGGTTGAAAAAACAAAATAAAAAAAATCTAGATATTTATGCCTTCCTTAGTCATTAAGCTAGGACCCAAGTTTATTTCCTATAAATTGAGAGCCTTGTCTCAATTCCACACAAAAACACACATATCAGCCAAGGAGAGGATGAGAGAAGGAGAGTGTGATTAGAGGGAAGTAGAGAAGAAGAAAAAAAGAAAAGGAAGAAAAGGGTTCCTTCTTGAGTCAAGGTAAGAACACTTCTTCCTCTTGTCTTCTCCAATTCTTTCACCATCCCATCCTATTGTTTAGATGCCCTCTTGTGTTGCATATTAATGGGAAATAGGGTTTTTGATGTGCATAAAAGTGTGGGTTTGATTTAGTGACTTTACCTTACAAATTTGTCAAATTATGTATTGCTGCAACTTCTCTAATTTAAAAGAAATATCAAACATATTTATTTTTCAAATCTGAATTTAGTGTAGACTATTTGGTGTGTTTAGAGCTTGTGATAATTTTATTAGCCCCTAATTATGTGTTTTTAGGGCTTGGATATTTTATTTAAAAATCTGGTCCTGAGTCTCTGAAAAACAACCCACTTCTTGCAATTTTATAAAATTTTAGAAAAATCATCTCATGTTGGTTCTTCTGTCAAAATTTAGAATTCTGAATCCTCTTTCCAATGGAATTTATTTGGGTGAAAATCATTGGGTAGATTATGAGGAAATCTAGTTTTCCCAAGGGGTAACAAATCTGGACAGATTTTTGAATATAGCTTGTAGATGAATTTCTGGAGGTTCTATGCAAATTCTGCAAATTGGAATTGAAACTAGACAGGTTAATTATTATTTCTGTGCAATTTCAGCCCCTAATTTGACCTAGAAGTATTTTTCCCAAAGCATTCTTGTTGGCCCTGCAGAACTGAACAGTGCTGGAAATGGTGTTTTATTGTGTTATTTGCCTCTAAGTATTTCAAAGCATGCCTAATGTTATTTGCTTGCAGTACCATACTTATGTATGACTATCATGGGCTATATTTCGTCTCTTATGTTTGTCTCATGTTCTTTTATATTATCGAATTACCGAATGTGACTAACTTGCTTAGCAAAAGATCTAATAAACGGGAAATGGAAAGGGGTTGGTAATGGGCGACGTTCACCCTTGTGTTTCAGAATGATTTATGTAAAATACATATGAATGACATGAATTATGATGGGATTAAAACCAAATGAGTTAAGTCTTGCGCAAGCGGTTTAAGCGAGCCCCTAGGTTGACACGGATGTATTCAGACTCTATGCGGTGGTTTCAGGGTGTAAGCGAGCCCACTTGTTTGGCCGTCCCTTTTGAGGTCCATCAATGTCACTGACCGGTAAATAACCAGGGAGGTGGACATAGGTGGTAAGGTCTGCAAAGCAGCAAAATGAAGAGTTCTAAATAGTCCAATGTTCAATTCTTGTGGTTGGGTAGAAGGATCTCTTTGGGGGATTTTAGATGTCTAGTCTAACTACTAATTCATAGATCCTTGTTATAAGATTGTATTATGTTAAGCAATTTATTCTGTGTATGGTTGATTGGTTGATAGAAGAAATAGGGTGTGTGTGTTTTTACTGGGCATTCCAAGCTCATGGCGTGTCATGCCAGGTGATGAAGCAGTTTACAACGGTGAAGGTTATTTCAAAGGCAAATAAGATGAAGTGTTGGATCTGTGGTTCATATGAAGACTTAGACTAGTAGTTTTTTTTTTCCTTTTGACTTTTGGTTTGGCAATGTTTTAGTAATCCTGTAATGGAATATAAATGAATTATCTGTGTTATTAACTCCGGTTATATATGTATAATAAGATGTTTTGGTTATCTATCCTACTTGTGTCGTATTATTTTACGTATTTAACGGCCCAAAAGTTGTGGACTTCCTTCAACCAGAACTCACATTTACTTGCTTTCGTGTACAGCTGGTTGTCTCTTAAAACCTGGAGAACCACTCTCAAGTGTTGCTTGTGTTCTTCTTCAGACAATGAATAGACTAGAATGTCATCAATAAACACCACCACGAATTGGTCCAAGTATGTAGTAAAAATCTTATTCATCAAGCTCATGAACACGACTGGTGCATTGGTTAATCCAAAGGGCATTACCACAAATTTGTGGTGGCCATATCGAGTTCGGAAAGTAGTTTTTGGTATATCATCATCCGCGACCTGCAATTGGTGATAGCCAGTTCTAAGATCAATCTTTGAATAGCACTTTGAACCTCGAAACTGGTCAAATAGGTCATCAATCCGTGGAAGTGGATATCGGTTCTTGATCGTCACCCGATTGAGTTGCCGATAATCTATGCACAATCTTAGTGTTCCGTCCTTTTTCTTTGCAAATAGAACTGGTGCTCCCCACGGTGAGGTACTTGGTCGGATAAATCCCTTTTTCCAGTAATTCTTGCAGTTGCGTCTACAATTCCCGAAGTTCGGTAGGAGCCATATGGTGGGATGTCAGGGATATTGGTGCAGTACCTGCTTGTAACTCGATACTAAAATCTACATCACGATGTGGTGGTAATCCTGGCAATTCCTCAGGAAAAACATCAGCGTATTCATAAACTACATGCTGAAGATTTAATTCCGATCGGGCTTTTTCATTAATGATCAAATTTGCTAACCATCCAGCAAATTGTTGATGCCACTGCATTTTACGATTTGTCGTGCTCAGGGAATCCTCCCTGTCCCCCTTAAATTGGAAACACATTCCACTAGGTGTGCAAACCGTCACCCTCTTGTAGTAGCAATCAATCACTGCTCAGTGGGCGGATAACCAATCCACATCCAAGATTATGTCAAAATCGGACATGTTCATGGCCCGAAGGTCGCAACTCAAGTGTAACCCTGACACTTCTAATTCACACCCTTGACAGATTAATCCTACCCTAATACTTCCTCTCAAGGGTGATGTAACACATAAAGTAGTTTCTAAAGGTTCACATTCAAGACCTAATGATTTAACACACGATGTTGATATAAAAGAATGTGATGTGCCAAAATCGAATAGAACGTGAACCAAGAATTATAGAGTACAATGTTATCTCTAATTATTGATGGATCTTCATCATCTTCCTCTTGGAGAGCAAAAACTTTGCCCGTGGCTTTTGATTACCAGTTGGTCCAACCTTTCGGTTTCCTCATGTTGCCCCTCTTGACTTGTCCGTCCATGGCCTTTGTCCGCCAATAATTTGAGCATTCGCGGCTGAACCCCGTGCTTGATTTCCCATCCCAATAAGTTGGGGACATTCCGACTTCTTGTGCCATATCTGATGACAGTGAAAGCATTGGATTTGTGTAACAGGCTTGGTTTGTGAACTTCCTTTTTGGCTTTGCTGTTGCGGTTGTTGCGATGGTCTGGTGTATAGTGTCCGTACCACATTCCTTCGGTTATTTCTTCTGGGTCCTACAAAAGACTAACCCCCTTTCTTCGTTTTCATCATCCAGGTCCTTTTTGAGTCTGCCCACTCCCTTTCTACATCCAATGCCGTATTCACCACATCAGCAAATGTAGGAAGGCGCAAGGGTAAAACTTTACCTCTGATAATAGGGTCTAAACCCCACTCAAATTTTCATGCTTTCTCTCCATCATCTGCGACGTATCGGGTTGCGTATTGAGCCAGCTCTTCAAACCTGGCCACATACTGAGTCATTGTCATCTCACCCTGTTTCAAAATTTGAAATTGCTAAATTCACTCCTATCTAACTGTATTTGGGAAATACTTTCTTAGAAACAATTCTTTGAACTGAGCCCAAGTCATGTTTGTTGTGTCCCGAGAATTTTTCATCAAGGACCACCAATGATCCGTTTCTCCTTCTAGCTGGTAACTTGCCCAGACGATATTGTCTGTATGCATAGTAATACCCATGGTTTCCAATATATTTTCTATTTGATGGATCTAGCTCTCAGCGACTCTCGGGTCAGGTCCACCTGTGAACATCGGCGGTCTTTGCTTTTTGAACTCAGATAACAAATATATCTGCTCGTTGGGTTACGTTCTTCTAAGCCTTCCTATTTCTTCAAGAATCTGGTTTTCGATTGGTCTTGGTAACTCCTCAGCAGGTATAGGTATAGGTCCACTACGATTCACACCTTGATTGCCAGCTGGACGTCCACTTCGGTGTCTTACTTAATCGTTTGCTTCCATACTGTCTGTCATCTTCTTCGGGATCCTCAGGTGGTAAATGAGCAAATGCCGGGAAGGCTGGAAACTGCTGAGCTAGTGTAGGGGAGTACTCTGATGACACCTCTATAAGGAATACAGGGGAAGCTCCGGGAAGTACCTCTTGCCTAAGCTCGGCAAAAGTCTGACCATTCCGCTCCATCTGTAGAGTGAACCTAAGCTCCCGGTATTTGCACTGGAGGCGTCGGTGTACCAACGCCTGTCTTCCTTGCGTGGTGCAGTATGAAAAGTCCTCCTTTGTTTTCCGAATAGCTTTCTTTATCACGCGCTCTGCTCCTAATTGACATCGTCAGTTAAGCCTTTGTGGACAGACAGCTACTGCCCGTCTATTCTGGAAACAAAAAACTCCCCAGTCATCTATGCTTTCCAACGTAGAATCCATCCTACGATAGGTAATTTTTTTTTTGTTTTAGTCCACCTTTAATATGATATAGTATAATGTTAACAGAATATAATAATGTAGGAGACAAGGATATCTCCAATCACAACTCGATACGCGTGGGTTAAGGGTTGAACATATGGCTCTTATACTAACTTGTGACGCCCCAAAATTCATGACCGTAAACAAAAAAAAAACAAAAACAAATTACAACTCAAATAGGATAGCTAACCAAAACATCTTAATATACACATATAAGCAAAGTTAATACCATAGTTAATTCATTTGTGTTCCGCCATAGGATTACAAAACACTGTCAAACCAAAAGGCACAAAAAAAAAAAAAAAAAAAAAAACTGCTAGTCGAAATCTTCAAGTGAACTACGGCTCCAACACTTTATCTTGATTGCCTTCGGGATAACCTTCACTTTCGTAAATTGCTTCCTCATGACACACCATGAGCTTGGAATGCCCAGTAAAAACACACACACCCACATATCTTCTATCAAGTAATCAACCATACACAGAACAAATCAGGTAACATAACATACAATCTTACAACAAGGATCTATGAATTAGTAGTTAGACTAGACATCTAGAATCCCCCAAAGAGATCCTTCTACCCAACCACAAGGATTGAACACCGGACTATTCAGAACTCTCCCTTTTGCTACTTTGCAGACCTTACCACCTATGCCCACCTTCCGGTTATTTACCTGTCAGTGGCATTGATGGACTTCAAAAAGGACGGCCAAACAAGTGAGCTTGCTTACACCCAAATCATGCCTAGGGCTCGTTTACACCCTGCACATACCATACCAAATCGTGCCTAGGGCTCGCTTACACCCTGCACATACCATATCAAAGGGCTCGCTTACACCCTGAAACCACGACATAGAGTCTGAATACATCCATGTCAACCTAGGGGCTTGCTTAGACTACTTGCGCAAGACTTAACTCATTTGGTTTTAATTCCATACACATGTATATTACATAAATCATTCTGGAGCACAAGGGTGAACGTCACCCATTACCAACCCCTTTCTATTTCCCATTTATTAGATCTTTTGCCAAGCAAGTTAGTCACATTCGGTAATTTGATAATATAAAACAGCATGAGACAAATATAAGAGAGGAAATATAGCCCATGATAGTCATGCATAAGTATGGTAAGGCAAGCAAATAAAATTAGGCATGCTTTGAAACACTTAGAGACAAATAACATAATAAAACACCATTTCCAGCACTGTTCGGTTCTGCAGGGCTAAAAAGAGTGCTTTGGGAAAAATACTTCCAGGTCAAATTAGGGGTTAAAATTGCACAAAAATAATAATTAACCTGTCTAGTTTCAATTCCAATTCTCAGAATTTGCACAGCACCTCTACAAATTTATCTACAAGCTATATTCGAAAACCTGTCCAGATTTGTCACTCTTTGGGAAAACTAGCTTTCCTCTCAATCTCCCTAAATGATTTTCATCCAAATAAATTCCATTGGAAAGAGGACTTATAATCCTAAATTTTTATAGAAGAACCAACCTGAGATGATTTTTCTGGAATTTTATAAAATTGCAAGAAGTGGACTGTTTTTCAGAGACTCAGGACCAGATTTTTTTAAAAAATATCCAAGCCCTAAAAACACACAATTAGGGGCTAATAAAACTATCAAAAGCTCTAAACACACCAAATAGCCTTCACCAAATTCATATTTAAGAAATAAATAAATTTGATATTTCTTTTAAATTTGAGAAGTTACAGTTGTGCCTAATTTGACAGATTTGCAACACAATGTCACTACTCAAACCCACACTTTTATACACACCAAATGCTCTATTTCCCATTAATATGCAACACAAGAGGGCATCTAAACAATAGGATGAGATGGTGAAAGAATTGGAGACGACAAGAGGAAGAGGTGTTCTTACCTTCTTGAATCACTTTTTTTTTTTTTTTTCTCCTTCTTCTCTACTTCCCTTGATCACACTCTCCCTCTCTCACCTTCTCCCTGAGCTGCTAAAAACGTGAGAGAGGAATTGAGACAATGCTTCTCAATTTTATAGGCCATGAATTGGGTTAAAGGGACCATTCTACCCTTCTAACTTAATACTTAAGCAACTTATAAATATCTAAATATTTTTTCCCACTAATTTGCTACTAATTTGCTCAACTAAAAATTAAATAAATAATAAAACTAATTTTTTAAAATATATTTATAACTGTGGGCAGTCTGGTACTTGAGGAAGTTTTGCTTTCAATCTGGTGGCATATCTAGTGCATTTGGTTCGAGGAAAACACAAAGTCATCAACCAACATAGTTAGCATAGGCCTCGAAGGCCAATTAGGGAGCCACGTCGGCTCAATCCGTTTATCAGGTTTATGCTCTAAGGGGTGAGCAGGTAGAGCAAAGGCCTTTAGGGCGTGTGTATGTTGTTACCATGCCAGATTAGTTGCAAGCACCTTTCACAGTGGGAGGTAACTTTTTGTTGTTCAACTCAATTGCCAACGTGTTAATTGATACTGGTGCATCTCATTTATTCATATCATTTTCTTTTGCATCCACTTTGGGTTTGGAGTTTGAATTGTTGGAGCCTTCTTTTTTGGTTGAGACACCTGTTAGGGGTAAAGTGGCATTGGGTCGAGTATACCGCTCTAGTGAATTGAGGTTGCAGATCGTTGGTTCTCTTTTAATTTTATTATTCTTAATATGCATGCTTTCGACGTAATTCTGGGTATAGATTGGTTGACTCATTTTCGAGCTTCGATAGATTGCCATCATAGGAGGGTGTCTGTATGTATGCCATCGGGGAAATGTTTTTACTTTATGTGTGACTGGTGTGATAGTTCTACTCCTTCGTTGTATGACCTTAAAGGTCAAGGAGAGTTGAGTTTTCTTTTGGCCATCACGGTAGCTAAAGAGGGTAGTATGATCCAGGGTGAAATGTTGAGAGTAGTTTGAGAATATCCGGATGTTTTTCTGGAGGATCTCACAGAGTTGCCACCACATAGAGAGATTGAGTTCTTAATTGACTAAGAGCCAGACATGACTCCAATTTCCATGGCACCATATAGGTTTACACCAGCGAAGTTGTGTGAATTAAAGGTGCACTTCAAGAATTCTTAGATAAGGGCTTCATTCATCCTATTACATCACCTTGGGGAGTACCGATTCTATTTGTTAAGAAGAAAGATGGCACATTGCGATTGTGCATCGATTACCATAAGTTAAACCGGGTAACTGTTAAGAAGAAGTACTTATTACCATGAATAGATGACATGTTTGACCAATTGAAGGGGTCTCATTGTTTTTCCAAGATTGATTTGAGATTAGGGTATCACCAATTGAGGGTAAAAGAGGGGGATATTCAGAAAACGGCATTTTGAACGCGGTATGCCCATTACAAGTTCGTAGTAATGCCTTTTGGGTTGACCAACGGACCAACTTCATTCATGGACTTGATAAACCGAGTCTTTCGTGAGTTCTTAGATCAATTCGTGGTTGTCTTCGTCAACGGCATCTTAGTTTGCTCACCCTCCGAAGGGGAGCACGAGGAACAGTTGCAGACTATACTTGAGTTGCTTAGAACACATTGGTTATATACTAAGTTTGAAAAGTGTGAGTTTTGGCCCAAAATTTTTAGGTCATGTAAGGTCCGAGGAAGGGATGACCGTGGATTCATCGAAGATAGACGTAGTGCAAGATTGGGAACAACCTAAGAATGCTTTTAAGATTTGAAGTTTCTTGGGCTTAGCTGAGTATTACCAACATTTTGTGAAACATTTCTCTAGATTGACCTCACCATTGACTAGATTGACAAGGAAGGGAATTAAATTTGTGTGGAGTGAGACTTGTGAAGAGTCGTTTCAAGAACTTAAGGTTAGACTCACCATTGCTCCAATTTTAATTATTCCGAAGAAGGGTATAGGTTATTTGGTTTATTGTGAATGTGTTTCGGTAAGGTTTGGGTTGTGTATTGATGCAAGAGGGGAAGGTGGTAGCGTATGGTTCACGGCAGTTGAAAACACATGAGAGAAATTATTCCACTCACGACCTAGAGTTAGCAGCGGTGATTTTTGCCTTGAAAATATGGAGGCATTACCTATACAGGGAGAGTTTTGAGGTGATTTCCGATCATAAGAGTTTGAAGTACTTGTTTTCACAGAAAGACTTGAATTTGAGGCAAAGGAGGTTGATGGAGTTCATAGAGGATTATGATTTCGAGTTACACTATCATCTGGGGAAGGCCAACATAGTGGCCGACGCTTTGAGTAGGAAATCCATAAGCAGTGTAACTACTATCGCCATCCGGGAATGGAAGATGTTTGGCGAGTTTGACTTACATCCTGGCGAGTCTATCGAGTGGCCATTTTGTTCGTTATAGTTGCACAACCTACTCTAGTGAGCGGAGTTTTAGGAGCACAACGGGAGGATCGCGAAGTAGAATCTATCCAAGGAAAGATATCTAGTGGAAAGATAGAGAAGGGTTTGAACGTTTATTCTAACTTGAGTGTGAGGTACCTAGACCGCCCTTTTGTGGCAGAATCTTGTAGAGAAGAGGCACCACGACAGTTCCATCATTCACACCTTGTGGTACACCCGGGAGGCACAAAGATGTATCACGACCTTATTTGCCAGTTTTGGTGAAGGAGAATGAAGAGAGATGTAGCCTTCTTTGTTTTGAGGTGCCTCACTTATCAACAAATGAAGGCTGAGCATCAGCGACCACCGGGGTTGTTGCAACCCTTACCTATAGTCGAGTGAAAGTGAGAGCATGTCATGATGGATTTTGTTGTAGGTCTTCCAAGGACTCAACAGGGTAATGACGCGGTATAGGTAGTAGTCGATCGATTAACTAAATCTGCACACTTTGTACCTATGCACACAAGTGACTCAGTAGACTACCTTGCCGACTTGTAGGGATATAGTGCGACTTCACGGGGTCCCAGTGACTATTGCTTTGGATAGGGATCAACATTTTATGGCTTGGTTGTGGTAGAGCCTATAAGGTGTCTTGGGTACTAAGCTGACCTTTATCATCCTCAGACTGACGGGTAGTTCGAACGTACCATTCAGACTTTAGAGGACATGTTAAGAGCTTGTGTGATGGATTTCAAGGGGAATTGGGAGCGACACCTATCGTTTGTAGAGTTCACATACAACAATAGTTTCCAGGCCAGCACTAGCATGGCTCCATTCAAAGCACTGTATGGTCGGCCTTGCAGATCACCAATTTGTTGGATTGAAGTTGGAGAAGCGAGTCTATTGGGCCCAGAGATCGTGCAAGAAACTACATAAAATGTGAAACTTATTTGACAAAGATTAGTGGCAGCTCAAGATCATCAGAAGAGTTATGCAGATAAAAGGAGAAGACCTCTAACTTTTGTTGTCAGTGATCGTGTTTTCTTGAAAATTCAGCCTCACCGATGGATCATCCGTTTTGGAAAGAAAGGAAAATTATCACCTCGATATATCGGACCCTTCGAGATACTTCAGAAAATTGGAGAGGTTGTGTACAAATTGGCTTTACCCCCATAGTTGGCTGGAGTACATGATGTTTTCCATGTAAGGATGCTAAAGTATAAACACTTACCGAGTACTACGAGCCAAAACAAAAGCTATGTTAGAAATCAATGCATGATCCTAGTTCATGTTTAAGATGGCTAATGCAACGCATACAAAATGCAACTAAGATAGGCCCGGCTATTCTAAGATGGCATATGAGATACTACAGATAACATGCATTCAACTTGGAATTGAAATACGATGCAGTTAGTATGATGCGCCGAGCCCGGTGCATGCAAGACAGATGAATGGATGCAAACATGCGAGAATAAGGATGCTAATTGAAACGTGCCCTAAAACTAACCATCGTAAGCTGGTAAATAAAAGAGAGAAAGAAATGGGGGTTGGAAGACATGCATCACACACACGCACACTTATTACAAAATTTGCCCTCTCGACGGAGGGTCCGAATAAATAATACAGAACCAGCTAGCTAATCTAAGCTAATCTAATTAAACTAGTTATTACACGACGAAATGAATAACAAGTTATAATTACTTATTACACAACATTAACTAAGTAAGCAATCATGCAAACTAAATGAATGTGGACTGCCTTAGCTCTGCTTTGAATGACAAAGGATGCATGCATGCCTGAATTGCCTTGTTTGGAAATCCCTCGCGACACCCTGACTTGCCTCTCTTTGCAATTGACCTCAGAACACTGCACAAAGCTCCAGAAGGCAGAAACTCCACCCTGGGAATCTATGGGAAGGCTGCCGACTAGCTATTGGCCTTGGAGACCACTTGCCGACCATTTTTGTGGTGGAAAACCAGAAAAGGCGGTCGGCCAGCCACTAAATCTAGTCGGCCGACCAGTTTCTGCCCCTGGTTTCTGGTTTTCTGCAACAGAAGGCAAGAGAGAGAGATGGCAAAGTATTCGCAACACATGTGTGCACGACCACTCTCCCTATCATTGCATAAGCTCAAGGGAGTGTAGTCCTGGACCCTCGGGCCACTAATCACGCATCTCGATGCATGATGGCCGAGGGGTCGAATTGCACGACTCAATGTGAAATGAATGCACATACAAGCACCTAGAGCCAACAACTCCATCATGGGTAGTCAAAAGTGTCGGCGACTGGGAATCGAGGCACGTTTCATCATTTCAAGCATGAAACGTCTCTCGTTCCCCGTGTTTGGACTAACCCCTATTCCAAACACAATGCAACAAACAAGGCATGCACCAATGCAACTCTAGCATGCAATCTTGATGCAATGCAACTATGTCATGCAAACATGCAAGGGATAATATGCAAACATGCAACTAGCATGCACAATGCTATGAACTAACAATGGCATACTCAATGCACATGACACTTAGCATACACAATGCACGTAGAAACTAACATACACAATGAGATGAACAAGGCATGCACAATGCAATGATCAATCATGCGACAACATGGCATACTCAATGCTATGAACTACAATGGCATACTCAATGCAAAATGGACTTAAACCAAAATGGATGGGCCTCAGCCACACCCAAATCAGCGGCCAATAGATGATGGAAATAAGGTATCAAAACACATGCGATCATGCACAATGCAATGGCCCCAAGTCTAAGGCACAAAACACAACATTCCAAACGCATTGAAATGATGAAATATGGAGTGTAATGACACATGTTTCAGTTCTAAAAGGGCATACAAAATGACTTCGAATTATGCAAACAACTCATGTGATGCATGTTGAATGACTCAAGCATTGAAACTAGTGAAGTGTATTACACTATAGGCATGCAAGGCAATGCTCAAATGGCCAAGCCAACTCCAAACAGACCCTATGCAGGCCCAAAACAGTAGCAAAATGAGTTGGGTTGATGACTTGAAAGGCACAAAAGTGAAGCTCATGCAATGGCTCACAAAATAGGGTATAAAAGCACAACTTTCAAGGGCACTTAAAAAGTGGAAAACATGGAAGTATGACAGCCCTATATGCTCTGAAATATCATGCTCAATGATGCCAAAACATGAAAATACCTCAAGTTAAGCATGCAAGGGACTTTCAAACTTGAAGCTAGTCAAGGCTATTACACTACAAGCATGCATGGCAAGCATCTTTCGACCAAGAGGCCTCAAAACAAAGCTAAGGCAGCCCAAAATATAAACAAAAGCAGGTTGGAGCATGGCCAAAATATGCTAGAATGGAGGGCCAAAACATCATGCATTCTAAGCTAGTAAACATGATTTACACTACAAGCAGATGAAGCACGTGAGAGGCTACCAAACTAGCTGAAAACAACGTCATGGCATGCCAAATGATGACCAAAAACCCACCGAAATATGACCAATACATGCAAGAATGACATGCTACTTTGATAAGCCACAAAAGGGATTACTCTACACATGCAAGAGGCAAACCCAAGGTGACCAAACTAGCCATAGATAAAGTCTAGGAGGGCCCTAAAAGTCACCAAAAAGTGCCTGAATTGAGCCTTGAAAGTATGAAAACACATGCTCTTTTGATAGGCCAAAAATGCAAGCAAACAAGACCAAAAGAGAGAGGGTCACCCCTCTCTGATTTAGGGCCTCAAAACCACATGCCAACCACTGAAAATCCACTGGATTTTAGTGGCTAAAAGGCCATGCAAGGGTTAACTCAAAGGCCTTATGGCATGGCACAAAACAAGGCCAAATAGGGCATGCAAGAGGGAAGATGACCCTCAGTACCAAAAGGGCCTTAAACAAACATGAAAAATACTTAAATATGGATCTTTTTTCAATTGACAACAAAGCTCAAATAAGCATGCAAGTATGGCTAAGAGAGTGATCAAGACAAAGCTTAAAAAAAGAGAAAAGAGATTACCCTTGAAGCTCAGCAAAACTAGCAAGTTCCTCAGCCAAAAACCACCATTTTAACCTCCAAAAATAACCTCTAGGAACCTCAGTTCAATGGTAAGGATGTATGGCTAAGAGTTGGGGTGTTAAAGGTCAAGAACAATACACACTTTTGGCTCAAAATATAGAGATATACAGAGAGATATGTGTTTGTGCCTTAGGAAATTTTCAGAACCTCTGGAATGGAGAGGGAGCCCCTCTCTTATAGAAAAAACAAAGGTTCAAGCTTCTTGGAGAAGCTAAACATGGATGCAATCCCTCCATACACGTGTATGGAGGATACAGTTTGTGCCCTCCAGCTGGCACAGCTGGCATCTACACAGCCTGACAAAACAGGGGGAAAGGGACCGATCATAAAAGGTGGTCGGCCTGCTACTTTAAGTGGTTAGCCTGCCACCCAAAGTGGTTTCCTAGGAAAAAAGTGGTCGGCCAGGGGAAATGGTGGTCTCCACATTGAAAGCAAGCCAATGGTGGGGTGGGAAACCAGAAAATGTGGCCCAAAGACCAAGAAAACAAGTTTCCCGACTAGAAAACCAGCTGGCAGGGAGAAAAGTGTCCTCCAAGGAAAAAAGCTGGTTTCCCACCCTCGTACCACTTCCAAACAAGGAAAACAAGGTTCGTGCCAAGAATGAACCAACACGGATGCAAAACAAGAGTTCGGGAGGCAAGACGCGCAGCCAGGGGTCTTGAAAATTGGTTGTTGTGCACAAAAAGTGGCGTATGACCGCAAAAGTGGTCTCCCGGACCACAGTGTCCCTCTAGACAGAGGAAACAAGGTGTGTTCCAAAAAATGTGCCAAACGGAGAATGTTAAGTGGTCCCGAACCGAGGCATACGGCCGACGGCTCTGAAAATCAGAAACTAGTCTCCAAACGGGAACAGTGGCCTACAACCACGAAAAGTAGTCTACGACCACTGAGAGATGGTCTACAAGATCTCTCCCTCCCTCTGGGAAGAGAAAACAAAACTTGGTCCGCGTATCGAGTTAAAGTACAAAGGGTCCCGAGGTCCAGAGGTGAGGCTTTCAGCCAAGAACTCCGAAACCTCGAAACGAGCACAACATGCGTGATCACCGAGCGCTCAATCGATGACGTCTGAGTCTTAAGGTCGGTCAAAAATGAGGTGTCTACAGTTGCCTCTCTTTGACAGAACTCGAAAGTCATAAGTGATGTGAGTGAATGTCAAAGCCCAAAGACAACCCATTTTTGACAAGGCCGAAGACTTGGACAAACAGGAGAGATAAGCAAAGAGATGTGCTCGCAGGCAGTGGCAAAATGCAAGAGGCATGCACGAGGCTGAACATAACTTATGATCATGCAAAGAAAACTATACTGAAGCAATTATACACAATAAATGCGACAGCTTAAGTGAACGAAAACAAATCGAACTACATTACATGCAGAAAGAATGTAAAAGAATTACGTAATTCTCTCTACGTTTCACATGGAGAATACAATACCGTTCGGTTCGTCTGGTCGCACCAGCTTCAAATGAACCGTACATACAATATCTTGCCTGTAAAAGAAAGAAACTCAACAGGTACAATATTTGTTAGAGATATGCATGGCAATGCAAATGAAAAATGTGTGACGACGTAAGCGAAGTGTGGATGCATGACAATGCAACCTAAGTGTGACGCATAACAATGCGAGAAGGGGTGCATGACAATGCAACCTAAGTGTGACGCATAACAATGCGAGAAGGGGTGCATAACAATGCAACCTAAGTGTGACGCATAACAATGCGAAAAGGGGTGCATGACAATGCAACCTAAGTGTGACGCATAACAATACGATACAATGTGCGTGACAACAGAAACAAAGTGTGTTTTATCAATACGAGAGAAACATGCATAACAGTGCGACGAATGGTGTGCGTAACAATGCAACGAGACGTGCATAACTACACGTTTAAAGTGTGCATAACAAATTCTAGAAAAGAAAGGGTGCATGACAATGCGAGAGAAGTGCCACTTCAATAGTATGCTCGAAACATAATGTCGAATAAGGAAATACAAGCCTTAACGCGAGAGATTTAACCAGAACCTCCGATTTACCTCCCGAAGGGGTCACAAAGTATTCAAAAAGGATACACCTTGTTCTTGACGAGTAACGATGAGCCACGTATCGAAGAATTGAATTTGAAGTTCCTGCGGAGACAATTTCACGTCGGAAAGTGTACTTTTCTTGTACTTTCTTGAGAGCCAAGGACTCCAATCATCACCAAAATACACAGAGAGAACAAAGGGACCTTGGAGACCATCCAGGAGGATGGCTGACCACCTAGGCTAGTGGCCGACTAGCTTTTGCTCACCAAGGTGGTCGGCCGACCAGAAAAACTGGTAGGCCGACCAATTTACAGAAATTCGGGGCAGTTTAGTCTTTTAAGGCCGGATCTTTAAGTTCACTTGTCCAAAACACTTTTGCTCACACCTCCAAGGCCAAAATCAGCTCCTTTTGCTCCCTAGACCCTTTTCTCTATCAGATCTGCACTTTATACGCGTTTTCCAATGCCCCACGCAAAGTTGTTTCGCGAAAACTTTCGGTTCTCTTCGTTTTGAATCGATTAAAATTTGATTTCGGAGCTTCTTTCTCCATTTTCGCCACTTGAGGTATGTTTGTCTCAAAGTTTGGCACATTTTCTCGGGGGTTGACTTTTGTTGACTTTTTTCTTTCTCGAGGGTTGACTTTTGTTGACATTTTGCAATTTTGGCTCATTTCGCTCATTTTTGCTCATTTTTTGCAAATTTCTTCGGATGGCGGATCATTTTCATCACGACAGAGGTTCTCCACATGCCGAGGACGAGCCAGACATCATGTCACTGCCTCCGAGGACATCATGTCACTGCCTCCAAGGATTCGGCCTTTCGACCTGGAGAGGTACCACCCTCAGGAGCACATGCTAGCTCCTACCACCTTCTATCATTTTACCGACTTCGCACAGCAAGCACCCATGGACCTACTGCTACAGGAGCCAGAGTCTCATTTATCTCATCAGGAGCGAGAGGTACATACTTCCTTTTACGTTTTCTGCAATATATTTTGCATTTCATGCACATTTCATGCCTTCACAATGTATTTTATTTGCTCGTTCTGAACATATTCATATGAATAGTATTTCTGCTTATTCTGGCATACGGCTCGCACATAGCACAATATTGATTTGACACGCAGCTTATTTAGGATATGATGCTGACTTGGCACACAACTCATAGCACAATATTCTATTAATTTGGCATACAGCTCACTCTGAACACACGGTTCATCCTGACCACACAGTTTACCACGGCCACACCGCTCATTCTTTTGGGAACGCAGCTCATTTTCAGGCACACAGCACATTTTCGGGCACACAGCTCATTCTCAGGCGCACAGCTCATTTTCAGGCACACAGCATATTTTCAGGCACACAACACATTTTCGGGCACACGGCTCACCTTTCTGTTTGAACACACAGCTCACACATTTCATTTGCACGCGACTCATACTGGACGCACAATATTTGATTTAATTTGCACGCAGCTCATGCATCCCACTTTGAACACACAGCTCAGACCTTTTAATTCTGAACACACAGCCCATACATTTTTGTTTGTATGCAGCTCATACATTTCACTTTGAACACGCAGTTCATACATCTTCATTTCTGATCACACAGTTCATTTACTCCACTTCTAAACACACAATTCATTTACTTCATTTTTGAACACACAGTTCATTTACTTCATTTGCACGTAGCTCATACATCTGAAACTGAATACATCTATTCATTCTGAATGCAAGTATCTTCCTGTTCCACACGGAGTTATGGATCGATCCTTGCTAGGGAGTGGTATACGGAGCTCCCAGATGCTGTACGTCACATCGTGGACGAGGCAGGATTTGGACCTTTCTGCGCGGGGATATCACGTTATCCGGCGAGTAGGACCCTCATGGGGGCACTTGTGGAGAGATGGTCACCAACTCATTCCACTTTTCAGCTACTAGGGACATGATGATGACCCCATATGACTTCTCTATGTTGACGGGCCTTGACGTGGCCGGCCGACCGGTTCCCTATGACGCAGACATGGGCAAGTGGGAGACGGCTTGGATTTATCTGCTAGGAGCCCGCCCGCCAATAGACA
>NW_021028194.1:0-12813 GCF_004153795.1 Camellia sinensis
GGTACACTTTTAAGCTCCAAACTCACAGAAATATATATATTATATATATAGAGGAGATAAGGAAACTGTATCTCAAGATATAGAACCTCTGGAAAGGAGAGGGGTCTCCCTTCTTATAGACTTTCAATTCTCAAGCCCTTGTTGAACAAGCTTGAGTCTTTGACCTGCTAATCCCTCGCATACATGTGTATGGAGGATTGAGAATTGTGCTCACCAGCTGTCAGTATGCTGGTACAGAACTTCTACTACAGCTCATAAGCGTCGTGTCGTCGCAAGGTATCTGCACAAAATAGGCAGGGGCGAAACGGCTGACGTTCATCACTCTCCGTATGGGCTAGAAACCCATTTGTCACCGATCGACCAAAAGGTTGCCGATTTGGCATCAACCACTTATGGATGATGGCAAGGAATACCATGGCCGATGTCGCAAGGCCTTAGGCCGATGGCGGTGTGCGTAGGCCCAGCACAAGGCCACGGCCCTCCCTTCCCCTGCAGAATGCAAAACATAACACACAGTCCCTCTCCATGCTGTCGGACCAAGTCTAAGCATACCACAAAACAGACATATTCATTCGACGATGAGAGATCCTAAGGCAACGTTGTCAGCGAGACCTTCTAGGGAAACTCACAAATGAACCACGAGCATGGATGATCATCGAGTGTTCAAATGATGACTACAAGTCTTGAGGACGGTCAAAAATGGGTGTGTTTACACCATGGCTATCCTTCAACCGATATGCCCCAATAACAAATAATTTCAAAAGAGATGTTCAATCTCAAACCAAATCTTATTTTTATCCAAAACTTATCATAGGGAGATAATGACATAATCCAAAATCACATTTTATAATCACAAACCTTCCAATTGACATTTTCAAACTGTTTATCCAAATTATTTATCGCAAAATAATTAATTTCTAATCAAAATTAGGGCAAACCCGCCTTTTACCAAATATCCAACCAAAATACCATAAAAGTCTATACTATTTGGCATGCAACATTTCGATCTTTTATATTCAAGCCTCATACTCGTTTTACCTCATATTCAGTCAGAACCAACCCTCTTTGCATTTTCACACCCAAATCCTAAGATTTGTCCAAACACAACGAAGCTTCATCATCTATACACAATAGCAAATAAAACTAAACTAAAAACCATATACATAAATAATTTTAAGAGTGTAGAAAATCCCTACCTCAAGTTTGGAAGAAGAAAGAGTTGAACCCCAAAAATCAACGATGCCCTAAACTCGATCTCCCACCGACACAACGTAGCTCTCGCTTAGATAAAAACCAGCTTGATGAAGGACGTGGTCTAAATCCCAATGGATCTGGAGAAATCAAAGATCTTTGTGAGGTTTTTGGCAGGAAATGTAGAGAGAAAGGAGTGGAAATGGGTTTTTAGAGAGAGAGGATATATACAAAAAGTGAACATCAATCAGCCCAAAGAGAGAAGAAAAGGAAAAAATTCGGGGATCTTACCTAACTTCCTGCACCTCGTCAGCCGCCACCTGCTTTTTAGCAAGTGTTGCTTAGCCCCTGCCCTGTTTTCCCACGTCGGTCTGCATTCCCGCATGTGCGGAACAAGCAACTTCGAATGCTTTTGCATAATTGTTTTGAGGCACTGTCGCAGGGCGTTGCCGTTGGACCCACGAAGGGGCGCTACTCCCATGGACCCCGCGAAGGGGCGCTGCCCCCTCGACCCCCCGATCGTCCTCAATCGATTGGCAAAAACATAAAACGAAGGATTAGAAACTGGGATGCCTACACACACAGAAACTTTCTTTGGACATGATCAACGTTCGATTATCGCGCATGAGATAATACTTCTCCCAACAATAAGAAAGCTCAATAACTGTCTTCCTGTCACGCCGTTACGTAGGCCTTTATCGTCCTGTGCCACTCAACTGTTTCTGCATACTGCATGTATCAAAAACTTGAATATCCCATTTGAAACTTCACCGCAAATGAATTAGTGTTTGCCATAGCGAGTTTGCTTATGTATTGCTTAGCCTACGATGCTGAACTGAGATTTTATGCAAGTCAACGCACTCAAACTTATGCTCGCCGTGGGTGGTGTGTTTAGTTGGCTTTGGTTTGGTTCCTCTCTGACTTCAAATTTCTTTTTGCCAGACCAGTTTGGGCCTCTTCTCTACTCTCTCTACGTGTTGTTCTCTCAGTGATGTGTATGAGCCGTTGACTTCAGTGCTGTGCAGTGGGTGGCATTAGAAATAATGGGCAGAAGTTCACATTGATGCTTCCGAGTTGGCTCACTGTCTTCTATCTCTATCTCTCTTCACACATAGGAGCCTTTATTCTCTCTCTATCCCTTCTTTCTGGAACTCAGACCAATTAAATACAAGTGAGATCCTGGGATCTCCAGCGTGTTCAGACGAATGGTTCCTTTTTACGTGTTCAGAAAAAATAATTGTTGTCTCATTATGGATGCGAAAAATCTTGGGAGCACTAAGTTTAGCTCTTCCACCAATTAGGTTGCAGTGGGTCCCGCCATTAATGATATATGTTTGGTCTTGAGTTGTATTTTTTTTTTACTTTTTTAAGCATTAGTGCGATTAGTGGTGATGTTTTTAGTGGGATGACATCATTGCTTGTATGATGCAGCCCAATATGTATATATATTAAGGATGACTATATATTTTTCCTTTTCTTTCTTTGGCTTTCCTTCTTTTTTTGTCTTTTTTTATTTTTTTTTTTAAATTTTTTATTTTAAAAATCATTATGTAGCCTGGCCAATGTTGTTAACAAAAATATAGTTACAGTACAATACGTTACGTGTTGTTCTTGTTCGGTTAAATAGTATCAAACTATAAGAAAACTATTAATTTATAAAATACTAGTAATGCTTTTGGGCAAAACCAAAAAAACTCAAACCCTATACAACAACATAATAACGTGATTAAAAACTTACAGTACGGTAAACATGAAAAAACCTGATCGATCGAGTGTGTGACACTCTTTCCTTTAAGACAGATTCGCCTCCCACCAGGTGCTTAGGATTCAATTGACATCTATCTCCCAGATACAACGGATCTCATGTCTGCACTAGCAAGCACTACTATTTGCAAGCCAGCGAACTTTGCTGTGCATGAACTCTCTTAAGGAAAAAATAGAATACGAACATTGAGGAAATAAATGCAAATGAAGTAAGGAAATGACAATTCACTGTCCAAAAACTGATCTATGAGGGACATGTGAATATAAAGACTTCTAAGTGACTCTTCAGAAAGGTTGTGACACTTCAAAAGGACACACCCTTTCATCTCAAGAACACAACATATGAGTAAATTTCAAAGTCGAATTTTTCCAACAAGCCCCGACACCTACCAAACAACCAGAAAAAGGAATGCCGAAAACAAACATGCAGACAAACAGAGAGAGTACATTATTGCAGCGCATCTGCTGGCACGGTGTGTGGTGGGTCACCGCTCCGCCTCCCTTTGGTGTGGTGCGTGGGGTGCGCTGATGGGCGGCCCCACTAGCTTGAGGGGAAATATCCTGCATCGGATAGGTACGGCTTTCGCTTTTGAACCTTCCCTAGTTGAAGGGCCTTCGGACTTACTAGCGCTAATCAGTGGACGTGATGCTTTGAACTGTCAGCCGTTTGTGTAAAGCCAAGACAAATAGAATTCACACAGAATATATCTGTCAAACATAGCTTAGTTCTCACGTGTTGGCCCTTTTGGCCTGGGCAGGTCTGGGTGCTTTCTTGAGTGCTTTAGAGAATTTAGCCTTATGCAATTCTCATAGAAGCGGCCCCTTCATCCACTCATATAGGTGATTGCCCTCTTACTTTTCGAGTCTCTTAAATACTCCCTCTTTGAAAGATACCCGCTCTAGGATTTCCAAGATATAAGTAATCATTTAAAAAGCATAGCTTACCTAAGTTCCCGCATACAACACATGTGTAGATATCACTCTCATCATAGGAATGGATAGGAGTTTAGACTCTTTAGTGATTTCTGCAAGCCCACACATAACTTAGTTGTCCCTTTGAACTAGTTTTTGGGATCTCCAGTCATTTCTAAGTAGGTTACCATTTATGAGGCTCTGATGTAAAGAGCTTTAATCATATTCCCCTCGATAAACTTTCCTTCATTTTCTCTCTGCGTCAAACTTTTGTTTAGCGCCGCTATTTTTTTCATTTGACCTTTCTTCGTCAGATCATTGAGTAGTTAGTGAATCCATTATATTTATCCTATAGACAATATTCACAAACTAAAAAGCAATGATCATACGGTGTAAGTCTTTGATTACATCGAGACTTATCGTTACTCTATTCACTTCCATTTAAATAAAAATATTAGAGTTGTTCTAGAGTTAAATGAAACCTTATTGCTTCACTCCAACTTTATCTATAGATAGCATCTATCCCGGGTTTACCCTTGTTGCTACAGTGATGGCCGTACCATTTGTTCCGTGGGAATACGTTTCCGGAGTTGGTATTCATGCCGGTGGTACTTACACGCTTCCGTTTCTCATATTTGAGTTACTAGGATGTGTCCAGCAGGTTTGTTGCAGGCTTGGTTGTTTCCGGGAGCCTGAGTGTGTGCCTGCCCAGAATTATTTGGACTCTTCGCATCAGCGAAGGTTGTTCGCTCGAGCGAAGAGTGGGTTCGTGTTTGGTGGTCGAGCCAGAGGGGCTCGCTCGGAGCTGAGCGCGTGCACCTGGTTTTGACTCTGAGCAGCTGTCTTTCTTGGCTCGCAGCCGAGCTCCTTCGCTCGGAGCGGTCTGTGATTTTTCTTCGCTCCATCGAGATACTTCTGTGTCTCGAGCGAGATTTTGCTGTGTCTGGTCGCTTCGAGCGACCAATCCTTCGCTCGAGCGAGCGTTTTTACATCAGGACGGACAGCTAACGTCTAAAACATCACTTTTTCACTTCTTTTCTTTGATCATAACCCTTGATCGAGCCTCTCTCTCTCCAAACACTATTTCTTCTTCTAAGAATAATAATTGATCTCCACTAGGGGTAAATCTAGCCTGAGTGCCTTTGTTAAAAAGATAGAGGGTTGTTTGAGAGCTTACCGATTTAATCTGAAAAATTGTTGATTTGGACACGTTGATCTTCGAGTCTTCATCTCCTTTTTTGGCTAAACACTTCAAGGTAGGGATATCCTACTCCGTCTCTAGTTTTCTTTTAAATTTTGGTATTTTGAGATGTTGGGCTTGGCTTGGTAATTTTGTGAATGTTTGGGCTTTTGGTAATTTACAAAAGTTGGGGTTTTATTCATAATAAACCTAGATGCATGTTTGCATGGAGAAAGGAATAAATGTTGAATCACTGATGAAATGGGAACCTATAGGGTTTAGAAATGGTAAATATGGAAATATGGCCGCCTAAATTACATTGTTTGATTAATGCTGGATAATTAATGGTGAAAAGTAAGGAAATGAATGTTGATTGAATATCCATTTGTTGCCCATTTATTTTCGTTTAGAAATAACTGCTTGGGCATCGGGGAGATAGACTTTGTGATTGTTGTAAAGACAATGCCATGATGATTAGGCAAACCGAAGACACTAATCAATGAAATGTGTCAATGGACTTGACGGTTTTAATAGAATAACATTAATTGATATGTATTGGGTGATTGACGTATTAGAAGCCAATGTGTTATAGGACGTCTATGTGTAGAGGAGGAGATAGGGGATTACCCGCGTTTAAGGGAACGATAGGGGAGTACCCTTAAACCGGATAGTGTTGGAGAAGACTGGGGAGAAACTCCGTAAAACACAGCGCATATGCTTGTCTAGAGAAGTAAAGATCATACGCTTATATGCTTATCTGTTGAATGTGAGATATTTGTTGTTATACATATCTGTTGAGGAATGTGGATCATAGCTTATATGCTTATCTGGAATTGGGATAATAGTTTTCTAATACAATCTGTGGAAATGATGATAGAGCTAACATGCTTATCTTTTGAAAAAGGGAAAATGAAAGGTCACTTAGACTCATAAGTTGTATCACATTAAGATGTGTTAATTTATGTGAAATATCAGTGTTGGCCATCTTCAATTGCTAATATTTTAGTCATTGTTCAATGGTTGCGTTTAGTGTATTTCTACTGGGGTGGGCTCACCCTATATTTGGAAAATCATTTTCAGGTGCAGAAGCATGCCACCTCAAGGACATAGCTGGGTGGCTAGAGGTGGACATACTTTGTCGCTTTAACTTTTCTGATTGTATACATGTAACTTCAAGCCTAGGCTTAATGAGTAAACGAGTTAGTACTTCTTTTTGTTGTAACCAAGGTGTTAACTTGGAAAGCTGTAAGCCTTAAGTGCATTTTGTTTGGGGATGTTAACATGTAATACTTATGTAATGAACTCTAATGAATAAAAGAATGTGGTTAGTTTATATGTAAAATGCACTTGTCTGATCTTGATCGATTATTGTATTATTTGAGGCGTTACATCCTATATAAAGAAAATTGAGATTCTTTCTGGACCTATTATCGGGAAACCGTTACTTTGGCAAAACCCTCCAAGCACCCCCACATTTAAGCATTTAAGGAAACTTAATTCTCTTGTGTGTTTAATAAATACACCCCCACAATTCTTAGATAAATCAAGAAATATATAATTGGCGTGCTTGAACTAAATAACAAGATGTGAATTGCTTTGTGAATATAATCACAATACATAATTTTGTCTAATAATACAATTAGACTTCATAACTTGGCTTTTGCAGTACAAAGAAGAAATGACTAATACCGGTTGTGCGCACGACACTTTGTCAAATAACATTTCTTTAGCCATGATTATTTCTTTTTGTTTACTGCAACCTTTAATTCAATCTTAACATGGAATAAAATGTCACTGTTATAAATACATTTACATCTTATTTGTCTTATCCATATTAGTGACTACGTTGATAATTACCCAAAGGTCTTTTACCCATAAAATATTTTAACTCATATAATATTCATTACGGATTATCGGTCACCAACCAATTCATAGTCATTATTCAAAGAATAATTAGAATTCCTCTTATGTCAAAACACATAAGTTCACATTTTTATCAATACTTTGATAAATAATTGACATCCATTTATAATATACCACATACCAAATTGATATTAATGGCATCATAATTTGATTTTCAACTCTACAACATATATTAAACATGGGCAAGATTAACAAGTCAATGGAATAAGATTAATTTGCATTAATCTCTCTTCCCCCACATTTGTGATAATACATAAATTAGCACAAACAACATGATTCATTTCTAGACAAGTGACACAGTCACAAAAAATAACTTCATAAAAATATATATATATATATATTATATATGGGACAAGAAATGAAATTATCTCTTTTAATTCAAAAGATAAATTCCCACAGTAGGAACATGATACAAGGTCAACCAAATCTACCACACAAGGGAAATAAAATTGAAGACATCCTATCTCACAAAATTTAAAGTTACTTGAAAAATAACTCAATAATTATTAAAAAATAATAATCAACACAAAAGATGTCTCAAACTACTTCCAATTAAATTGTGATGTATTGTTTGAATCATAGATTGACCATATCAATATAAAATTTCCATTCAAAAAAAAATTACATAAATTAGAAATTTAATTATATTATTCAGAAATATACCCAAGTATATAACATATACTCTATATATTTCCAAGTTTCAAGAATCACAAATCAAAAATCATACCAAATTTTAATAATTAAAAATCACAATTTAATTTCAAAATACATTTTTAGAACTTCCACATTCTTTCAACTGATTAAAAATCAAAGCCCAAGCGACCCAAATAACAAAAAAAAAAAAAAAAAAAAACTAACATTGGCCCCCGAAGATGGCCCAATGTGATAGGTCCTTCTCATGGGCCATTTCTATAAACAAATCAGATATTAAACACATGGAAACTGGGAATGGAAATTAGGGCCATTGAACCTAAAATAATAATAAACAGAGGCCAAACAAATAGCACCAAAGCTTGATCAAAAACTGAACTACCTACCTGTTTAGAATTGAACCATCACGCGGATAACCACTCCGGCGATACAGAACGTATTGACATGTTCTAAGATATTGTTATTTTTGCAATGAAGTACAATAATCCCCATATAATAATTACTACAAATACCTTTGACAATCGATCATAAAAAAAACAAAAAAATTAAAATTCAAAAGAAGTTGCACCAAATGAGTATAGTGTAGCTGAACAGTGAAAAATGCACCAGAAAGCAAAATTGTGATGGAAGTCTTTCCAGAAACTCTAAAATATTCCACAAGAACCCTTAATTTTCGACCCCAACTCTGTCCAAGTCCACAACAATCACCCAACTTAAGGTTCCAAACAGTTTGGTCGAACCATTATGAAATGACACGCACCTTTGTACGAAACATTATCATGCGATTGGTTTCTCCGTTGCTAACGACGGATTCAAAGGCATCACAGGCCCAACAATGCATTGCTCTCATTAAGTACATAACCGTCATAAACAAAAACTGAACCAATGATTGGATGCAAAATGTAATGAAGAGAACAAAAAAAAAAAAAAAAACCGTGGACTCAATCTCCGAGTCGGCGTTTTCAAACTCGTAGTTGTACCTCCGTCGAGTCCAGTGAATACATCGGCCTCTCATCCGCCATAAACAACCCGGAAAATTAATCGATAAAGAACTTCACCTCCTTATGTGTTTGGCCTGTTCAATCAGAACATGTATACTCACGATGAACGTGTGATAAAGTCAAAATAATTAACACCTTTCACAAAGGGTTCAAAATAAGTGGTCTACCAAACAAACCATAAGTTACTTACAAAATTAACAGAATTGTGACCGAGTCACAAAGTTACATGATTGATTAACAAAATTAATTTCTAGTTACAAAACCAGAAAATAAAATTACATTACAAAATAAATTTATTTCCTTGTTACTAAAACTAGTAAAATAAAATACCGAAATAGTATCTGATTACAAAAAATCAGAAAACCAAACCACAACTTAATTTTCTAGTTACTTAAACCAGAAAATAAATTATAACACAAAATCATTTTATTTTCTTTGTTACTAAAACTAGAAAATGCTGTAATATTATTTTCCTTGTTACTAAAACTAGAAAATAAAATACCACAAAACTATCTAATTACAAAAATCAGAACAAACACAAAATAATTTTCTAGTTACCAAAATCAGAAAATAAATTAAAAACACAAAATAATTTTATTTTCTTTGTTACTAAAACTAGAAAATAATATAATTTATTTTCCTTGTTACAAAACAGAAAAATAAAATACCAAAATAATTCTGTAACACCAAATAATATTCTGCAATTGTAATGACACCAGTATATTACAACTAGTTGTCAAAGAAAAGAGACAGTATATTACTACTATCTGTCAAATAGCATAAATCACTATTTGTTTTTTCCAACCAGAATATTAGTTTGAAAACACAGAAAATTAAATACAAACAAAACGAACGGCTGAACAGTTCAAGGCATACGCACTGATTAGCTAGTAAGTCCGATAGGCCTCACTAGGGAAGGTTCAAAGCCGAAAGCTACCTATCCCGATGCAGGATATTTCCATAATTACTCTCTCTTTGTCTGCATGTTGTTGCATGTCCTTTCCGTAAATTTCATTCATGTGGGGATGTTGGAAAATTTGAATTTAAATTTACTCATATGGTGTGTCTCTTGAGATGAAAGGTGTGTCCTTTTGATGATCACAACCTTTCTGAAGAGTCACTTAGAAGTCTTATTATTCCATGTCCCTCACTTCATTTTGGACAGTGAATTGTCATTCTTCTTCACTTTGCATTTATTCTTCATATTGCCTGAGCTAATTTTCCTATAAAAGAGAGTTCAGCACAGCAAAGTTCGCTAGGCTTGCAATAGTAGTGCTGCTAGTGCAAGACATTGATCGTGTATCCTGTGATATAAGACGTCCTTGAATCCTAAGCACCGTGGGAGGACGAATCTGTCTTAAGGAAAGAGTGTCACACACTCGACTCGATCAGGTTTTATCTGTTTTACGTACTGTAAGTTTTATCACGTTATTATGTTTGAATGTATTTGAGTTTTTGGTTTTGCCCAAAAAGCATTTATATATTTTTAAATTATATTTTTTTATAGTTTGGTACTATTTATCCAACAATAACTTGCAAGTACTAGAAACAAAATCAATTCCTGATTTACTTAGTTTTTTAAGAAGGTGGTCAATAACCAGAATTGCAAGTGTTGTTGATGTTCATGGAGTTTATCATAGGATTTATTTTGATGATTTAAACCGTTCTTTTTTTCTTCGTATATATCATCTACAAAAAAATAATAATAATAATAAAAAAGGTTGATCTAATAATCGTAACAAATTTAATTATCACATTTGTTATAAAAAAAAAACACAATTGTCATTTATTTTTGTGATAAATATAATAAATTAAAAATATATTATAATTATAAGAATAATATGAAATACCTGATAAAATAAGTAAATTGGATCATTGAAACATAACACATAAAAGTCTCACAGACCCTTGTTAATTCCTTTACCAGATCGAAACATTCCTTGGTCCATACTCAATCCTGTTTCAGCAAGTTATCCTTGACACACTGATCAGCTCCTATCTGTATTGAAACCAGCTAGAAAAATTACTAGAAATTTTTTTTGTGAGTGAGAACTATTTTGAATGTGATCCATGTCACAATAAATTAAAATTTAATTATAAATGTATTTTGGAACCTAACAAATATTTTTATTTGGGTTTTATACCCATATCAGAAAAATTTAATATATATTTATTAATTTATCTCTAATAAATAATATAAAATTTAAAATTATATATTAAAACGAATTTAAAATTTTGCCCTTCTAAAATTTGCAGACAAATAATTATTCTAAATCAAAAAAATTAGGTTTGTTGGACTAGAAGGGACATCCAGCGCGTGGCCACCCCTAAGATTAAAAAATAATGCTATAAAACTAATTCAAAAACTTAAAAATAACCCCATGAGACTACTAATCAGGAAAATTTATTTGGCGCTACGCATTAATTACCAATTGGATTAGTTTGTGATTTGGATTAGAGTGTTGTTTGAATCCATAGGTTCATCACAAGTTCCGTTTTGATGGTCCGAATTATTTATTTTATCGAATTTTTCATGTATATCATTCACAAAAAAAGAAAAAAGAAAAAAGAAAAAGTCAATTCGACAATTGTAGCCCATTTAATTTATAGCGTTTCTCTCTAAAAAAAATAGACAACCAATTTGTTTAAAAATAGACCATCTACATTTTTAGTGACAAATACAATAAATTGAATAGGTTATGATTATTGGATCGACTTAATTTTTTTTTTTTTTATAAATGATATATATAAGACTCTTTTTGATTCTTTTGTTTGTATTACATGTATATCAAGCCAAGGGCTTATTTTGTATAGAGTTAGTACTCTTCTTTTTGTAACCAAGTGTTGACTTGAAAAGCTGTAAGCCCGTAGTGCATTTGCTTTTGTTGTTAACATGTAATACTGTTGTACGAACTACTCTGATGAATAGAAAGGTGTTGAATTCTCTTATACCATTGAATGTATAAATTGATGGGTTTTATATATTTTTTTGAGGGCATTACAAGTACACACCCCTAGCTATGGCTTTTTATTACAGACATCATCATTTTGACAAGCAACACAATTACGGGCTCCTCATTTTTCCGAGCATTACGGGTTCTGTTTTAATAATTCAGGTACCAGTCCGTGTTCTAGATTGGAGGGTGATGTTTATTACGGGTTCTGTTTTAATAATCTAAACGAGTATTTTTTAACTCCCATAACCATCCAAGCTATGTCCTTGGAGGTGGCATGCTACCTGTACTTGAAAATAATGTCCCATATAGGGTGAGCCAACGCCTAGTAGAGATATGCTAAACATAATATGAGCAGTAACTAAGACATTAGCAATTGATAAATGTTTAAGTCCCATAAATCAATTCATAAAACCATTTCCATTACATGACCACACTATGTCTATGTTTCATTTCATTTTCCATTTCTTATCCAATTTCCAAATTCATACCCGTGGCTCAAAACCTGACCACACACTCTAAACGAAATAATAATTCATATTAAACGTTTCCCATTTCGCAATAGATAAGCATACAAGCTGTATTAACACCTCAACAGATAAGCATATGAGCTATATCAACACTTCCATAGATAAGCATATGAGCTATATCAACACTTCTATAGATAAGCATATGAGCTATATCAACACTTCAACGGATAAGCATATGAGCTATATCACCGGAGTCCATCCCCTATCTTCTTCCAAACATTAACCGGTTTAGAGGTCCATCCCCTATCTTCCCCTAAACCGTGGAGTACATCCCCTATCTCCTCCCACACAACACAATGCATATAAACAATTGTCATATACATCATCAAACAATACATAAAGTTAATGTATTCTTTTAACTGTCATATACGATGACATATTCCATTGATTAGTTTTAGTTTGCCTAATCATCATGCATTGTCTACAACAATCACGACTACCCTCCACTGGTAGCCCAAGGCAATTATTTCTAAACATATAATAAATGCGTTAACAGATAATTTATCCATATTTCCAAAAGTGAGCGATTTATAAATCCAACTTCACTAATCCATCTCATAATGAGCGAATTTCATTATATTCAACTCAATTCCATATTTTCTCAACACTTGTTATTAATTACACTAGTGACCCAAAAATACCCAAACATGGCATTTTCCCATTGATTCCCAATATTGACTCCAAGAGTCCATATATTACCAACAACA
>NW_021028196.1:9959-23594 GCF_004153795.1 Camellia sinensis
ACTTTTAAGATTTTTTTTTCGTTTTTTAGTTTTTGGTTAATGTTATAATGTATATATAAAAATATAGCGTGATATCTACACTTTAAAAGAAAAATTTTATCTGAATTTTTTGGGGAACGAGGAAAATGATGCAAGTTTTATATTTTTTTTTTGAAAATTGTGAGAGGCATTAGGAGGGAGAGCATTATGAAATATGCTTTTTATTAAATAATAAATTAGTCAATAGTTTTTTTTAATCTATTTTGTAAATTAAACATCAATAATTTTGGAAAATTGATTTAAACTTGTCCAATTAAGTGATTTAAAAAATTTTGATTAGCATATACATAAAAATAACATAATATATTATTAACATAAATTCAATTTGATGTTATTTCTTTTTGAGATCTATAGCTAACATCTCTTAATCTTTTTTATATTTTTATCTTTTTGTGTGTAAACCATAGTAACATGGGAGAAAATTGAAAGTGTGTCTTGCATTAATCTATGACGAGAAGTCAAAAGGGTTTCTGGGTTTGGGAGAAGTCACGTAATGCTTGGAGGCTTGGGTATGGGAGAATGAGTCATAACATGGTTAGTTTTTTTCTTTTTAAATCAAAAAAATAAAAAATAGAATTTAGGAGATTGAAACTCCCACAGCCTTTGGGGTTAAAACCCCCTTTTGCATTAGATATATAGTATAGAGTATATCATTATTATATATATATAGATAGTAGATAAATAAATAGATATAAGCATCGTCGTAGATAGAATATTAGTGTAGATAGTAGATAGGCTAGCTAGATACTAGGATCTTAAGTACGAAATAATAGATAGATAGATATGATATGGCACCATACCATTTAATGACACAAGGACCAAAGTACCGGGGACAATGCTGCAATTTGCTCCTCATCCTAATTAAGGGATTTAAAAGCTTAAAAAAAAAAAAGAACAAAAAAATTATAATATTAAAAATGTTCATAAAACAATATAGATTTAAAATTTAAAAATTATTATTGTAAACTCATACTAAAACAAGGTACTGTTTTATTACTTGAATTTGCACAATTAAAAAAATTATTATTAATTTTTCCATCTGTTTTTCTTCTCACAAAAAAAAAAAACTAGCTACCATTAATTTATTTTCTTTTATTTTTTTTGTGGAGAGCGGGTTTTTGCCTGCGATTTTTCTAACAACTTGGTGTTTCCAGACGGAAAAGAGTAGAGTTGGTTACAGCTAATAGAAAAAAGTGCTTATTGCAAGAGGCCGCTTCACTCATGAGCAAGCATAGTCAGTTTTTGTCATTAGGGTGCCTTCTGATATCAATAGCTTCATCACCTTGGGCATGCATGAAGGGCTTACGTGTGAGACATATAAGGGGGCTTTAGTGCAAATTAGAAGGAAGCATCGGGTCTTACCAGAGTAGTCTTCTGCTTCACGGACCTTTCATACTTGTGATGACGAGGAGTGGTCCAAGTGCGAGAAGAGCACAATGAGGTTTGTCAGGCAGTGTACTTCTTGGGTCACGACTTGAGTGTCCGTTGCACATGAATGCAGTGATAAGGGTCAGGTGCTGTCTTAGGGTCACCGGCTTTAGTGCTCCGAAACACAAAACCATAGATATTAATAAGGATTAAATTAGTAAACACAATGTTTTTTGTCTTCTTAACTACAAGAACAGAGAATTATTTATTCGGGTGATGAAATTTTTCTATACTTCCACAAACATAACTTATGAGACGAAATTGTATTCATTGTGCAATCAATTCAGAATTTCATTAAGTGACCTAAATATTTTCATCTCCCACACTTTATTCTTCCAAGACAAAATAATATTTGTCGCTCATCATTAATAGAAAGATTGAAACGACCATCTTTGCATTGATGGCGGAGTGTTTATTGGCTTACCGGAAACATATCGTCTTCCAATACTTCTCTTCCTAGGACAAAATATATTTGTTCTATAAAATTGAAATATGCAACAACACGTCTTTTAATAGATAAGGAATTTGATTTGGTACAAATTACGTTCGTCACAAAAAAACTATATATTTTGTGACAAAAATGTTCGTCTCTACATGAGCTAACAATAATTCCGACGCCAAAGCAACTAAAATTTGGCGCCTTAAATTTGCAGATGAAATTTTTTTCGTCTTCCTATTCGTTCGAGAAAAATCAAAACAGAACGACAAAAAATAATATTTATCATCTTTGGTTAACTATTTAAGACAAAAAAATTTCGTCCACCAAATCTTTGTCACAATAGGCCATAGATTCTTGCATTTTGTTTCCTTGTTTAATTATAATTTTAATTTCTTTTCTTCATTTGTAGGTGAAGGAGTTTTACTATGAGAGAATAAATAGCGTTGCACGAAATGCTACTTCCTTGGAATAAAAATCGTTAATGCTCGCACAAACGGCGAGAAGTAGAGGAGCTTTAGTGCAACATAGAGAGAATGGTTTATCAGAGATTATTTTTCTTGACGTCACAGTTTCAATACTCTGTGAGGAGAGAGACTCAAGTGCGAATAGAAACGAGGTTTGTAGAGTGTTCTTTTCGGGTCACGACTTTGTATTTGTGTGTCTGTGTGTGAAAGTAATGATTAGGTGAAGAGTTAGAATCTCTTAGTTTTTGACAGACATTTTAATAAGGGAAATAAATTAGGGATAAATCATTTTCGTCTCAAACCATATGTTCGTTGCTAATACAACAACAATAACAAACAAATGTTGTGTGGGGCTGGCAAATTTATATGGTGATGAAATAGACTTTTCGTCTCTTCAACTTACCCTTATGAGACGAAACTATAATCGTCGCACAATACACTACAAAATGACAACACGACACAGGAGAATTTATCTACGACGAAATTTTTCGTCTCCCAAACATTATCCTTTCCGAGACAAAATATATTTTGTCGCCTAATTAACAAGAAAGATAAAATGAGCATGAAGAGTATTGTGACGAACCATATTTTTGTTCCATACTATGTCTTCCGCAAAAAAATATATTTGTCACCAATTAAATAAAGAAAAATCGAAACGACAATCGTACTAATAAGTTTCGATTTTTTGGTGACGATTCCTTTGTCGCAAAAAACTTTAAAATTTGTTTGACAAAGATGTTCGTCTCCAATGAGCTAAAAATTGGCGCCAAACAAGAAAAAAAAATTGGAGCTCTTTTTTTTCCTGATGAATTTATTTTTTCGTCTCCTACAGTTTTGAAGAATTAAAAGAAACGCAAAAGTAATATTTGGTCTGTTTGGGTTTACAATTCTAAACGAAAATAAATTTTTATCACCAATTTTAAACATTAATTATTGAACTGCATACTAACAAGAATAACTGTTTCTACTTAATTTTTAAAATTTCAATATTTTTATTATTTGTTTCTCGTTTTTTCTCACAAAAAATAGCTACATTAATTATCTTTTTTTTTTCTTTTTGTGGAGATTAGGTTTTGACCACTTGATTTTTCTGAAAATAGGTCGTTTCTTAGACGGAAGGGTGAGTGCGTTCCGACAATCGGAAAGTGTTGCGTACTTAGAAACGGTTCGCTTATTGGATATAGCTTCAATGTTGGCCTGCAGAAGGGCTTAGTGTGAGACAGAAGAGAGGGGCTTTTGGCGCGCAATAGAAGAATGGTTCCTATAGAATGTCCTCTTGGTCGACTTCATACTTGTGAGAGAGAGTAGATCAGTGCTGAGCGAGAAATGAGGTTTGTAGAAAGTGTTCTTCTTGGGCTCACGACTTCAAGGGTCAGTGTACAGGGAAAGATGAGTTGAATAAGCGTTAGAGTGTATCTCTTCGGGTCACAGTTTCAACCTGCTTCCACAACAAACCATGGCATTTTCAATAAAGGAGAAATGATTTAGTGATAACATATCTGTGTATCCTTTCAATACCAGACCAAGAATTATTATTGGTGATGAAATGATTGGTCTTTCCACAACTTACCTTTATGAGATGAAAATGTATTCCGTCGCGCAAATCATTAGATGTTTTAGTGACGAAATATTTTTTTCGTTCAATCCCACAAACTATTCTTCTGAAACAAAAGATATATTTGTTCCTTTATCGAGGATGAAATACATTGCCTGCATTGATGAGTAGTTTATTGATGACGAAATATTTTCGCTCGCACTTATCTTCCAACGAAATAATTTGCTCGCCTCAATTAAAATGGAAATGCAACGACTCGTTATAGTATGGAATTTTGGCGCACGAAGTACGTTTGGTCACCAAACTCTATATTTTGTGACAAAAATGTTCGTTCTCCATGCAGCTAACAATAATTTGCGCCAATGCATGAAATTGGCGCTCATTTTTGCAACAAATTTTATTTTCGTACCTTACTTTTGAGAAATAAAACAAACGACATAAATTATATTTCCGTCAGATCTTTCGGCTTAAATTTTAAGACATAAAAAAATTCGTCCACCAAATTTTGATCACAATGCTAGATTTCTTTGCTATTTTTTTATTGATTTTAAGCAGTTTCGGTGACGCAAATTTGGTTTCCTCTCTTAAAGAATTAACATTGGAGACTGAAATTATTTCCTCTCTAAGATTTTTTTCACAATGGTGACGACTTTCATCTGCCAAATCGGCGCCAAATCTTCCCCATTTTCAAGCGGCGGGAAATTCGTTTCTGCTACAAAAATAAAATTTAGAGCGGATAAAATTTCGTCACCTATTGTTTTATTTGTTTAAGCATCTGTGGGTGACGGAAATTTGGTTTTGCGTCTCTAAAATGACAATTGGAGGCGAATGTCTTATTTTCATCACTACACCTGGTTATTTTTGGAGACGAACTATTTTTTTCCGTCCACGCGTTTTTGTCACCATCGACCTTTTTTGTTTTTCATCCGATTTTCATTAAAAATTGTAATTAATCTTGTATTTTTAATTAAAGAGTGTTGGACCATGTGTTAAAACTGTAAGGACAAAATGTATTTTTCACAATTTCGAGGATTAATTATGATTTTTAAAAAATTTCGAATAGTATATTTATAACTATTCTTCTATTTTTTTTTTCACTCTTCTGAGTTATACCCTTTCGTACAAATATTATCTCATTTCCGTGCACCAAATCTAACTTTTTGTAACGATGTATTTGTTGGAATAACCGATTACAGGCCTTAATTTTGGGGCTATTTTTGCGGGGAAGAATAACCAGAAAAAAGAGTCACAATGGTTTTGGGGTGGAATATTATTTAGCGGTTTTGGGGGATGGGGAAGACGGGTGTGTGTTTGGGGGGTGGTGGCCTCGGTGCCGAGGGCGCAGTGGTCGGAAGGGCCGTCGTAGTGGGGGGGCTCGTTGGAAAAGCAAATAAAGCGATCGAACGGCCGCCAGCGGCCAGTGTGTTGCGTGTGCCAATATAGGAAAACAGAGACGGGCGCACCAATCAGACACAATGCCCGAACAAATCCCAGAACAGAAGACCTCGACAAGAAGTGAACAACAACACAGACAAGACCGGAATGGTGTAAAACGTAGGCCCCAAAGGTTCCTTTTATATTTCGTTCATTATATGTAAATATATTATTCTACTTTGTGGCTGTGATTGATGGTTTTGGGGGATGTAAAAATGGCAGGGTGTAAAGGCACATTGTGGGTGATCGTTTTTTGTTTAAAAAATGAGATGAGGGGGTCAGTATGAATTTGTGTGTTTTGTGTGGGTGGTAAAAAGCTTCTTAGAGAATGGATTCATTTGGGGAAGAGA
Organism: Camellia sinensis; assembly: GCF_004153795.1. Taxonomy (NCBI): domain Eukaryota; kingdom Viridiplantae; phylum Streptophyta; class Magnoliopsida; order Ericales; family Theaceae; genus Camellia; species Camellia sinensis. The sequence goes on from NW_021028196.1 coordinate 15,669, forward strand.
GTGGCCGAATGAGGAGAAGAGGCGAAAAAAAAAAAAAAAAAATAAAACAAAAAACAAAAAAAAAAAAAAATAGAATAAAAAAAAACAAAAAAAAAAAAAAAAAAAAAAAAAAAAAAAAAAAAAAAAAAAAAAAAGAAAAAAAAAAAAAAAAAAAAAAAAAAAAAAAAAAAAAAAAAAAAAAAAAAAACAAAAAAAAAAATACAAAAAAAAAATAAATAAAAATAAAAAAAAAAAAAAAAAAAACAAAAAAAAAAAAAAAAAAAAAAAAAAAAAAAAAAAAAAAAAAAAATAAAAAATAAAAAAACAACGCACACATGGCAGGTGCTCTCTCTTTGCATGGGTGCGGGTCGGTCTTTAGTTGAGGAGGAGAGATCATCAAAATAATCAAGAGAGAGGAGCACTTCGGGGCTAAATGGGACACACACAAGGACCAATGCTCTCAATTCGCAAGAACCACCCAGTTCTTCCATCTCAGAGAACACACGCAGATTCCACACACCAACACGAAGGAGGAGCTGCTCCCTCTCTCCATCTCTCTCTCTCTGGGTTGATCGACACAGAGCGTTCATACCAACACACACTTGCACGAACACACACACTATAAGAATATAGTCTATATTACTCAGAATCAAACACTATGAATATAATTAACTACTAACAATATAACTTGGATACATACCGTTTGATTTATTTTATTGAGTTTGCTTCTTTGAAAGAAATGGTTTCACAATCGGGAACCTTGCCCAGCTCGTTCCCTCCTTCTCTATCTTTATGTGTTTTCAATGGGGCGACAACCCTTTTGATCACATATATTAGATATTGAAACGCCTTCATAAGTGGAGAGGGACTGGGCACTAAAAAACCGATTACTAGGACGCCTCCCATCTAAGGAACAAATAAACTTAAACAGCCTTTACACCTCCATATCCATAAATCCCTAATAAATAATAATCACTAAGATGACCTGGCCCAACTTTATGGATCACAATAATAATTTGGGCTCATACCAGTCATCTATTTGAATCACGTTCAACCTGTTTTCACAAACCACACAACCTATAGTCATGACGCGCCTAATTAGAATAAATTCTTACATTCTCCCGCACTTAGCAACATTGACTATACTTTAGAATATTTTATTTAAGAAAAATGACTCTTCGCCCCGGTAAACAACTTTATCGGCCACTATACATTGATTCAGAATAAGAACATCTCAGCCACAGATCCCGTTCAATGTTGACAATATTTTTAATATCGAACTATAGCGGTATTATTCGTATTGACAACATGCACCTTCTACAATTACAAACACTAATATCTCACCACTGGATTCTAGGGTGGATGTGATAACGTGGTGATTGTGGAATTTCAGCATAATTGATCCAAAATATATATAACATGGCTAATTCCACATTCGTCCTTGCTATGTCTTGACAGACCTGCACGGAATTTTATTCCATTTTACACTTCAAAAGAGCCTTTATTCTCTACGAGGGTCTTTCTGCTTTAGAACAAGTCCTACTTTTGGATCCAGTTACACTTTTCCTAACCGCAGCATATACACTTTAAGTTAACAGTGTCAATCTTTATATCTCAAATTTAAATTAACTGTAGGTTCAGAGTGTACATACATAACATTCATTTATGCTTAACATAACTATAAACAAATGTGAATAAAACACCGTAAACTTTATTAACTGACATCTACCATAGATAATATTCATGGGTAAAAATTTTCTTTACAGCACATAAAAAACTGTAAAGTTCCTTGTCAATATATTTTAGCAAACTAAATTTGGACCTAGCCTTATTTAGGGATTCACTAGTATGTATTCCTTGAACATGTGTCTAAGAGTTCTGTTTACAAATCTGTAATTTTGAAATTACTGGTGTCTAAATTATGTATGCTTCCTATAGGCGCCTGGTCTGTTCTTTTCCATTTTTGCATTATTGTTGTTCCGGATTAGGTTGCCGTAGTTCTGTCATTGTATAATTGTTGTTGTGTCCTTATTTTCTCTTTGGAGTTTATAGGATTGTGTTGGGGAGTTTGTTTCAGGTTGGTTGGGTTTAGAACCAAGTTTGTTCGCTGTCCAGGAATTTTTGGATCTTCGCTCGAGCGAGGGTTGTCGCTCGGCGGTGATTGTTTGGTCTTCGCTGAGCGGGTATTGGTCGCCTCGTGCAGAGTTTGCATTGTAGTAGTAGACCTAGTATTGCATTCTTGGCCTCGAGCGAGATTTTCTTCGCTTCGACGCGGTTTCTGTGTGTCTTGGCTCAGCCTCGAAGCCGGACAGTCTTCGCTTCGAGCGAGCCTGTCCCAGGTTATTACGACAGTCAGTAGCGGGTTTTCAATCAGTTTTCATTCATCTTTTTAGTTCCGAAACCTAAAACGGTCGACTTCTCTCTCACCTCTGCCTCACCTTTCTCTTAGATTTGACTCCACTTAGGGTGTTGTGTTTTCTACCCTAGATCCTTTCATTAAAAAGCAGGTGTGTGGTCGAGGCTTCTTTTTAATCTGCATTGTTGGTGTTTGGGCCTTTGGCAGTTTGGGTCTTCATCTCCATCTTCTCTGTTTGGGGGCTATTTCTTCGACCGGTAGGGATTTCTTACGTCCATCCTATAAGTTTTTTCTAAGTTTTGGTATTCTGATTGTTGGGGATATCTTGGTAATTTTTGGAAAAACCTAGTTGTTTGATAAATTAATTCCTGTATTAATTAGTTTAAGGGATTGGGATTTGGGAATTTGGTTCATTCATGAAATTGAGGATTCCATTGATTAATGGTTGTGTGGGCTAATTTCTAAGACCATCGCTTAGTGAGATTGCTTGTACTATATTATATTTCCGTCCTAGAATAACTGTTTTGGGCTACGGTGCGGGATAGTCTGATGTTGTAGACATTGCAGTGTCGGATTATGAATTACTGACTAATACATTGGTTAAGTCATTATGTTGACTATCTGCAATTAATGCAGGAAATCGGTATGATTGAGTATTTGCCTTTGCTAATTTTGTTTTGTGTGGGAGGAATAGTGGGGATCGTACTCCACGGTTTAGGGGAAAGATCGGGACTTGGACCTTCTAACCCGGATTCTGGTTTGGGGGAGGAGATAGGGATGGCTCCATTGCATCACTTTTTATGTGTGCTGTATTTATATTAGAAGTGTGTTTTTATTGATCAGCACTAATGTGTTCATTTTGAAGTATGAGTGTTTTTGATTTTTGAGCTGGTTCTCATTGTTTGTTAAATTGGAAGGATGTGAATTATATTATATTCACTGTTGTAGTTTGGGCAGGTTCTGAGCCGATTGATAATGTTGGAAAGTGAACCGTTGTCGGTTGCAATGAGTGTCTTGGAGATTGGATAAGGATGTAATTTTCTGTTAACCATCTATTGATCTTAATTGATTGATCAATGCTCTTCCTTGGTTTGTATTTATTTCTACTGGGCTGTGGGCCTCCCGGATTGGAGAACATTCCATTTTCAGGTCAGTGTAAGCTACCTCACAAGGGACTTGTTTGGAAGGACTTGGTTTTGAGATACTTTCGTTATTTGTGCTCTATTTGTTGTACATGTAAACACCGCTTAGGCTTGTACTTTGTATTTGGTTCAGAATCATACTTTCCTGTGTCCAGGTTTGGCTTGGAAAGGATGTAGCCTGGGTGTTGGGCATTTATTGACCTGTTAGCATGTCATGCTTTTGTTGTAGTAAGACTTGCTGGAATATTATAATGACTGTTTCCTTTTAACATTGCACTGTTGATGTTAATATCCTATTTAATGGGTTTATTTCGAGCGGCGTCTTGCAACTTAGGTATCAGAGGCGTACGGGTCTTGAATACTTGGGTACGTGCGGAGGATTAGTATCACATAGGTTGTTCTCGTCTGATCAGGACTTTGCTGTAGATGTTATATGCTATATGTCGATACATGTTTAGTGAATATGTCGCGGTGGTATGGATGTAGTTTCCTTAGGAGTGGTTGGACCCTTGGTTTCTGTGTCTTGTTAGAAAGGCACTTGATCACTGCTGCTTGCCAACGGAACTATAGTAACGTTGGGACTCTCTTATCGGGACTGAAACTTCGTAGGTGCTTATTGTGATTATGTGCTTACGTGGAGATGAATTTGTTGTCCAATGCTTAGGGACGCGGATGTACTAGTGTTTAGCTCGGCACATTATTAATGTGCTAATGTCTTTGTTTCTTATTAGGACTGCAGGACGGGCAGGCGCGGTAGGCTGGCTAGGCGGTTAGGCAGGAGGTGCCTGTGCCAGAGGGAGATTCCAGCAGTTCGAGGGGGATTGGCCAGGCCAATGTGCCGAGCCAGTTTAGGCCAACAGGCTATGGGCGCTCTAGCCCGAGAGATAGCAGGCGGCATTTGGGAGAGCGGGTATGGCATTCTCAGGCTGAGAATCAAGGTCGGAGGTTGCTGCAGACGACTGACCCCGTCTCTGAAGAGGGCGTTCTTCCTCGGTCTAAATCGGATGAACGTTTGTGGTTTCTAAGCGCAGAAGGGACCTTCCTTTCTGAGGGGGCGTTATTCGGTCTTATCCGGATGAATTTCGTGGCGGTGTATCCAAGAGCCGTCTTAGGCAGTGATGGCCTCGACAGACAACGAAGATGTTTTGAGATTGCTTGCATTGGCGAGGGTGGAAGTGACCTTGGCATCCTTTCCAGTTGAGAGAGGACTTCACTCCCGTCTCCTTATGGACTTCTCGAAGTTCTGTCACGAGGCGGCACTGAGACACCCTATTTTTGCCGAACCTTGAGAACTCAAGTGTCCGTTCGAGCGCTCGGTGATTATTGCATATGTGTGACTCTGTCAGAAGTTTCGAGAGTTGCGGCCGTGAGCCTGCTCTCGGATTACGACCTCTTTTGTGCTTTGAGCCTCGTTTTGGCGAACCAGGCTCGGTTTTTTTTTTGTTCTTTTTGTCTTTTCCTGAGGGGAGGGAGAGGTCCCGTAGACCATCTCTCAGTGGCCGTGGGCTACATTTGGTGGCCGTAGGCCATTTTTGCCCATTTTGGAGTCCGGTTTCCGATTTTTCGGGACCGTTGGCCGTGTGCCCCGGTTCGGGACCGCCTAACCATCCCCGTTTGCCCTGGTTTTTGGCATACTTCCTTTTTTTCCCCCTTTTGAGGGACACTGGGGTCTGAGGAACCCACTTCGTGGCCGAACGCCACTTTCGGCGCTTGGCAGCCCATTTTCGGGACCCCAAACTGCGTGTTTTGGCCCCCGAGCATTCGTTTTGCATTGCTTTTCGTTCATTTTTGGCAGGTGCCTCTGTTTCATCACCAGGAAGGTCACTGGAGGGTGGGAGGCCAGCAATTATCTTGGCAACCAGTTATATTCCATTTTCGCCCTCCGACGCCCGTTTTTCGCACTTCTGAGCCAATGTTGAACACCTTGGGACCACTTTCTTCAACCACAAACCACATATTTGTGATGTACACACATGGGAGGACCCTAAAAGTTTATGGCCGGCCACTAATGTTGCTTGACCCTTTTGAACCCCTCCTTCCGGGCTATTGTTGAACAACCTGGGCCCTTTTTCTTGAACTTTGAACCACATATTTGTGTTGTACACACATGGGAGGATCCTAATATCATATGGCCGGCCACTATTTGCATTTGACCCTTTTGAACCCCTCCTAAAATTGGCTTGTTCTCTCTTCTGTTTTAGAGTTTCCAAATTCGAACCACAGGGTTGTGAAGAGGAGACCTGGGAGGCCACCTTTTTGTGGTGGCCGGCCACTAATTGAAGTTGACCCTTTTGACCCCTAGCCGGCCGGCTAGGGGGGGTGGCCGGCCGGCCACCTGCAAGTCCAAAACTTGGCCGGTCATGTTCCTCACACAGCACACTTTACAGCTGTATAGCTGTTTCCCCCAGAAAATATCTCAATCCGGGGGATATTTTGTGGGGGAAAGCTTGCCTACATTTCCCCCACCTTTGCCCCTCCTTTACCCCCTTTTTGTTCCATATAACCAGCTGGTGGCATTAGGTTTAGAGGTTAGAAAATTTATTCTTCAAGCCTCAAGACACAAATCCTCCTCCATCCCTCTCATTTCCTTGAAAACCTACAAGTCCTACACCTTGTTTTCTTCATCACCACCAAGCTCTACCACCACCACTCCATTTCAGAAGCAAGGGGAGGAATTCCAGCAGCTTAGAGGCAACAAATTTGGTCCAAGAAGTTGCTAGAGTTTGGTCTACAAGGGTGAGTTGCCATTTCTCTCTTTTTAGCTCATTTCTTGCAACACTTCTTAGCCTCTCTTTCTTGTACATTTGAGCTCCGACCAAAACTGAAAAGGTCATTTTTTTGAGCTCATTTTCATGTCTCATTAAGGGCTCAACCCTGTTTGAGCCCTCCATCTTTCACTTGCTTCAATACCCTTCTTGAATGTCATTTTCTTGCATGATATTTTTAGCTTGTGAGTGATCTGTTTTGGAGCATGTTGTAAACTGTAAGTGGGCTTATTTTGAGTCCCTCTTCAACATTGAAGAAGGGCTCAACACTGTTTGAGACTTCCGTGTTGTACTTCCCTTTATATCCTCTTTTTGGTCCCATTTTTGCATGCCTTGGCAGACCCTGATGTTGCTGTTTTTGGACCTTGGTCCGAACTAAAAACAGCTTTATTTTGACCTCCTGAACATGTTTTATTAAGGGTCTTTTCTTGTTTGATGAATGTTTTCTATACCTCATGTTATAGCCACTTTTGAGCCTCATTCTTGCATTGCATTTCTAGCATATTTTTATACTGTTTTGGGGGCTGCCATAAACTGTAAAACATCTTATTTTGGGTCCCTCTTCAACATTGTTGAAGGAGTCAGCAGCTGTGAGTTGCTTCATAACCTCATATTTAGTGCCATTTTTGCATACTAGTTTTGCCCTATTTATGTTTGCTGTTCGGCCATGATTTGTACTGGTAAAATGCTAATTTTGGGGCTGCCTTGCTACTGTCTATCCATTGCATGTCCATATTGTGCATGTTTGGTATAGCTATAGGCCATTTCGGGTGCCAAAGTCCATGTTTCGGGACTATTCCATGCATCGGGTGTGTTTTCGCCTCATTGACTGTTTTACCCCATATTTCATTGCTGAAAATCCATTACCATGTTTGCATATCATTTCCCATGTCATTACATCGCATTCTATCATCGCCTCGGTTTGCGTGCCCATATGCACGCATTTCGAGGCACGTCATTTTCATCCATCGGCCTCTTATGTGAGTGCGGCTGAGGTTCTCTCATATTAGTATAAGCCCATATCAGATTTCCATGTCATTTGCATTGCGTATGCCATTGCCTCGGTTTGCGTGTCCGTGTGCACGCATTTCGAGGCACTTCATTTTCATCCATCGGCCTTCTATGTGAGTGCGGCTGAGGCTCTCTCATGTTGGTGTAAGCCCATTATTGCATTGCGTATGTCATTTTCTCGGTTTGCGTGCCTGTGTGCACGCATTTCGAGGCATCTCATTTTCATAGCATTGTGCATACTAGGCTGTATCTTAGTTGCATTCATGCATATCATGCATATTGCATCGTGTTCAGGATAGAAGTTAGCCCGGGCACGGGAAACGAGGTGCGTTTCGTACTCCGAGTGACGGAACGCGTCTCAATTCCCCAGTCACCGACACTCCGGATCATCCATGCCTCCTTTGTAGTCCTCTTTACTAGCTTCATGCCTTAAGGACTTTTGCATGCCTTACTTGCTTTGTTTGAATGATTTGGCATCATTTTTTTACCTCATTTCAGTGCACTTGGTGTCGTTACACTTCCATGTTTTCCACTCTTTGAGAACTCTTGAGAGTTGTGCTCTTAGGCCTCTTTGATGGGCCATTGCATGCGCATGCTTGTATGTGCTTTATGTGCCTTAATTTCATCCTTATGGCCACTGATTTCCCCTTGGAGACCACTTTTTCTCCTGCCA
>NW_021028196.1:100049-113028 GCF_004153795.1 Camellia sinensis
CTTTCATTTTTGGCAGGTACCTCTGTTTTATCACAGGGAAGGTCACTGAAGGGTGGGAGGCCAGCAATTGTTGCAGCAACCAGTTATACATCCTCCGGCGCCCTCCGACGCCCGTTTTTCCTCCTTCCGAGCCAATGTTGAACAACCTGGGCCCTTTTTCTTGAACTTTGAACCACATATATGTGATGTACACACCTTGGAGGACCCAAAAAAGTCATGGCCGGCCATTAATTGTTATTTCCATTTTTGCCCCTCCTCTTCCGGGCCAATGTTGAATACTTTGGGCCCACTTTCTTGAACCCCAAACCACATATATGTGATCTACACACATGAGAGGACCTCGCCAATATAAACAGGGCTAGTAATTTTGCCGAAAAGCCAACTTCTTTTTGGTCAAAAGTGTTTCAGCATGAATCCGGGAAGGAGAAAAAGCTGCGCGGCTTCACCGAAACGGGCGTAACATGAAGTTGACGAGGAATTAAGATATGAGGCCACCACCATTGGAAATCTTACTTCCGGGGCTTCATTTTGCACTCAAGAATCTCCCAAGTCCAAGTCCGGGGGGGGAGATGTGGTTGGTTGAAGTTCTGTTGGACCGAATCTGCGCGGCTTCACGGAAAAGGGCATAACTTTTTCTACAGGAGGAATTTTAATGCAAGGTTTGCGCCATTGGAAAGCTAACTTCTGGGGCTTCATCCTAGGGGGTGGCCGGCCACTTTTTCTGGGCCGGCCGGCCGTTTTTTTCTTTGATCTAGCCGGCCGGCTATGTTAAGTGGCCGGCCGGCCACCTGGAGCAAAAGTGATAGGCCGGCCTGCTTCTTCAGGTTGAGTGCATTCCAGCTGTGCCTTGGTTTTCCCCCCAAAAATATCTACATCCGGGGCCCCTTTTGAAAGAAGAAAAAGGCTCATTTTTCACTACACTTTAGAGGAGGCTCTTCTCTCTCTCTCTTAAATTTTGCTGGCCTCCCAACTCAAGAAAAGGGGTTACAAGGCTTGCTTGGAGGAGATACATACATAGCACCCCATTTCCTTCAAGTTTTGGGTTCCATTTCTTCATCATCTTCAAGCTCTACCACCACCCTTCCATTCCAGCAGCAAGGGGAAGAATTCCAGCAGCTTAGAGTCACCAAATCTGGTCCAAGAAGCAACAAAAGTGTTGGTCTTCAAAGGTAAGTCCAATTTCCCTCTTTTCTAGCTCATTCTTGGACCATCTCTAAGCCACACATGATTATTAATTTGAGCTCCGACCAAAACTGAAAAGGGCCCTCTTTTGAGCTCATCTTCACTTTTCATTAAGGGCTCAACCCTGTTTGAGCCCTCCATGACACACTTGCTTCATTGACCCTCTTGTATGTCATAGTTTTGCATGCTATTTTTGACCCATGAGAAATTTATTTTCGAGCATGTTGTAAACTGATATTAGGCTTATTTTGAGCCCCTCTTCAACATTGAAGAAGGGCTCAACACCATTTGGGGTTTCCATGGTGTACCTACCTTTATACTCCTCTTTTCTTCCCCATTCTTGCATGCAATGGCATCCTACCATGATTTTGTTTTTGGCTATTTTACAGTTCTGAAAAAGTTCTTATTTTGGTCCATACTTCATGTTTCATTTAGGTCCTTTCATGGTTTGGGGCCTCCATAGGTCACTTCATGTTATATCCCTCTTTTATTCCCCATTCTTGCATGTTTAGTTAGCCTACCATGCTTTTGTTTTTGGCCATTTTACAGTTCTAGAAAAGTGCTTATTTTGGTCCATTATACATGTTTTATTAAGGGTCTTTGGCTGTTTGGTGATTATTTTGTATACCTCATGTTATAGCCACTTTTGAGCCTTATTTTGCATCACATTTCTATCATGTTTGTATACTGATTTTGAGGCTGCCATATACTGTAAATATTCATATTTTTGGTCCCTCTTCAGTGTTGTAGAAGGAAAATTTTCAGTTTGGGTTTTTCTTATATCACTTGCTTCATTACCCCCCTTTTAGCCCCTATTCTTGCATGCTATTTTTGCCATACCTATGCTTGCTGTTTGGCCATGTTTATAACTGTGAAAGTGCCTTTTTTGGGACTGTCTAGCTTCTGTCTTTGCATTGCATGTCCATATTGTGCATGTTTGGCATAGCTATAGGTCATTTCGGGTGCCTAAATTCGCCTTTCGGGACAATTCCATGCATTTGGTGTCATTTCGCCTCATTTCGGGACTGTTTTCTCCATATTTTAGTGCTGAAATTCCATTAGAATGATTGCATGTCATTTCCATGTCATTTGCATCGCGTTATGCATCGCCTCGGTTTGCGTGCCCGTGTGCACGCATTTCGAGGCACCTCATTTTCTGCCATTGGCATCTTATGTGAGTGCGGCTGAGGCTCTCTCATGTTAGTATAAGTCCATATTGCATTATGTATGTCATTTGCATCACATTCCGCTACCGCCTCGATTTGCGTGCCCGTGTGCACGCATTTCGAGGCACCTCATTTTTATCCGCCGGCATCCTATGTGAGTGTGGCTGAGGCTCACTCATGTTGGTATAAGCCCATATCATGTTTTCATGTCATTTCATCATATTCCGCCATCGCCTCGGTTTGCGTGCCCGCGTACACGCATTTCGAGGCACCTCATTTTTATCCACTGGCATCCTGTGTGAGTGTGGCTGAGGCTCTCTCATGTTGGTATAAGCCCATATCACATTTCCATGTCATTTGCATTGCGTATACCATTGCCCCGGTTTGCGTGCCCGTGTGCACGCATTTCGAGGCACCTCATTTTCATAGCATTTTACCATTGCCTCGGTTTGCGTGCTCGTGTGCACGCATTTCGAGGCACTTCATTTTCATTGCATATACCATTGCCTCGGTTTGTGTGCCCGTGTGCACGCATTTCGAGGCACCTCATTTTCATTGCATATACCATTGCCTCGGTTTGCGTGCCCGTGTGCACGCACTTCGAGGTATTTCATTTTCATAGCATTGTGCATACTAGGTTGTATCTTAGATTGCATTCTGTCTTTTTTCTCAGTTTGCGTGCCCTGTGTGCACGCATTTCAAGGCGTCTCATTTTCATTGTATTTATGCATTTTCTCGATTTGAGTGCCCGTGTGCACGCATTTCGAGGCATCTCACTTCCATAGCATTGTGTATGTTAGGATTGTATATTAGTTGCAGTTCATGCATATCATGCATATTGTATCGTGTCCGAAATAGGAGTTAGCCCGAGCACGGGAAACGAGGTACATTTCGTACTCCGAGTAACGGAATGTGTCTCAATTCCCCAGTCACCGACACTCCGGATTATCCATGATGGAGTTAGGTTTTAGCTGTAGTTTCATGTGCATTCATCCTATATTGAGTTGTGCATTTCGACTCCTCGGCCATCATGCCTCGGTATGCGTGATTGGTGGCACGAGGATCGAGGCATGCATATATCTGTGCAAATACATTGCTATGCCCCTTTCCTGCTCTCTGTTGCAGCAAATGAAGAATCAGCAACTTTTCGGGACTTGGCGCGCTTTCCAAGAATAACTGCTAAACAGAGGCTAATCGGGGCATCCCAGTGGATTTCCGCGCGAGACGACCCGGACATGCATCATCCATCAGAAGCAAGGCCGTCCCTGGCTTGCACGCCAGTTTTACAGCTTTCTTAGTTAATTTGTTAATTAATTAGGAATTTGTACATTATTTGGACTGTATTATTTGGACTGTAATATTCTTTTATTCGGGACTGTATTATTTATTCGGACCCTCTGCGCGAGGGCACAACTTGAAAATAATATTTTGTTTTCATGTTTTTTGTTTTTTAGTAATATTTTTTAAATTTTAACAATTTTTTTTATTTTTTAAATGCATCTTACTTAGATATATCAAAAGTAAATGTTATTGAAAAAATATTTTTAAAAATTAATAAATACATAAAAATATAAAATATACTGATTTTCATGTTTTATTTATATTTTTGGTATTTAATGAATTTTTTAAAAGATTTTTTCATGAAATTATCTTTTTAAGTGTATTTATGTTAGCTGTGTCTAAAAATTTTAAAATTGTTTTAAAATATAAAAAAATTCAGTAAAACAAAAAAATACGAAAAATAAGAAAGTAGATTTTTTTTAAAAAAATGTTATTAAAAAATTGAAAACAAACATATAAATTGATATACCGAACTTAAATTTGTTCAAATCGCCGAAATTTTATAATCTGCGATGAATTTCGTAAACTCAATGATTGTCATAGCAACTAATGCAACTCCTATCAATTGCAGCTGTCACCTTTGTTAATCGCAACTGTAATCCTTGTTCCCAGTGACTAGCCGAAAAAAAATACATGATCAGTCAGTAACACAAATTCCAAGAGCGTCAAAATTAATTGTTTCATTAATTTTAAAACATGGACATTTTTTGATATTTTATTTATGATGAGGTAAAGATAGTGGGTTATTGTGTTAATCGTCCAAACACATGCCGTTGTCACCTTTGTTAATCGCAACTGTAAATCCTGTTTCTTAGAGACCAGCCGAAAAGAAAATCAAATGATAAGTGAATTAACACAAATTGAGGAGGGTCAAAATTACTTGTTTCAGTAATTTCGAAACATGGACATATGATATTCTATTAATATTATATGGGCAAGATAGTAAGGTATTGTGTTGAGTGTAGTATTATAATGGGTGGATAAGTAGAGTATTATGTTAATTGCTTAAAAATATGAGAGACATATTTGATGATATTAAGTCCTTGTTTGAATGTCCTAAAAAAGTTAAAAAGCCACTATCCTATTTAAGTTACATCATCTTAATTTAAGTCACATCACCCTCTCTATACATCACATCACCTCTCTACCACATCACTTCAATAATGCTAAGTATCATGGAAAACATTTCATAAAAATAATTATAAAAATTTTATAACTCTTGAATTATACTCAGAAATAAAACACCACATACTTAGTCAAGGTAATCTAAGGATCATAACTCTTTTATGATCATTTTCTAAAAAAAAATTTTCATGATCCCTAACTTTTTTTCATTAAATATAGATGAAAAAATAAAATATTTGTTTAAGGAGTTAAGAACATGAAAAACATGCTAAATTGATAATTGATTAAAACATAAAAACACATAATATTCCAAAAATATTAAATAATTTCCCATTGCTCACTATGAAATTGGAAATTATTTGTGGAAAGAAAGTTGGGGATGAAAAAGCACTGGATATGCGTGTACTCGGAAAACTCAGTATATCGGCCATGAAATCCGATGAGAGAGTACTGGATGAGAAGAAGAGCTAATAATTTTAGCCAAGAAATGCCAAATCAAGACAAGAAATCTAAAACATTCCAGCTGGCCTCTAACAAAATTTACCATTAAAACTCAAAGCCTCAAATGTAGGCAATTCTAGTACAGATCATAAAATAAATTTCAAAATATTCAAAGAGACAATAAATAAACCACAGACAAGGAAACCACGATCTTAGTCAACCTCCTCGATCTTAGGACCAGCACCACTTCCACGGCAGTAGGAACATCATCGTCATCGTCCATGGCACCACCACCCATGCCAATCCTGCACCCTGGTACATCTTTGCAATGATAGGGTTACAGATGCTCTCAAGTTCCTTCATCTTATCCTCAAACTCGTCTGGCTCAGCAAGCTGGTTACCCTCCAGCCACTGGATCGACTGCTTCAACGCATCTTCAATTTTCTTCTTATCATCTGCAGAAAGTTTGGCACTAATCTTCTCGTCCTTGACTGTATTCCTCATGTTGTATGCATAGTTCTCCAGTGCATTTCTTTGCCTCAATCTTCTTCTTGTTCTTCATCCTCAGACTTGTATTTCTCTGCTTCTTGAACCATCTTCTCGATTTCTCCTTAGAGAGCCTACCCTTGTCATTAGTGATGGTAATCTTGTTCTTCTGCCCTGTGGTCTTGTCCTCGGCAGATACATTGAGGATGCCATTGGCATCTATGTCAAAGCACACTGTGATCTGAGGAACACCCCTAGGAGCTGGGGAATGCCAGAGAGTTCAAATTTCCCCAGCAAGTTGTCTGTCCCTGGTCCTTGTTTCTCTCACCTTCATAGACCTGAATTAACCCACCAGGCTGGTTGTCTGAGTATGTGGAGAAGACTTGCGCTCTTTCTTGTCGGGATCGTGGTGTTCCTAGGAATCAACACAGTCATTACACCACCAGCAGTTTTCCAAACCAAGAAGAGAGAGGTGGACATCCAACACAAGAGGTCCTGGACCTTCTCATTACCCTCACCGCTCAAATAGCAGCTTTGGACAGCAGCACCATAAGCCACAAGCCTCATCAGGTTTGATGCTCTTGCAAAGCTCCTTCCCGTTGAAGAAGTCCTGCAAAAGCTGCTGAACTTTGGGAATTTCTAGTGGATCACCAACAAGAACAACATCATCAACACTACTCTTGTCCATCTTAGAGTCCCTCAAACACTTCTCACCGGTTCCATACACTTTTCCTGAAGAGATCCATGTTGAGTTCCTCAAATCTGGCTCGGGTAATAGTGGAATAGAAATCAATACCCTCGTAAGGGATCAATTTCAATGGTGGTCTGGGCAGTGGAGGAGAGAGTCCTCTTTGCCCTCTCACAGGAAGTCCTCAATCTCCTCAAAGCTCTGGGGTTGCCACTGATTGTCCTTCTTGTTCTTCCTCTTGAACTCCTGGACACAAAATGGTTCACCATTCTATTGTCAAATCTTCACCTCCAAGATGGGTATCTCCAGCAGTGGCTTTCACCTCAAAAATACCCCTCTTCAATGGTGAGAAGAGAGATCAAAAAAGTACCACCCACCGAGATCAAAGATCAACACATTTTTCTCGCCAACACTGGTTGCCTTTTTGTCAAGACCATAAGCAATGGCAGCGGCAGTGGGTCATTGATGATACGCATCACATTGAGACCAGCAATTACACCAGCATCCTTTGTTGCCTGACGTTGAGAATCATTGAAGTAGGCAGGGACAGTGACACAGCATTTTCACAGTGAACCAGGAACGCCTCTGCAATCTCACGCTTTTGATGAGAACCATGGAAGAAATTTTCCTAGCTGCAACACGCTTGTCCTCGCCCTTGTAGTTGACACAATCATGGGTTTATCACCTGGACCAGGAATGACTTGAAGGCCACACTTATGTCACCTGCACAGATGCATTTGCGAACCTCCTACCAATCAACCTCTTTGCATACTGCACAGCACTTATTATTTATTTCATTGTTAAACAACACAAGCAAACTTAACAAATATACAAACATCAATGGAAGGCTCACACAACATAGGAAGAAACAGATAACAATGACTCGATATTCTATTTACACTAGAATGACCTTTAGCAAAAGATAATTATGTATTTTAAAAATCTAAAAGACATCAAAATGAAAAGAGTAAGGGGTACTAAAGCAACTCCAATCATCAACTCCAAACCTAATTCAAATTTAAATTTGGGTAAAAATAGTCAAAAACTTCTCCACTCCTTGCCTCAAACTTATATCAAATTGAGTTTCACTCAATTATTTTAATCCAAATAAAGGAAGAAATCAAATTTGAAGACTTTCACATTACTGAAGCTTTTACTCAACCTTGTGCTGAAATACGAGATTGTTCATTGGATTGTTTCATGTAAATAAAGTTTTCACTCAAATTCCATTTTTGAGTAAGAACAGGAGATGGGGCTAAGATAATTTTATGTATGTTAAAAGAAGGCAACAGAGAGAAAGGGGGAGTTTTTCAAGCAAAAACTTATTGCAAACAATCATCACCCATAGTGTGACGGTCTTAGAAATTTTTTCAATCATCAATTATGTTAAAAAGACAATAATGGAAGAAGGACCAATAACTAATTCCACCCAAAATGAATTGAAATCAAAGCCCACATACAACATTCTGCCCCCGCATCAATTCAATCCCCAATAAGGTTGTGCTTGTTACAAAGATTAAAACAAATATCAAACACACTATTGAGTACCCTGTATATCTAGGCAGATGTAATTACCATAAAAAGACAACCAAAACAAAAGTTACGTACTTCACAAATAAATTAGGGAAATTACACCATCAGTGGGAATTTTTAATAAATATTTACAGATTAGTTTGAAAAAGTTTATGAATTTAATTATTAATTCTTAAAAACTCAATGATTTGAGTTTTTTTTTTCCTCCCAAAGATACAGTTCGTAAAAAAGAAACAAGAAACGACTCTCATACTCCAAATTGTTAGATCTGGATCTTATTGTTCCAATAATTTCTAATCCATCCATCATAATCCTTAAACTATGCCAAAAGGCTTGAAAGAGCTAAAAACAAAACATGATATAACCCGTTAAAGTTCTGATTATGACGCGTCAAAAAGATCAAACATTTTACATAACACAGACAACAATCCATAAAACAACTTAAAACAATCAAATCTTATAAACACACAAGCATATACACTACTACATTTCATACACCTAATCAAACTGAATCAGAGAGAGAGAGAGAGAGAGGAGAGAGTTACCGAAGACAGTGTTGATGGGGTTCATGGCACCTGGTTCTTGGCAGCATCCCCTATGAGACGCTCGGTGTCGGTGAAGGCTACATAGAAGGGTGGTACGGTTTCCTTGGTCGTGTGCGATGATCTCGACTCGATCGTGTTCGCCAACAACTCCGACGCCATGAGTATGTGGTGCCCAGATCGATTCCGATCGCTGGTCCCTCACCCTTTCCCGCCATTGCTGCTGCTGCTGCTGCTGCTTGCTCTGTATTCGACTGGAAGATGAGAGAGAAAGGGGCAGAGAGAGAGTATGGTAACGTAAACTAGGGTTTACGAATTGTTGGGTAAGGTGAAGAAATAAGTTGGAATTTATAGGACGCTGGCTGCGTTGGGCTCTGTGTTCCAGAATGTTCGAACCAAAAAAAAAATGAGGGATTCAAGGCCGTACGATTACGAAAGGAATGGACGGTTTCAGATTGTTCCGTTTCTTCTTCAATTCCAAATCATTTTCGTTTTATTTTAGTTCACGTTTTATATTTTTTTAAATACCTATCATCTATCTATTTATTATCTATCTATCTATATATTATAAAGTGAACATATTTTATAGAATTGAATATTTATTTCATTATACTGTCACATGTCTATTTTTTTATTTGAAATAAATATACTATTATAAAAATTTATCTATCTATACTATTTTAAAGGTAAACATCTTTTATGATATCTTGAAACCTTTGTTTCTTATACTGTCGACGTGTCTACTTTTTTATTTGAAATAAATATACTATTATAAATGAACACTTTATGGTGTCTTGAAAACCTTTGTTCTTTATACTATCACGTGTCCATTTTTTATTTGAAAAAAAAAAATTAGATACATTAGATGAAGAGGATTTGAACTTTAAACTTATGTCAAATGAAAGACTCTTACCATTTAACTAGCACACAATATAATGATAAAATATTTTATTTTATTTTATATTTATCAGAATTGTACACTCATCGGCTTGTGGCAACTGCTATACTATTATTAAAGTGAACACCCCTTATGGTGTGTCTTGAAACCCGCTAATAATTATTATAAAGTGAACACCCCTTATGATGTCTTGAAACATTTGTTTCTTATGCTGCCACGTGTCTACTTTTTTATTTGAAATTAAAAAAAAATTAAATTAGATAGATGAGAGGAGGGGAGTTGAAACAATACGACTTATGTTAAATGAATAAGACTCCTTTACACTTACTAAAACACAATATATGATAAATGTTTTATTTTATTTCTAATTTATTTGAATTGCCACACGCATCGCGGTTGGCAACCGCTAGTATATATATTGAGAGGGGTAATTTATGTGAAATTTGGCCGAACTGGTAATGGGCGTTATGAGCCACAGTACAAAGGACCGAGTAAAATGGCCATGTAAGTTACTTCGGTCGTATGGATATTTGAAGTAGTCCGGTCCTAAGGCCGTGAAGCTAGTCCGGTCCGACAGAAGATCGAAGTTAGGTCGGTCAAACAGTACTTTGGAGTTAGACGGTCCTAGTTACACCGGCCATGACATATTAGTTCGGTCTAACCACGCCATGGGTTGTGCATGAGAAGTCGACGTAAGAAGCAGTAGAAGGAAAGCTAGTTCAGCTTACTCTGCGGCTATGCATAGTCATGTTTACTTCAGTATTTATTGGAGTTCAGGCCATGTAAACCATCTACTCACTTGCGTTTAACAATTCGAACGGGGGTGTTGAAGGATAAGCATTATCTTCCCTTCAGGAGTATGAATCCTAGAGAGGACTCTGGCACTGGGGATAGAAGTAAAAGTCCTACCTAGGATTGTGCCACACGGAAACCTATAAAAGCTCACAACATCACCTTTGGAGAGGTACACACAAACTTTGATTTCTGAATACATAGAGCTTTTGTTCTATTTGTCAAGCTTGCTGACTTAAGCATTGGAAGGTTTCCGGCACACACCTGCCGCTAGCTCACGTTTGTGTTTTCAGGTGATAAAACGACGACGTACGGAGGGAGCAGACTTGGTCTACAGGAGTATACGAGAAGGTTTATTTCTTTCCCATCACAATTGGCGCTGTTTGTTGGGAATATCAGACAGGACAAAGCCTCTTGACAAGCTTTACCTCTTCAGGAACAATGGGCACACATTGAAGAATTACCACAGCTCCGCCATCGACGGCAAACTCCAGATTGGGGGCACAAGGCGTGAAGGATTACCTTCTATCCCTCCATGGCGAACTTGGAGTCCCAAGCCATAACCCTAGAAGAGACACCTAGGGGAAGGCGAACTCACAGCCCCCGTCACTCTCATTCACAAGTCCTGACAGGCAAAGGTGGAGGATTGATCCTCAAGTTCTGAAGGACCGCGTGAAGGCGCAATCGAATTAATAAGGACGATAACGCGGCGACAAGGAAGCCTTAAAGTGCCAGATGAAGGGAAAAGAGTGGCGACAGGAGAGGGGCGCAAAAAACAAGACGCCCCCTCGCTACTCAAAAGACTATGAAGGCATTCCAACGCCATCACAAGCTGAAAGTAGAAGCCTCAGACAGGCAATACTCAGTCTGGCACTCCAGAACTCGTTACTCTCAGGTCTGAGAGAACGAGATCATTGAGGTCTTACACAGAGGAAAGTACCTACCGACCCTCACACTCACACCAACAACATCATCCAAACAGACGGGAGTTGCCAAGATCATCCGAATTGCGAATCATGCTGGAAGAAAAGGCACGATGGAAGGAGGACACCAGGGCGCGCACCCTCGCAGAATTTTTGCCCTTCAACGATTGGCTTCCTCGATCGCATGGAAGCATCGAGGTTGGAATCGCCATTACCACGCCCTGCCTACGAACCGACGGACAAGCATTAGCAAGGCTGCAAACCTCACCGTTCATTCCGGCAATCGAAAACGCCGCCCCTACCTAAGGCTTCCTTCAGCCAAAATTCACTACGTGATGAGGGGAATACGGACCCATACATTCACCTAAGCACTTCTGCCAGGTTTATGGCGGCGTATATCGGCGAACGAGGCTCTAATGTGCATCCTCTTTCCCGTCAAGCCTTGGCGATCTAGGCTTGACTTGGTTTGAAAAACTTCCAGAAGGTAGCATAGCCTCCTGGGCCCAATTGGCAGAAGGCGTTGTCACAAGGTTCAGAACAAACACCAAAACCCCAGTGGAGATCGACCAGCTACTCTCCATTGACATGGGAGAAAAAAGAGACATTAAGGTTCTACAATAGTCGCTACTTGGGAGACATTCAATCAAATTGGGGACTACCCTACCAATCTCGCCATCGCACAGTACAAAGAGGCCTTCCAGTGGGAATAGACTAAGGGACTCAATCACCATGACACCACCCCTCACCATGGAAGCCTTGATGGAAAGAGTGCATCAGCACATCAGGGTAGAAGAAGATGTGACGTGTGTAGACGTCCCCCGAACGCCCCGGAGGGTTAGCTCACCGTTCTGTTCATTTGGGGTCACTACAGCTCGGACCTTGAATGTCACGGTTCCTAATCTGAACCAAAGAGTCCAAATCTGGCAAATCATTTTGAGAAACTAATTTTTGAAAAAGTAGTGCCAAACATGGACTGTTTGCCAGATACAGAGTCGCCACCTAAATATTTTTATTTTGGGAAATTTAGGAAAACCCTGACTCGGTGCCAAAAGGCCACGTGCGTCCGTCATCACCAAAGTCTGCTCGGCTCCGGGAACTTGGGTACGATTGGGAAGTCACTTCGTGAAGCACCCCCGCTCGCCCGATCTAACCGGCCTACTAACCATGATATCAATTTTTGAAAACATTGTGAGTTCTTATTCCGGTTATTAGCCTAGGTTACTATGTGATGCCACAGCAGATAAGTAAGACCGGGTCGCCCAGATTGGAACAAAACATTTCATGCTTGTTTTTGAAAATGGTTTGCTACCCGCAGGTAGGGCTTGAAACATATTTATATTTATTCCAATTCAGATAACCCAACCTTCATCCACAGGCATTCAGGCAGTATATATCAGATAAGCACACTAGCCTCATGGTAAGCATACTATTCATGGCAGCACTTACACGTATGCAAGGATGCTAAGCATAAAGCTTACCGAGTACTCCAAGCCAAAATAGAAACTCATTAGAAATCATGCATGATCCTAATTATACAGAAATGCCTAATTGCAACACATACAAATGCAATTATGGCAGGGCTTCGGCTATTCTAAGATGGTATATGAAATGCTAAGCTATCATTTATTCAATTTGGAATTGAAAGTCACATGCAAGTTAGTATGATGCGCGAGCCCGGTGCATGCAATACAGAAATGAATGATGCAAACATGCTGTCCATACTGTATGCTAATTTAAATATGCCCTAATTAACCATCGTAAGCTGGTAAAAATAAAAGGGAAGAAAAACGTGGGGTTGGAAGACATACACTCACCACTCACGCACATTATTACAGTTGATGGCCCTCGCGCAGAGGGGTCCG
>NW_021028196.1:113053-128197 GCF_004153795.1 Camellia sinensis
TCTCTCTCTCTCTCTCTCTCTCTCCCTTCCTCTATTTCCCCAACTATCAACTCTTGCTATAGGGTTTTATATGATTTATACTAAATAATTTCGTGTTGATTTCTTAAACTGGTTTGATTTCTAGAGCTTTATGGGTTTGATCTAGTAAATGGGTTTGATTTTACTGGTAAAATTTACTTTCGCCCTCTTTTTCCTTTCTCTCTCATTAGTTTCAAAGCCCTAATCCATTGATTGTGAATGTATTTGCATGTATGGCTACTCATTGATTGTGTATGTATTCTCATGTGTTCTGATTGTTTGAATTGAAATTTGATTCTATGATTGCAATAGTAAAAAATTTATTGGCTTCCATTTGATGATTATTTCTCAAATTTTGGGCAATACCCCTCATTTTGCTAGTTTTCAGGAGGCTTCTCAGTCTCACTCCATGGTTTTGCTACATTTGTTTTCTTAGATCTTGTGTAGCCTTGGATTTGGTGTTACAGTAATAGTGTAATTCTCTGAGATATATATCTGGTTTTTCTCAAGCTAATATCTTTGTTTATTGACCTACTTAAGATCTATATATTAAACATATAAGGAAGTCTAACTTATTAAGTCCTCCTATTCACACTCTCCTTTTACAGAACCCTATAAAATAATCTTGCATGTCCAGGGAGGTTTTACTTTTGGGCTTAAAAATTCAAAATGGCAACAAAGGAAGAATTGTTTTAAGACTGGGAAATATCTTTACGAAATGAATTTTTCTTAGTGAATTCACTCTCTCTCTCTCTCTCTGTGATTTAGTTTGATTAGATGTATGAATGTAGTAGTGTATATGCTTGTGTGTTTATAAGATTTGATTGTTTGAAGTTGTTTTATGGATTGTTGTCTTGTTATGTAAAAGTTTGATCTTTTTGACGCGTCATAATCAGAACTTTAACGGGTTATATCATGTTTGTTTTTTAGCTACTTTCAAGCCTTTTGCATAGTTTAGGATTATGATTGGATGGATTAGAAATTATTGGAACAATAAGATCCAGATCTAACATTTTAGTATGAGGTCGGTTTTTCTTGTTTCTTTTTTTACGAACTGTATCTTTGGGAGGAAAAAAAAAACTCAAATCATTGAGTTTTTAAGAATTAATAATTAAATTCATAAACTTTTTCACTAATCTGTAAGCAGAGTCCTTCTAGGATTCATACTCCTGAAAGATAATGCTTATCCTTCAACACCCCCCTCATTGCTTAAACCAAGTGAGATGGTTTTATCATGGCCGAACTCCAATATAACCGAAGTAAACATGACTATGCATAGCCGCAGAGTAAGCCGAACTAGCTCTTCCTTCTACTGCTCTTACGTCGACTTCTCATGCACAACCCATGGCGTGGTTAGACCGAACTAATATGTCATGGCCGGTGTAACTCTAGGACCGGTCTAACTCCAAAGTACTGTTTGACCGACCTAACTTCGATCTTCTGTCGGACCGGACTAGCTTCACGGCCTTAGGACCGGACTAACTTCAAAATATCCATACGACCGGAGTAACTTACATGGCCATTTTACTCGGTCCTTTGTACTGTGGCTCATAACGGCCCATTACCCAGTTCGGCCAAATTTTCACATAAATTACCCTCTCAATATATATACTAGCGGTTGCCACACGCGATGCGTGTGCAATTCAAATAAATAGAAATAAAATAAAACATTTATCATATATTGTGTTTTAGTTAAGTGGTAAGAGTCTTATTCATTTAACATAAGTCTAATGTTCAAATCCCCTCCTCTCATCTATCTAATTTAATTTTTTTTTTAATTTCAAATAAAAAAGTAGACACGTGGCAGCATAAGAAACAAATGTTTCAAGACATCATAAGGGGTGTTCACTTTATAATAATATTAGCGGGTTTCAAGACACCATAAGGGGTGTTCACTTTATAATAGTATTAGCAGTTGCCACACGCGATGAGTGTACAATTCTGATAAATATAAATAAAATAAAATATTTATCATATATTGTGTGCTAGTTAAATGGTAAGAGTCTTATTCATTTGACATAAGTTTAAAGTTCAAATCCTCTCATCTAATGTATCTAATTTTTTTTTATTTCAAATAAAAAAATGGACACGTGATAGTATAAGAAACAAAGGTTTCAAGACACCATAAAGGGTGTTCACTTTATAATAGTATATTTATTTCAAATAAAAAAGTAGACACGCGACAGTATAAGAAACAAAGGTTTCAAGATATCATAAAAGATGTTTACTTTATAATAGTATAGATAGATAAATATTTATAATAGTATATTTATTTCAAATAAAAAAGTAAACATGTGACAGTATAAGAAATAAATATTTCAAAATATTATAAATAATGTTCACTTTATAATAACATAGATAGATAGATAGATAAATAGATAGATAGATAGATATTTAAAAAATTAAAACGTGAACTAAAATAACGAAAATGGATTTGGAATTGAAGAAGAAAACGGAAACAATCTGAAACCGTCCATTCCTTTCGTAATCGTACGGCCTTGAATCCCTCATTTTTTTTTTTGGTTCGAACATTCTGGAACACAGAGCCCAACGCAGACAGCGTCCT
Source organism: Camellia sinensis (assembly GCF_004153795.1). Taxonomy (NCBI): domain Eukaryota; kingdom Viridiplantae; phylum Streptophyta; class Magnoliopsida; order Ericales; family Theaceae; genus Camellia; species Camellia sinensis. Next base: position 115,638 of record NW_021028196.1, read on the forward strand.
ATAAATTCCAACTTATTTCCTTCCACCTTACCCAACAATTCGTGAACCCTAGTTTACGTTACCATACTCTCTCTCTTCCCCTTTCTCTCTCATCTTCCAGTCAATCCAGAGCAGCAGCAGCAGCAGCAGCAGCAATGGCGGGAAAGGGAGAGGGACCAGCGATCGGAATCGATCTGGGCACCACATACTCATGCGTCGGAGTTTGGCAACACGATCGAGTCGAGATCATCGCCAACGACCAAGGAAACCGTACCACCCCTTCCTATGTAGCCTTCACCGACACCGAGCGTCTCATAGGGGATGCTGCCAAGAACCAGGTCGCCATGAACCCCATCAACACTGTCTTCGGTAACTCTCTCTCTCTCTCTCTCTCTCTCTCTGATTCAGTTTGATTAGGTGTATGAATGTAGTAGTGTATATGCTTGTGTGTTTATAAGATTTGATTGTTTTAAGTTGTTTTATGGATTGTTGTCTTGTTATGTAAAAGTTTGATCTTTTTGACGCGTCATAATCAGAACTTTAACGGGTTATATCATGTTTGTTTTTTAGCTACTTTCAAGCCTTTTGCATAGTTTAGGATTATGATTGGATGGATTAGAAATTATTGGAACAATAAGATCCAGATCTAACATTTTAGTATGAGGTCGGTTTTTCTTGTTTCTTTTTTTACGAACTGTATCTTTGGGAGGAAAAAAAAAACTCAAATCATTGAGTTTTTAAGAATTAATAATTAAATTCATAAACTTTTTCACTAATCTGTAAATATTTTATAAAAATCCCACTGATGTGTAATTTCCCCTAATTTATTTGTGAAGTACGTAACTTTTGTTTTGGTTGTCTTTTTATGGTAATTACATCTGCCTAGATATACAGGGTACTCAATAGTGTGTTGATATTTGTTTTAATCTTTGTAACAAGCAACCTTATTGGGGGATTGAATTGGATCGGGGCAGAATTGTTGTATGTGGGCTTTGATTTCAATTCATTTTGGGTGGAATTAGTTATTGGTCCTTTTCCATTATTGTCTTTTTAACATAATTGATGATTGAAAAAATTTCGAAGACCGTCACACTATGGGTGATTGATTGTTTGCAATAAGTTTTTGCCTTGAAAAACTCCCCCTTTCTCTCTGTTGCACTTCTTTTTACATACATAAAATTATTCTTAGCCCCATCTCCTGTTCTTACTCAAAAATGAATTTGAGTGAAAACTTTATTTGACATGAAACAATCCAATGAACAATCTCGTATTTCAGCACAAGGTTGAGTAAAAGCTTCAGTAATGGTAAAGTCTTCAAATTTGATTCTTCCTTTATTTGGATTAAAAATAATTGAGTGAAACTCAATTTGATATAAGTTTGAGGCAAAGGAGTGGAGAAGTTTTTGACTATTTTTACCCAAATTTAAATTTGATATAGGTTTGAGTTGATGATTGGAGTTGCTTTAGTACACCCTTACTCTTTTCATTTTGATGTCTTTTAGATTTTTAAAATACATATTATCTTTTGCTAATAGGTCATTCTAGTGTAAATAGAATATGCGAGTCTATTGTATCTGTTTCTTCCTATGTTGTGTAGCCTTCCATTGATGTTTGTTAGTATTTGTTAAGTTGCTTGTGTTGTTTAACAATGAATAAATAATAAATGCTGTGCAGATGCAAAGAGGTTGATTGGTAGGAGGTTCGCAGATGCATCTGTGCAGGGTGACATTAAGTTGTGGCCTTTCAAGGTCATTCCTGGTCCAGGTGATAAACCCATGATTGTTGTCAACTACAAGGGCGAGGACAAGCAGTTTGCAGCTGAGGAAATTTCTTCCATGGTTCTCATCAAAATGCGTGAGATTGCAGAGGCGTTCCTTGGTTCCACTGTGAAAAATGCTGTGGTCACTGTCCCTGCCTACTTCAATGATTCTCAACGTCAGGCAACAAAGGATGCTGGTGTAATTGCTGGTCTCAATGTGATGCGTATCATCAATGAACCCACTGCCGCTGCCATTGCTTATGGTCTTGACAAAAAGGCAACCAGTGTTGGCGAGAAGAATGTGTTGATCTTTGATCTCGGTGGTGGTACTTTTGATGTCTCTCTTCTCACCATTGAAGAGGGTATTTTTGAGGTGAAAGCCACTGCTGGAGATACCCATCTTGGAGGTGAAGATTTTGACAATAGAATGGTGAACCATTTTGTTCAGGAGTTCAAGAGGAAGAACAAGAAGGACATCAGTGGCAACCCCAGAGCTTTGAGGAGATTGCGGACTTCCTGTGAGAGGGCAAAGAGGACTCTCTCCTCCACTGCCCAGACCACCATTGAAATTGATTCCCTTTACGAGGGTATTGATTTCTATTCCACTATTACCCGAGCCAGATTTGAGGAACTCAACATGGATCTCTTCAGGAAGTGTATGGAACCGGTTGAGAAGTGTTTGAGGGACTCTAAGATGGACAAGAGTAGTGTTGATGATGTTGTTCTTGTTGGTGGATCCACTAGAATTCCCAAAGTTCAGCAGCTTTTGCAGGACTTCTTCAACGGGAAGGAGCTTTGCAAGAGCATCAACCCTGATGAGGCTGTGGCTTATGGTGCTGCTGTCCAAGCTGCTATTTTGAGCGGTGAGGGTAATGAGAAGGTCCAGGACCTCTTGTTGTTGGATGTCACACCTCTCTCTCTTGGTTTGGAAACTGCTGGTGGTGTAATGACTGTGTTGATTCCTAGGAACACCACGATCCCGACAAAGAAAGAGCAAGTCTTCTCCACATACTCAGACAACCAGCCTGGTGTGTTAATTCAGGTCTATGAAGGTGAGAGAACAAGGACCAGGGACAACAACTTGCTGGGAAAATTTGAACTCTCTGGCATTCCTCCAGCTCCTAGGGGTGTTCCTCAGATCACAGTGTGCTTTGACATAGATGCCAATGGCATCCTCAATGTATCTGCCGAGGACAAGACCACAGGGCAGAAGAACAAGATTACCATCACTAATGACAAGGGTAGGCTCTCTAAGGAGGAAATCGAGAAGATGGTTCAAGAAGCAGAGAAATACAAGTCTGAGGATGAAGAGCACAAGAAGAAGATTGAGGCAAAGAATGCACTGGAGAACTATGCATACAACATGAGGAATACAGTCAAGGACGAGAAGATTAGTGCCAAACTTTCTGCAGATGATAAGAAGAAAATTGAAGATGCGATTGAGCAGTCGATCCAGTGGCTGGAGGGTAACCAGCTTGCTGAGCCAGACGAGTTTGAGGATAAGATGAAGGAACTTGAGAGCATCTGTAACCCTATCATTGCAAAGATGTACCAGGGTGCAGGTGATGGCATGGGTGGTGGTGCCATGGACGATGACGAAGATGTTCCTACTGCCGGTGGAAGTGGTGCTGGTCCTAAGATCGAGGAGGTTGACTAAGATCGTGGTTTCCTTGTCTGTGGTTTATTTATTGTCTCTTTGAATATTTTGAAATTTATTTTTATGATCTGTACTAGAATTGCTACATTTGAGGCTTTGAACGTTTTAATGGTAATTTTGTTAGAGGCCAGCTGGAATGTTTTAGATTTCTTGTCTTGATTTGGCATTTCTTGGCTAAAATTATTAGTCTCTTCTTCTCATCCAGTACTCTCTCATCGGATTTCATGGCCGATATACTGAGTTTTCCGAGTACACCATATCCAGTGCTTTTTCATCCCCAACTTTCTTTCCACAAATAATTTCCAATTTCATAGTGAGCAATGGGGAAATTATTTAATATTTTTGGAATATTATGTGTTTTTATGTTTTAATCAATTATCATTTAGCATGTTTTTATCATGTTCTTAACTCCTTAACACAATATTTTATTTTTTCATCTATATTTAATGAAAAAAAGTTAGGGATCATGAAATTTTTTTTATGAAAATGATCATAAAAGAGTTATGATCCTTAGATTACCTTGACTAGTATGTGGTGTTTTATTCTGAGTATAATTCAAGGGTTACAAAATTTTTATGATTATTTTTATGAAATATTTTTCATGATACTTAGCATTATTGAAGTGATGTGGTAGAGAGGTGATATGATGTGGTAGAGAGATGATGTGATTTAAATAAGATGATGTGACTTAAATAGCGTAGTGACTTTTTAACTTTTTTAGGACACCCCAAACAAGGACTTAATATCATTCAATATGTCTCTTCATATTTTTAATCACTTAACATAATACTTTACTTATCCACCCATTATAATACTACACTCAACACAATACCTTTCTATCTTCGCCCATCATAATATAATAGAATATCATATGTCCATGTTTCGAAATTACTGAACAATTAATTTTGACGCTCCTGAATTTGTGTTAATTCACTGATCATTTGATTTTTCTTTCGGCTGGTCATCTAAGAACAAGGATTTACAGTTGCGATTAACAAATGTGACAACGGCAGTTGATAAAGAGTTGCACTAGTTGTTTGGACGATTAACACAATAACCCACTATCTTCACCCATCATAATATAATAAAATATCAAATGTCCATGTTTTAAAATTAATAAACAATTAATTTTGACGCTCTTGAATTTGTGTTAACTGACTGATCATTTGATTTTTTTTTCGGCTAGTCATCTGGGAACAAGGATTACAGTTGCGATTAACAAAGGTGACAGCTGCAATTGATAGGAGTTGCATTAGTTGTCTAGACAATCATTGAGTTTACGAAATTCATCGCCAGATTATAAAATTTCGGCGATTTGAACAAATTTAAGTTCGGTATATCAATTTATATGTTTGTTTTCAATTTTTTAATAACATTTTTTTAAAAAAATTCTACTTTCTTATTTTTCGTATTTTTTGTTTTTACTGAATTTTTTTTATATTTTAAACAATTTTTAAAATTTTTAGACACAGCTAACATAAATACACTTAAAAAGTATAATTTTCATGAAAAAAATCTTTAAAAAATTCATTAAATACCAAAAATATAAAATAAAACATGAAAATTCAGTATATTTTTTATATTTTTATGTATTTATTAATTTTTTAAAATATTTTTTTCATAAACATTTACTTTTTGATATATCTAAGTAAGATGCATTTAAAAAAGTAAAAAAATTGTTAAAATTTTAAAAATATTTACTAAAAACAAAAAACATGAAAAACAAAATATTTATTTTTCAAAAATTGAATTCAAAAAACTGAAACCAAACACTGAATAATTTTTCTTTCATAATTGTGGATTCATCCATTAAATGGTTTGTTTAGCATGTGCAAGAGGCCAAAATAGGTACACATTAAATGGTTTGTTTAGCATGTGTTAAGCACATTATTTTATTTAGGTCATAATCATCTTATTTAAGTCACATTACTTGTTTATTATATCATTTCAAATTCAACTCATATTTCACATTTTTTTCATAAAAAGTCAAAAAGTATACTAATCTAACTTTTCTAAACAATTATTTTTTTATTCAAAAATTTTGTGTAGCTATAATTTATTTAAAATGTGATTTCGTCCCACCATTTTAGGATTAAAGCCTCGTTTAATAATATTAATATCATTTTTTAGTATGGAAGTTAAAAAGTCATTAAAAAAATAAAAAAATCAACAGTTTATATTAAAAAGTCAAAAATTTTATTTTTTCTTTATTTTTTACACATATTTTAGTAAAAAATTAAAAATTCATTCCAAATATACTTGTTTTTTTATCTCATATTTTAGTCAAAAAATTAAAAAATTATTAAAATAATCTATTTCCAAGCGAGACCTCAATCTAAATCATGTAACTTTTTTTTGTTTCTGAGTTATGCTAGGAACTCCAAATATTTTATCAAATTTTTTACCAAATCTTTCATATAAATGTAAGACTCATGCATATGTCAATTTGTGTAAATCTCACTCCATAAGAGAAATTTGGTAAAATATATAATAATATATTTGGGATGCATTTCTCTTTGTTTCCGGGGGATCGGTGCAACAAGTTAATACACACGGCGGTTATTGAGGAGCGAGATACGAGAGAGACATTAGTGTGAAGGAAATATACAATTTTATTGAAGTTGTGTGATCAAGATACTACTTTAATTTTCTTCATTTTTAAAAAACGAGTTAGATTTAAGAATTTTGTTTTCAAACAAAGTTGCCGTTTTGCAATTTAGTTGGAACTAAAAAAGTAAAAAAAAAAAAAAAAATTAATGGTAATGCTACGTCGCTCGAAAATGGCCCCCCTGAATCCCCCTAAAAGGCAAAAACAACGTCGTTTTTGCCTTTTTTTTTTTTTCCAGATGCAGAAATCAGAAGAAGGAGAAGAGGAGGAGGAGGGGAAGGAGGAAGGAGGAGGAGGAGGAGGATTGGAGGGGGCCCTAATCACAGGGGGAGGAAGAGGCGGAGGCAGGGCCGGAGGCGGAGACGGCGGTCAGAGCTGGAGCTGCTGCTGCTGCTGCGACGAGTTGGCGGTGAGGCGACGACGGCGGGCAGCGAGGCTCACAGCCCTCTTCTTCCTCTCTCTCTCTCTCTCTCACTCGCCTCTGTGATTTCGGGAGATTCGGGGGAAAAAATTAGGGGGACAAATCGTTATCCTAAAATTAAATAAATCAATAAGATTAAATATCACTATAATGATTTTATTTTTTCTCTTACAACCATTACATCTAAACAAAAAAAAATTCAAAATTTCTTTTCAAAAGAAGCCAATTTAGTTAGGTTAAATTAGCCAAAAAGTATGACTAAATTAGTTCTTCTCAAACAAAGAGTTTGGTTAAAGAAAACTCATTATTGATGTTCTTCACATTACACTCTATTTAGAGAAATTTTTATATGTTAATAGATATCATGTGACATTATTTTCTATCAATCACAAATATATGTCATTTATTTTTTTTCAAACACTCAACATAAATATAATAGATCTTACTGTCAAATTCAATAATAATAAAAATACCACATCCCATCTATGTTCTTGGCATACAAAAATTTCTCATTTGTTTGGGTGTGGGTCTACATTCATCACTTTCAACATCGACAATCATTTTAACAAAGGCCTTAAACACCCACACACCCCCATTAACAAAGGGGCCCTAAATTATTTTAACCCAACTTCAACAAGAGAGACTAGTTAGGTTTCCATCACTCTCCACATGTCAATTATTCTGGTGAAACAAACCCACACACCCACACCATCCATATGCTTAAGAGCTAAGAAAGCAAACCAAGAAAAGAAAGCGAAATTAGAGAAAAGAAAAGAATGAATGTGAAGGTCATATCCAATTATACTCGTTACAAATGTGAGTGAACAAGACACTAACCTTTGACTATTATTACCGCGAGAATTCCTTATTGGGAAGTGATTTTTGGGGGTTTTTTTTTTTTTAGCTAAAATAGTCATAAAAAATAAAATAGGCTTTTTAGCTCAATAAGACAAAACATTACATCCAAATCATAATGATTACATTATTTCTCTGACAAAAAAATTAAAAAAGAAAAAAAAGCCAAATGTACTCTTCCTAAGCCAAGCTTTTTAACTCCAGGTTAAAATAATCAAAAAAATCAAGAAGTTAAAAAGTCAACCCAATTTCCAAATAAAGCCATAATATCTTTAATGGACTCTCTAATTTACATATTAAAGTATGACCAAAAGTTTAAAAAAATGAAATTTTATTTTTTGTATTAATGTGTTTGGTAGTTTACTCAGTGCATGTGTCACAATAGTATTCCTAAACAAATGAATAATTTTTCAAAAAATATTTAAAATCTCTAAAACATCACTATTAAATTTACTCTCTAATAAACGTGAACGGTTTCCTATCAATTAATATTAATTTATTTAAAAATGAATAATACTATATGTATTAATTAATGTACTAATTAGTATACTAACAGATGATGTGACATAATTTAAAATTTTTTGAATATTTGTAATTTGTATAATAAGGGGGATCAATAATAATGTCACAACACTAGTTAATACACTAGTGTTTATATTAATTAGTGTATGTATCACCACCTTTTAAAAATCAACTAATACTTAAACTCCTATCAAGTCAATGTAAATAAATTTAAAATTACTATTTAAACTTCTATCAAGTCAATGTAAATAAATTTAAAATTACTATTTTAAAAATCTCTACCATTACTATAATCTTTCCTCCAAACCCATATTCACTTCCATGCAAAACACATACACATTTTGAGTAGGACTCCACAACAACATAACCAGATTCTCTCAGATCCTTTCCAGTCAAAAACATCAATATACAGTGTGTTTCTTCAATTATGTTCCCATTTCCTAAAGTGGCACACTATCGTTGGCTCCAGTAATGTGACTATGTGCTCCCCATCATATATATATATATATATAGAGAGAGAGAGAGATCATATAAACCCAAAATGGAAGGAATCAAAATTCAATTTTGATCAAACTCTGTTTTCACTCTCACCATGAAAGTTTTTTGAACCCAATCTCTCTCTTCACATATAGTTGTATATCCATGAAGCTTTGTTCTTTATGCTATGAACCTAAAAAAAAATCATCTTCATTTATCCTTCAAATTCAAATCCAAACCCAAAATCCTTTGTTTTCTTCTTCTCTCTTTCACTCATCATTGATGCACATAAATAGCTATACATATGTATATATATATAGAGAGAGAGAGAGAGAGAAGATGAGAGGCAATTTGCAGAAAAAAAGTATCATACAAATCCAAACGTGTTTGTAAATCTTCACCAAACCCAGAAATTCCAACAAACTCTACATCCTCACACTACTCCCTCCACCACTGCCATGAAAGAACCCAATAGAGACGGATGAAAGGAGGGCTCCGGTGGCGGAGAGGAAGCTACCAGTTTTTGGGATTCGACAGCTCCGGTGTCGATTTGATAAAGACGAAGCTGTTTGAAAGAGAGAGAAAGAGAGAGAGAGAGGGATTTGAGGCAGAGTCTGTGTTTGAGAGGAGGAAGAGAGGAGAGCGATTTCAGAGACATTGGGTCGGATAGAGAGAGATAGAGAGGAGAGACAAAGGGTTCATGCGCATGAGTCCAAAATGGAGTGAGAGGGTGCCAACACATTCGGGCGATTCGAGGGTTACAAATTCGAGCTACAAATCATTTGTGTTAAGTATTTTAGAAAGAAAAATGTTTGAGACCTTTAAATTAGCTCCCTAATCGTGGCATCATGGGTGTCAACTTTTTATTTGTCACGCAACTCAAATCATATATGCCCCACTCCTTCATATATGCCCCACTCCTTGACACATAATTGTGGCTGCATTTGTGGGTTTAAAATTGTACGTCTCTAGCATTTCTCTTTTATAAATCTTTTACATATTATAGGATCATTATTATTTTTTAATGTATTTTATAAATTATAAATGACTCTTTACAATTCTTGATTTAACAACTAAGGTTCCCATAATTAAACATATTTTTTTTTGGTGCGATACCACATCAATTTAATAATTTGCTTTCTATAACTATGAATATTCAAGATAAATGTGACCAAATGGTTTTATGCACGATGAAAAAAAACAGACCAAGGTCCTAATTGATGGGTATATAATGAGTACCAGGAAAAGCAACACTGGTATCTTGGGCACCAGACCATACTGGACAAGGCAAACCAAAAACCCAGTTCAAATCTCAACAAACATGCATCAAATTTAAGTAGCAACCAATAAGCCCCCACAGTTAATCAGATTAGGGCTTAGAAAATAAAAAATAAAAAAAATCGACGACCCTAATTGATGGGTATGACATTAAACCAATCAGTAAAAAGGACAAGGGCAAACCCAAAACCCAGTTCAAATTTCAACGAAGATGCATCAAATCAATCAGATTAGGGCTTGGACTGAGCGTTTTCACGCACAGTTTGAAGTAGATAAACCAAACAGAAGGGTACTTAAAAATGGAGATTGAATGAGAATAATTACCTGAACGGAGCTAGAGGTGGAGAGATAGCGGAGGAGTGAGAGAAATTGTAACGAATAGTAGCGTGCTAGCGACGACGGGTCGGCTAGAGAATAACTCGAACTCGTCTCTGCGATTGGGAAATGGAAATATATAAACCCTAGGGGAACCAACGGGTTGCTTATTCGGGGACGGGTCGAACTCGAACTCGGCTCGCCCATGGATGGCAACGGCTTAGGATATGGGTCGGGCCTCTATCCCTACCCCACCCCCATTTCTGTTGCTTGGCCTCACTTCCGACCCGAACTCATTAAATTCTTCACCACCCCTCTAAAGTGAAAAATGTAGGGTATGTTTGGTTTGGGTTTGTAGGGTGATTTTGGAAAAAAAAATTTAAAAAACTTGTTTGGTTTGTAATTTTTTCAAAACAATTTTTAAAATCACTTTTTCTCTCTTACACATCAATCAATCGCTTTTTCTCTCTCTTCTCTCATTCTCAATCACTTTTTGTCTCTCACATATCTACTCAATTATAACAAAATATCAAATTACTCCAAACTCCCAAACTCAAAAACTACTTTTAAAATACACAATCAAACAAATCAAAAAAATTTCTAAATTCTCTCCTTAAAATAATTTTAAAAAACTACTCTTTTAAAATCAAACCAAACATACCGGTAATCTTCACTCCCCATCTAGTTACACAACTGCTTTATAACTTTTCTCAAAAAAAATACTTGGGAGGAAGTCAATTTCCTCAAGTGGACTAGTTTATAATACAGATTCTCAAGCTTCAACCTCATATCCTCAGTATCCTGCACCTAAATCAAAACATCTTATCACAGATCCAAGTACAATAGATCAATTTAAAAGTCACCACCATCCATTATCAATTTAGAATATAATCAAGTAATATTTCAGTCCCATCCCCTGTCATTTGTGTTTTAACTTACAAAAGCAAGTATTTAGGGATTACAAACAGTCTAATAATGGACCAATAACAAGTTACACCACACAAGTAAGAAATGAATACTGAACAAATCTCTAAGAACCATTACCCTCATAACCTCGTGCCTTATCCCTGAAATTTCTTTATTGAATATTTATCAGGTGCAAAACAATCTCAGGATCAAGAATCTTGGGGGGTTTCAAACCTAGTAGGAGTGTCAATGCCCATCATGCAGCAAAGGCCTGATATTAAAATTATAAGCAAAACAATCCCCTGAACATCACAAGAAGAAACAATATCAGAATGAAGTGCATTTCATAAATGCCATTAGATAAAACCACAAAATAAAGATACAGAAGGATTGCTTCTGGGCTATGCATTTGGATGGCAAGAATCTTTAACGAAAATGGAAATCTCATTATTAGGAATTGCATTACCACTACCAGTAATAAAATTCTTGTGTCAATATTCAAGCGTTGGTTTCATTAGGAAATATGTATGAAAAAATGATAAAATTTTAAAATTTGGTAGGCCCAACTATAGTTTTTACTCTTGGAGCACAAAACATTCCTCCAACAATCTTAGATTCTCAAGGGAGAGTGGGAAAATCAGATTCCTACCTAGTTTGGGAATGTGATTCTAGCTTGAATAGGTTCTCAATAAATCATATTTTTATTCCAATCCATTCCAAACTGAAATCATGGGTAGTACAAATCACATTCCATTCTTACTCAAGATTCCTGTCATCCAAACTGAGCAAGACACAATCCCTGTGTTTCACACTCATCCGTAGTTAAACGTGGATTTCACCAAAAGGAAAAGATAGCGAGTGACTTACAACTAAGAGTCCTTCCAAAAGTGATGATTTTATCTCGCAAACTCCATCACAAACCCTCGAATCGACTGCTTCATTTCCCGGGCTACTTTCTGCAAGAAACCTTTCTAGCTCCCGAAAAGAAGGATACTGAATTGACCTAACTGGATCTGAAACATAGAGAACCGTATATCTTGCCCCAGACTGCTCCACAGAATTGATAAGCTCGGAGAAAATCTGCCCTGCATGTTTGACCAAACTTTTTTTTATAAATATTCCAGCTAAAATGACATGTTAAAGGACTATAAAACTAAATTATCTTCAATGCCTGCATGAGATATTGTGTCAACATACTTTCAGAATGTGAGCTTCCTTGGCAGGCCACAACCAGATCTGCCTGCCCCTTCGGTCTGTTTTCCATCCTTGAAACTAGATAGTCCTGCTCATATTTCATTGTGAGAAAACAGCATTAAACCTTTCCCATACACCTGCTATATTTTTTAATGAATTTCATAAAATTACTGATTATATACTAGATAGTTACATTGACTGTGTGCAAGTCTGCAAGTTTTTCATAATTTCCTCCCTCTAAAGAACAGGACTCCAGGAAAGCAACTTTACTGGCACCAAAATTATGCCCACAAGTTTCTGTAAACTCTGAAATCAACATACTTTCCATCACCTCTTCATTCTCTGAAGCAGCAATATAGGGGAATGCCAATGAAAAATTGGCCCTTGTAAAAGAGACCTGCTCATCAAGATGAAGTTGTAACCATGAGGCACAAGTTGGAGGCAATTTTTAGTGTTGGAAACCTGACTCATTATCACTAATGGAGGAACTAGTTCAGCACAGTCAAGATGGGTTACCTTGAGAAAGTCCACAAGTTCTGAGTCTGCATGTTTGGCTCCAAAAATATCCGACGATTGTAACTATGGATGA
>NW_021028196.1:143056-163645 GCF_004153795.1 Camellia sinensis
AGGTGAATTAGAACAGCATCAATCAAACTCTAGTGGAGATTTACACCACAATTTTAACCTGAACACGGCTAACCGCTTGCATTCACTTTGAATGACATTTAATTTTATGTCTGCTTGCAGAAACATGACATATTCAAGAAAAGAATTGATTCTCATGGTAATGTAATAGAAGAAAGGCAGGAGGGTATTGGTGCTCCCAAGGTCAGTATAAATAGTTCTTGAAATCCACCAGTTGTTTGCGTACTATAGTGAGTCTTTTTTCCATATCTTTTTGCACTACATTTTGCAATGGCTTTGGCACATTAGAAATGTCTAGTCTCTCGTTATAAGAAATGCCTATATGTAGCATTATCCATGAATGCCATTTCAAAACTCACGAGAGATTCTTATGCAAAAGGGGCCTCATTTTGATTGAGACATTATGTTCAACGTGTCAAACTATCTCCGTTTTCCTGCAGCATTGTTGTGGTTGTGGTGCAGCCACTTTTAAATCATTCATAATTTAATGCTTAATAATGAAATTATATTCCTTTTATGCTCTTTTTGGTTTTCATATTTTCCCTTATGTTTATACTGACTTTTTATAAACGGCACAGATTGAAAAGCCTTTACAAAGACATGGTGGAAGACTTGAACACAATGAGACATACTGTGGTTCATGCTATGGTGCAGAAGCGGTATGCTTTTCTATGGCCTCGTGTGTTGATGCTTGGCTAAATGTTTGATTATGAAGCTTATATATATAATTTACATAAGAGCTTATGGATTGTTGAGCTAGACCTATTCAGTTAATTTGTTTAAAGATTTAATTTGGAATAAACACCAATTTACTTTGGAGGAACCTCTTATAATTCCTAGCAAGGATACAGATACAGGACACAGATACAACACAATATAGGCACATGTTGATGTGGTAATTTCAATAAATCAGTACACAGTTCTCAGGGCACTATCCTTGCAACAAAAGTTTTGAAAAATTTAGTTAATTTAAACATTTACCTGCTTTGGTCAAGCTATGATAAAAATCTTGGGTTTTTTATATTTTCATTATATAGCTTTTTCTAATTTAGTAAGCAAGCAAAATTTATTTATTTTGCACCTCTGGTTTTGGTTTCCATTATATTATGCTGCAGAACAAATTCAACTCATTCAGGAAAGAAGCTTCCTGTTTCTGTTGCTTATGGATAATCCCATTTCTTGCTATTTTGCAGTCAGATAATGATTGTTGTAACTCTTGTGAAGATGTTCGTGAAGCATATCGAAAGAAAGGTTGGGCGATATCAAATCCAGATATGATTGATCAGGTCTGCTAGTTTTTTTCCTTCTTCTCAAAAGATACTGTTTTATTGCCATGCATATTCCTAAGACAGCCTCCTTTCGTGGGGCACAAGATCACTTGAAGCACAATGCACAACCTAGATGTTATTCATTGGTGTGATGCTGTGAAGTGCAACTCCATTTTCTCATCGTTGCCATATATTAAAATGCTGATGTGTGGGTGTTGTTTTTATCATTGGGGTTGAACTATTTGCATGTGAGACCATTCTGATGCTTGAAAATGACTGAAATTTTTGTTTGATCGGTGAACTGACTTTAGCTTCCTTCCAAATCTTACTTGCATATATATCTGAAAAAATCTTACAAGTTTATATGTCTATATGCATGAATCTATTTTGATAATTGATAAGTTATTATGGTAACATGCTTCTAACTTTATAGAATCTTTAGCAAGATGTAAGGATGCTTAAGACAATGATTGTGTAATTTCTCAGCATAGCTGCCCTATAGAAAGTGTGCATGAGCCCTTCACATGTATGGATGAAATGAATTCCTAATATACACAGCCTCAAAGAAGTTTGTAATATTTTGAAATATAATGAGTTGTGCACATCAAGCACAGCGGAATTTATATTTGCTCTCTGGAAAATTTCTTGTCTACTCTCAAATTTCCCAAGTCAGTCATCTGTAGGAAAACATCACACAACTCTCTTTGGAATTACACTCGCCACCAAATATTATAAACACTTGCCACCATGTGCTGAAGCGGGCTATAAACAACTAGACCAAGTGAAACCGTGACAGAGAAAGAAAGATACAGCTTAGGTGAAGTGTAGCTTTATTCTTCTTTCTTTTTATATATTTATTTATATTTTTTGTGTGTTTCTGATCTACAATACTCCTGTTTCTGATTTGCTTTAAACCTTTCCCAACCCTAGAAATTTTGTTGCATAACCCTAATTTGTTGCCCATCCATCACAATGGCTCAAGCCTAGTACTTAGGAGAACACAAAACAGTCCTATGTTCTTGTTCACGGGTTACTGTTCACAGTGCAGGAACAACCCCAGAACCAAGGTTTTAAAAAGCGACTGTAACAGTTACGTAACACCATTACGTAACGGTTGTGGTGGTTACTGCCACCCGTTACGGCTACTTTTGCGGTGTGATTGAGATTCACAGGTGTGTCAGTCGTAGCGGCTGCCGTAACGGTGTCGTAACGGTTCCAAACTATTCTTTTAAAAAAATTAAAAAATTAAAAAAAAAATCTAAAAATGGGAGAAGATGGAGGAGTAAGAGATAAAGAGAGAGAGAAGAGGGAAGATGAAGAACATGTTATGATTTGTTGAAGTTGAAGACCTATGCTATTCTATTCAGCTGCTATCACTCAACCATTTTGTTTGAGTGTGTCTATCTATATATTGTTTGATGATAATAATAATAATAATAATAATAATAATAATAATAATAATAAGTGTAGTCATCATCTATTTGGCTATATATATATATTTAGGCTCTTATTTATTCTTTTATTTTTGTCATTGTTTATCTTATATATAATAGTTAGTGCTTGATTTTTTATATAATATAAAGACATTAATTATTAAAATAAAATGTAAAAAACTCAATTTATAGTGATTTAAAAATATGAAATATATTGGATCATACTTAAAAATTTACAAAAATTGATCAATATTTATTTTTAACCAAATAAATATGATCATGGAAAAAAATATGCGTATCGGTAAGTTTTTTTCAAATTGTGCGAAAAATAAAAAAATTTACGGTTGCGGTAACCGCAACCGTTACACTACGGCCTTTACACCCCACAATCGCAACCGCGTCACTGCCACCGTTACGGCAACCGCAACCACTTTTCAGAATCTTGATTCTGGGTCACCAATTAGCTCACGCGTCTTCTGCATCCGAAGAACCCGCAGCTGGCACCTCTGGATTTGAAATAAATTGCTAATTAAAATGGTCCACAAAAACTCTCTGAATGGCCTTTGGTTCGGTAATTAAATTACCAGCCGCGCCTTGAATGAATGAAATATGATTTCTGAGTCGCCTCCAAGATGCCATATGGTGAAAAAACTTCTTGTCGCGTTCTCCTAACTTCATCCACTGTTGCTTTGACCATTGTGCGCAGTACATCTCCTGTTTGTGAAGCAATCCATTCAATTGTTGTCTCAGTTCCCACTCTTTGGACACATTCCTATTCCACTGAAGCAAAGACTGAACTTGCTGAAGCTGGCTTGGAATATCATCAATTTGACCTTGTGTGCTTCGGAAGGACAAGGCATGCCAATTCTTCAAAGGTTTTAACAATATTGATTGTCGTTGTGTGAGTTGACCCCTGTATTGGCACCTGCCAAACTTTCTTGATGATGTTCTGCGTTGTTTCATCTACCAACCAGACCGCCTCAAATCTGTACCGCCGTCAAAATAGGACATAATCATCCATTCATAAAATCCATAAAACATAATAGAAATGTTACATATTATATTCATCAGAGTATTCTTTACAAAAGATATTACATATTAGCAACAAAATGGATGCCTTACGGGCATACAGTTTGTCCAAGGCATCACTTGGTTACAACAAAAGAATCCTAACTCTATACATAGAAAGCCCGATGCTTGAATATACATTTAACATCTAAACGAATAACAAAAGGGAGTCTTCAACTCCAAAAACTCCCAAGCTAAGATCTTGAAGGTGACATATTACTTGTACCTGAAAAAATGGTATCTCAAGTAGGGTAAGCCAATGTCCAATAGAGATATGCCAAATATTATATGAGAATTAACTAAAACATTAGCATTCGATAAATGTTTAACACTTGAAAATTAAGTTACATTCTTTCCATAATCAATCAACATTGACATCCATATTTCAATCCACTTCAATTCAAAATGAGACTACAATTCATATCATCAACACTTCAATCATCAACATCATTCAGATGTATATAAGATTTCGGGACTTCACCCTAGACACTCCGGCCAACTTAATTATCAATGGAGTCCATTTCCTATCTCCTCCCAAACAAAGATGCATATGCAATGTATTTAAACATGTTGTCATATATAATGACCAATTAAATCACATATTCAATGTGTTAATCCAACCGTAATATTCAATGACATAATCCAATTGATTAGTTTTAATTTACCTAATCATCATGCAGTTTCTATAACAATCATGGCTATCCTCCACCGATAGCTCAAAACAGTTATCTCTAAATAGATAAATAAATCTATCAAACAGATAAATTATTAACTTTTCCATAGGTGAGTGATTTATCAATCCAACTACACTATTTAATCACAATTTCCCCAAATTTCATAATTCCCTAAACAATTTCATATTTTCACAATGATTTCACTATTTAAACAAATAATTTATATAATGCAAATTAAGGCATTCTCCCAATTTTTTTAAACATTGCACCCAAGGCCAAATTTTCCCCATTATACACAAACAACCCCATTTTCAAGATCTCACATACATATAGCCCAAAATAGAAAAACCCTCTTTTACTATTCCAAACTCAAAACCCTAACGTCACCCAAGCCAACCATTTATACAAAAATGACCAATATTTATGTTAAAGCTCATAGTAATGAGTAGATTATCCCTACCTCAAGAAGAGAAGATGAGTCAAGCAAGAGATGAACTCCAAAGATGACGAAATCAACTTCTACTTGGATGAAAATGGAGTTCTTAAAGAGCTCAATCTTTTTATCAAAAGAAGGAGGGTGATGAGATCACTAGATCTACGTTAAAATGTAGAGAGAGAGAAGCTCTCAACTTAGGGTTTTGGAAATGTTTAGAGAGAGAAAAGACAGAAAAAATGATTTAAAAAGTCACTTTCGCGATCTGATATACGCACAGTCCGTTCAAGCGAAGAGTTTGATGCTCAAGCGTCAGACACATAAATTGCAATAAAGGCCAGTCGAGCGCTAAGACACAACAGTAAGGCACTACCCGCTCGAGCGCAACGAGACCCGCTCGAACGTAGAATACACTCGCCCAGTATTTTATAGACTTCAGATAGTCGCTCGAGCACCAAAGGGGCCGCTCAAGCTCAAACCCACTCAAGCGTGAAAAACATTTCCGCAGTATTTTTTGCAGACGCACAAAGTACTGAAAGATTGCAAACCCTGGTGGAGCTCAGGAAGACCCGCTCGAGCGGAAGACCAAAATTCTAGGCAACAAGGTTCTAAACCAACAACCAACCACCTTGTTCTGAACACGCCCAAGACATTTCAAAACTCAAATTCAAAGGGTAAGAAGAGAAAAAGACATAAACAACAACATTAAACCACAAAACCTGAGTCCGAAACACCATAAAAGTTGAGTTAGAAACCGGGATCGCTATAACCTCTCTCCCCTTCAAGAATTTTGTTCCCAAAATTACAAATTAAGTTCAAAATCAACGTTTGGTCATTCCCAACCATGTTATTCTTACAAATCCAATACCATGACCCATCCTCCGGCCATTCATTCCCATCGACTCGATACAAGAGCCCCATATTGAAACAAAATTCACAATTTCCACAACATTAACAATGTTTAATCAAAATTCAAATTTTCAAAAAGTGTACATGGCATATACAATGCTCCCAAGATAATACAATGCACGTGATATTCTATATTCCCAAACATATGCAATATTTACAATAAACTCATATTCCCAAGATGTCCATAACATAAACAATATTCTCATACTTCTAAACATATACAATGTTCATACTTTTCTTTAACAACAATTACAATCTCAATACAAAGTCATACATTAGCAAACAAGTCTGGATACTTCTCTCGGACTTCCATTTCACGTTCCCATGTCGCTTCCTTAACTCCGTGATGTTTCCACAATACCTTGACCAAGGAAATCGTCTTGCCTCATAAGACTTGGTCCCGTCTATCCAAGACCCTCACTGGTCTCTCCTCATATGAAGCATCCTTATCTACTTCTAAGTTGGTCCAATACAACACGTGTGATGGATCTGGCTCATATTTCCGAAGCATACTAACATGAAACACATCATGTACTCTAGATAGTTGCGGTGGCAATGCTAAACGGTAGGCTACCTCCCTAATCCGCTCAAGGATCTCAAAAGGGCCAACAAACCGAGGAGACAACTTCGCACTCTTCCCAAACCTCATCAAACCCCGTCTAGGTGATATTTTCAAAAAGATGTGATCACCCACCTCGAATGAAAAAGGTCTCCTCCTACGGTCGGCATAACTCTTTTGGCGACTCTGGGTTGTAACTAACCTCTTATAGATAAGTGCCACTTTCTCTGTCGTTTCTCACACCAACTCCGGGCTCAACAAAGGTGTATCACCCACATCGGCCTAACACACCGGAGATGTACACGGTCAGCCATACAAGGCCTCAAATGGTGCCATGCCAATACTCGATTGGAAACTGTTATTATAGGCAAACTCCACTAAGGGTAGGTGTCTCTTCCACGACCCCTTAAAGTCAAGGACACAGCCTCGAAGCATATCTTCAAGGATCTAAATAGTACGCTCGGACTGCCCGTTAGTCTGAGGATGGTACACTGTGCTAAAAGTCAATCTAGTGACCAAGGCACTCTGCAAACTCTGTCACAACCTAGCAGTGAAGCGCGGATCTCTATCTGAGACAGTCGACACTGGGACCCCATGTAACCTCACTATGTCCTGAATATGTATAAAAAAATAGATTACTTGGGAAGGGACTATTTTTGGGATTATAATTTTGAAAATTTTGAGGTGTTTGTATGACATGATTTGGGAAGATTTTGACCAGAGGGAGAGAGAGAGGGGGGTAATGCTATTTTAGCCGAAGTTGTTGACTTTTTTTGTGTGAGTAAGGAGTCCATTTATCTGACCCACTGATTTTTTGAATTGAGTGATTGGTCATCTTCTTCAACTAGGTGACCTAGACAAACCTTTAATGCTTCCCCCCACCACTGACCTCCTCCTCAAAAGCTTTATTAGGGTTGATTAGGACGTGACTTATAATTTTTTAGTTTTTTGATTTTTTATTACTTTAATTTGGGGTTAAAAAAAAAATTGGAATAATTTTTTTAATTTTTATAAAAGAAAAAATAAAATAATTATGAGTTAAATATGATATTTTTTTTATTTGGCTAAAATATCATATTTTGTCCTATTTAAGTATTTTAGCCCAAATAAGCATCCCAAACGGGGCTTTAATTTTTTTAAAATTATTTATCTTACTTCTCTAAAAAAAAATTACATTTTGTTTGATTTTGAATTTTTAAAAATAATTTTAAATTTTTTATTTATATTTTATTATTTTAGTGATTTTTTAATACATTTTAGTCAATTTTTTAAAAAAATTTTAGATGTATATAATTTAAATAAAGTAAAAATTAAAATATTTATAAAAATATTTAAATAATTCAATAAATATGAAAATGTACTGAATATATATATATATATATATATATATTTGTATTTACTGATTTTTTTAAAAGGTTTTTTCAAAAATTTTATATTTTTTTAAGTGTATTTAGATTAACTAGATCTATGAAGTAAAAATATTTACTAAAAATTAAAAGATATGAATTGAAAACTGAAATTTTATTTTTCAAAAATTCAAAACCAACAGTGTTATATTAGAACTCTCAACAGAATAATGCAAACACAATTATATACTCAGCTATGTTTGAATGATAAAGAAATTTCAGAAGAATGAGAATATAAATTATTGGGATTGGCTTCTCTCTCGTCCATGATTGGATTGAAGGGTGCTGTTATGCCTGTAGAGACTTTTCACGGGTCCCGTTTTGATAATTTGAACTGTTCAATGTGTAGAATTAGTCGAGTACTATATCCCTGTAAAAAATCATGTTGATCAGATATCGATAGCTATTTTATCGGATCAGATTTCTGTCAACCATTTATTTTTTCACCATCTATTTTATCGGATCAGATTTTCCAAGGACATATGATATATACTTATAGTGTGGTCTATATCGTGCCACATCATAAAAAGTGATTTGTTAAACCGGTCCTCTAACAAGTTACATGAAAACAATACTACAATGAATCATAACAATGTCATAATATTCACCAAGGTGTCATAACAAAGACAATATCAATCATAACAATATGACAACGATTCATAACAAATGTAGTTATTTCTTAGAAATTATCATAACATTTGAATCGTAACATTTTTTTTATTATGATTCACCATAACAAATCATAACTTTTGGTAGCACAAATCATAACTTTCACTAATGAACCATAACCATAACTTTTTTCCTCACAATTATAATAACATTAACAAAATATCATAACTTTTACTAACGAATCATAATATTCCATATTGTTTGTAATTTTGCAGCTGTAGCCCATTGGACATACCACCATTGTAATAATTTTGTCCATACTTTCCAAATCCAACGTAAAAGAAAGAATCAATGACTGACCTGAGTGAGTTTCGCAGAAGGTGCACACATCGTTGTTGATATTGCTACTTAATACACCAACCCTTTATAAATAAAGTTTCACTCTCCCTTTCCATATCAGCAGTTTTCACTCTCCCTTTCAAATAGAGAAGATGAAAGTTAAACAGTAAAGAAACAACCAAGGGGGGCCACGTTACATAGGAGAAATATATCTAATATATCTGTGTGTGGGGAATTCTACAATGTGTACCTTCTAAAAGGACATATGATATATACTTATTGTGTGATTTATATCGTGCCACGTCATAAAAAGTGACTTGTTAAACCGGTCTTCTAACAAGTTACATGAAAACAATACTACAATGAATCATAACAATGTCATAATATTCACCAAGGTATCATAATAAAGACATTATCAATCATAATAATATGACAACGATTCATAACAAATGTAGTTATTTCTTACAAATTATCATAACATTTGAATCGTAACATTTTTTTATTATGATTCACCATAACAAATCATAACTTTTGGTAGCACAAATCATAACTTTTACTAATGAACAACAACCATAACTTTTTTCCTCACAATTATAATAACATTAACAAAATATCATAACATTTACTAATGAATCATAATATTACACATTGTTTGTAATTTTGTAGCTGTAGCCCATTGGACATACCATCGTTGTAATAATTTTGTCCATATCTTCCAAATTCCACGGAAAAGCAAGAATAAATGACTGACCAGAGTGAGTTTCCCAGAAGGTGCACACGTCATTGTTGATATTGCCACTTAACGAATCAATCCTTTATAAATAAAGTTTCACTCTCCCTTTCCATATCAGCAGTTTTCACTCTCTCTTTCAAATAGAGAAGATGAAAGTCAAATAGTAAAGAAACAGCCAAGGGGGGCCATGTTACACAGGAAAAGTATATCTAATTTATATGTGTGGGGAAAGTCTACAATGTGCACCTTCGAAAAAAACATATGATATATACTTATTGTGTGGTCTATATCGTGTCACATCATAGAAAGTGACTTGTTAAACCGGTCCTCTAACAAGTTACATGAAAACAATACTACAATGAATCATAACAATGTCATAATATTCACCAAGGTGTCATAACAAAGACACTATCAATCATAACAATATGACAACGATTCATAACAAATGTAGTTATTTCTTAGAAATTATCATAACATTTGAATCGTAACATTTTTTTATTATGATTCACCATAACAAATCATAACTTTTACTACTGAACCATAACCATAACTTTTTTCGTCACAATTATATTAACATTAACAAAATATCATAACTTTTACTAATAAATCATAATATTGCACATTGTTTGTAATTTTGCTGGTGTAGCCCACTGGACATACCACCATTGTAATAATTCTGTCTATATCTTCCAAATCCCACAAAAAAACAAGAATAAATGACTGACTTGAGTGAGTTTCGCTGAAGGTGCACACATCGTTGTTGATATTGCTACTTAATGCACCAATCCTTTGTAAATAAAGTTTCACTCTCCCATTCCATATCAGCAGTTTTCACTCTCCCTTTCAAATAGAGAAGATTAAAGTCAAATAGTAAAGAAACAGCCAAGGGGGGCCATGTTACATAGGAAAAGTATATCTAATATATATGTGTGTGGGGAAAGTCTACAATGTGCACCTTCGAAAAAAACATATGATATATACTTATTGTGTGGTCTATATCGTACCACATCATAAAAAGTGACTTGTTAAACAGGTCCTTTAACAAGTTACATGAAAACAATACTATAATGAATCATAACAATATCATAATATTCTCCAAGGTATCATAACAAAGACACTATCAATCGTAACAATATGACAACGATTCATAACAAATGTAGTTATTTCTTACAAATTATCATAGCATTTGAATCGTAACATTTTTTTATTATGATTCACCATAACAAATCATAACTTTTGATAGCACAAATCATAATTTTCACCAATGAACTATAACCATAACTTTTTTCCTCACAATTATAATAACATTAACAAAATATCATAACTTTTACTAACGAATCATAATATTCCACATTGTTTGTAATTTTGCAGCTGTAGCCCATTGGACATACCACCATTGTAATAA
Source organism: Camellia sinensis (assembly GCF_004153795.1). Taxonomy (NCBI): domain Eukaryota; kingdom Viridiplantae; phylum Streptophyta; class Magnoliopsida; order Ericales; family Theaceae; genus Camellia; species Camellia sinensis. The sequence continues at coordinate 153,911 of NW_021028196.1, forward strand.
TTTTGTCCATATCTTCCAAATCCCACGGAAAAGCAAGAATAAATGACTGACCTGAGTGAGTTTCGCAGAAGGTGCACACGTCGTTGTTGATATTGCTACTTAATACACCAATCCTTTATAAATAAAGTTTCACTCTCCCTTTCCATATCAGCAGTTTTCACTCTCCCTTTCAAATAGAGAAGATGAAAGTTAAACAGTAAAGAAACAACCAAGGAGGGCCACGTTACATAGGAGAAATATATCTAATATATCTGTGTGTGGGGAAGTCTACAATGTGCACCTTCTAAAAGGACATATGATATATACTTATTGTGTGATCTATATCGTGTCACGTCATAAAAAGTGACTTATTAAACCGGTCCTCTAACAAATTACATGAAAACAATATTACAATGAATCATAACAATATCATAATATCCACCAAGGTGTCATAACCAAGACATTATCAATCATAATAATATGACAACGATTCATAACAAATGTAGTTATTTCTGACAAATTATCATAACATTTGAATCGTAATATTTTTTTATTATGATTCACCATAACAAATCATAACTTTTGGTAGCACAAATCATAATTTTTACTAATGAACCACAACCATAAATCTTTTCCTCACAATTATAATAACGTTAACAAAATATCATAACTTTTACTAATAAATCATAATATTGCACATTGTTTGTAATTTTGCAGCTGTAGCCCATTGGACATACCATCATTGTAATAATTTTCTCCATATCTTCCAAATCCCACGGAAAAGTAAGAATAAATGACTGACCAGAGTGAGCTTCGCAGAAGTTGCACACGTCGTTGTTGATATTGCCACTTAATGAACCAATCCTTTATAAATAAAGATTCACTCTACCTTTCCATATCAGTAGTTTTCACTCTCCCTTTCAAATAGGGAAGATGAAAGTCAAATAGTAAAGAAACAGCCAAGGGGGGCTATGTTACATAGGAAAAGTATATCTAATATATATGTGTGTGGAGAAAGTCTACAATGTGTACCTTCGAAAAAAAATATGATATATACTTGTTGTGTGGTCTATATCGTGCCACATCATAAAAAGTGACCTGTTAAACCGGTCCTCTAACAAGTTACATGAAAACAATACTACAATGAATCATAACAATGTCATAATATTCACCAAGGTGTCATAACAAAGACACTATCAATCATAACAATATGACAACGATTCATAACAAATGTAGTTATTTCTTACAAATTATCATAACATGTGAATCGTAACATTTTTTTATTATGATTCACCATAACAAATCATAACTTTTGGTAACACAAATCATAACTTTTATTACTGGACCATAACCATAACTTTTTTCGTCACAATTATATTAACATTAACAAAATATCATAACTTTTACTAATAAATCATAATATTGCACATTGTTTGTAATTTTGCTGGTGTAGCCCATTGGACATATCACCATTGTAATAATTCTGTCAATATCTTCCAAATCCCACAAAAAAGCAACAATAAATTACAGACCTGAGTGAGTTTCGCTGAAGGTGCACACGTCGTTGTTGATATTGCTACTTAATGCACCAATCCTTTATAAATAAAGTTTCACTCTCCCTTTCCATATCAATAGTTTTCACTCTCCCTTTCAAATAGAGAAGATGAAAGTCAAATAGTAAAGAAACAGCCAAGGGGGGCCATGTTACATAGGAAAAGTATATCTAATATATATGTGTGTGAATAAAGTCTACAATGTGCACCTTCAAAAAAAAAATATGATATATACTTATTGTGTGGTCTATATCGTGCCACATCATAAAAAGTAACTTGTTAAACCGGTTTTCTAACAAGTTACATTAAAACAATACTACAATGAATCATAACAATGTCATAATATTCACCAAGGTGTCACAACAAAAACACTATCAATCATAACAATATGACAACGATTCATAACAAATGTAGTTATTTCTTACAAATTATCATAACATTTGAATCGTAACATTTTTTTATTATGGTTCACCATTACAAATCGTAACTTTTGGTAGCATAAATCATAACTTTTACTAATTAACCACAACCATAACTTTTTTCCTCACAATTATAATAACATTAACAAAATATCATAACTTTTACTAATAAATCATAATATTGCACACTGTTTGTAATTTTGCAGCTGTAGCCCATTGGATATACCATCATTGTAATAATTTTGTCCATATCTCACTACTACAAAAATCGTTAAAGATTACACTTTGACAAAAAAAAAGATCTCACTTTTATTGGAAGTGTGATAAAAAAAATTAGATTGTTATTTTAATCACACTTAATTTGATTGAGTGTGATAATATTTATTTTTTATGTCACTTTTCAATTAAGTGTGATTATATATATATTTTTTAATCACACTTTCTAATTAAAAGTGTGTTTATATATACATTACTACTTTTTAATCACACTTTTTAAACAAGTGTGACTGTATATATATTTTTTAATCACACATTTTAATTAAATGGTGATTATTTATATATTTTTTAATCACACATTCAAATTAAAGTGTGATTATATATACACTACTACTTTTTAATCATACTTTTTAAATAAGTGTGATTATATATATATTTTTTAATCACACCTTCTAATTAAAGTGTGATTATATCACTACTACAAAAACAGTTAAAGATCACACTTTGACAAATAAAAATATCTCACTTTCATTGAAAGTGTGATAAAAAAAATTATATTGGTATTTTAATCATACTTAATTTGATTGAGTATAATAATATTTATTTTTTTTATTTCATTATTAAATTAAATGTGATTATATGTATATTTTTTATTCAGACCTTTTAAATAATGTGATTGTATGTAGTTTTGAATATATTGTTTTTACATAATAATATATTCCAAACTGGTGCCTTTTTCTCTTCCATTACTCTCAGCAGGCAAACAAGATTGAATTTGTAAGGACAAATCGTTTTGAGACTTTTTCCAAATAAAACCCTAGCACCTCATTGTATGCTCAATGTCAAGATCTCTTCAGCCTCTTCCAATCTCCCTCACAGTGGACTCGCCATCCCTTCTCCCTTACAAAGGTATGGCCTCTCTCTCTCTCTCTCTCTCTCTCTCTCTCTCTCGCTCGTAGTTGTTTAATGGTGGGATAAGGGTTTTCGGTAATGTGGTGGCGCTGTGGTGGGGATGAAATGGTGTAATGGAGGTGCGGTGTGAGAGGAAGAGGGCTAGCAGTGCTTTAGTAGAGAGGGAAAGGGCAGGCATTTTAGATTTGTAGTGGAGAAAAAGAGTAGTTTTGTGGTTGTGGATAAGAGGGAAAGAGGCAATGGATCTATGGTAGTAGAGGGTTGGAGGGGCTATGGCAAGGGGCGGAAGGGGAAGTGTAACCAGGTGGGATAGGGGTTCCTAAAGGGAATGAAGATGTTGGGGAGCTATAAGAGGGTTGGGTGAGGGAAATGGTATAAAAGCCCTTCTTGTGTTTGATAAAATACCTGTGTGAAACATTGCCATATTGTTGGGTATTTTTCTCTTCTCTTCTCTTTTTTTCTTCTCTTCTTATTCTTGATAGAAACACTGTTGTGCTTTCGATTATTGGACTGAGTTGCTTATGGTCATTGAGATTTTCCGAGTCAAAGTTGCCACAAGATGAAGGTAAGAAGATTTCCACATTTTATATTGATAGTTATTTTTGTTTGGGTGCCAAGAAAATGAAGGAATAATCAATCAAACTATAGAAATTTTGAGTATTGGTGTTTCATTATATGGGTTCAGTTAAAATGAGCCTGTCTTCGGTATTTTGGGTTAGTTTAGTTTGATTTTGGGGGAAAATCAAATAAATTGCAAACAAAAGATTTAGAAAATTTATATTCTTGTGTTTGATTTTCTTGAATCAAATAGAGGACTTCTAGGTTGAGTTAATTTCGTTTTGGTGATTCCGTTGTTTTCTTTATTTTCCTCATAAATGGCTGACATCATAACCGCTGCAATAACTCAAACATTACTTCAGATTTCATTTTTTTCCATTGAGAAAACTCAAGAAAACCAGGGATGGGAAGAATAATATTTCTAAAAGATAGATGTTAAATCTCACCAGTGGGAGGCAAAATATTCTTCAACAAAATGAAGATAGCCTCTTCAGGACTGAGCTTAATCCTCTTTCGCACCACATACACAAACTGACCGACAGTCAGATCAACAGGAACCAAGTATCTACTAATTATTTTATGGTTTCTTCTATAATGAATTGTCTTATGAGGGTGGGATTTCATGTTTTATGCAATATGTTTTGTTTTTCTTTTCAATATGGTATTTTGTAAATTTGAACATGGGTGGCGCAATTGTCTACTAGTTTTTTTTATTCAAATACAATTATTATTTATATAAGAATTAATGGGCTTATTTGAGGTGATTGTTTTCATATTAATGTCTGTGTTGATTGAAGTTTTAATCCTTCTAGTCTCCAATTGTCTGCTAGTTTGTGATTCAGGTACAATTATTATTTGAGTGCTCTTTATTCTGAATTTTTTACGGTAGAGGGTACTGACACTGAGTACATTTTCCTGTTAAGAATATTTGGTTTTTATCCTCAATTATCAATTTTTTGAAGTCTCACTTTCTAGTCTAAGATATATGTAATTTACAGATATTGCACTTGTGAAAGAGTATTGGCTAATTGAGTGGGTCCAATTGAGTTTTAGTGTCAGACTCAGCTCAAAATACTTTTTTTTTCTCTCCCCCCGTTAATGGTTCTTTGTCATAATTTTACTTCTTGCTCTTTGATTTATTAGTTTTTGCTTGGTTTGTTCATCTTGACTATCAAAGTAATCATTGTCAAGTAAATGTGCATGGAAGCAGATCAATGGAGTTGTAGTATTAGTTTGAGCTGAAAGTTCATCAGTTCTTTGTCACTTATCTAGGTTGTGATCTTTACTTATTAGTCTTTTGAATGGGTTTGTTTCAATATTTAAATTTGGTTGTTTACTGAGTATCTTTGCATGCTGGTGCTCTAATTGATTAGTTATGTATGGTCCACTTCATTTTATTTAGTTTATCTTCCAGTCTCTGCATTTTGAAAGTCTACATTTAAACACTATGTCTAGATTCTTCATTCAAATGGTTAGAGCAATAGGTGTGCATAAAGATGCATATAGAATGCCAATTTTGGTTATTTCTGTTGGTTTTAGATGAAAATTTATCTTTCTATATGTCCTTCTGGCTTGTGATCTTCAATATGTTTCCAGTCTAACAATGAGCTGGTTGTTAATTTTTTGGGGTGTACTCGTGTAGTTTTAACTCTCAGAGTTGAGTGATAGAGTATTTGTGCCTAGTCAACAGGTTTAAGCTTAAAGTAGTAATGCTTCTTCATCTTTCTATTTGATCTTTATTATTCTGTTGGAGGTTGTATAGCTTGTTTTGATTTTTCAAATTTTAGAGCATTTTTTAATATCATTTAAAGGTGATCCCATTCTTTAGAAATTCCAAATTGAGTTGAAAAGAAAAGAATATACACTCTTTTCTCAGTTAAGATTTTTATATTGGGGCCTAGTCTTGAAAACAAATTTAAAAAAAAAAAAAAAATGATTTCATCACATTGATATGTGGAATAATCAGAATGCAAGTGGTCTATTAGTTACTGTGAGAATAATATTAAGCTAACAATCTTTCTTTCTCAATTTAGGTAATATAATATCATCTAGGATAGAATTTATTATTTTGGTTGTTACAGGTATGTTTTAAACTCTCACAGTGAAGGCTATTGAATAACTTTGTATATCGGTGGTCCAATTGGTAAATATTGTCAACTATACATGGGCATTGCATTTTACGATGAGGATCAGTAGAGCATTTGAAAACTGAATGATGTTAATAGATTGATTAAATTAAGAGCTTGAATTGTCCACATGGTTCAATAAAAGTGATGTGATCTAGTTAGTGCCTGTTGAAATGTAAACATTAGTTTTAGATTGAGGAAAGTGCTACACCTAAATATTTGGTTTTGTAGGCTCAAGCTTTTAACTGATGCAATGTATGTCTTCATTATTTCTTAAAGGTTTGTCTTTGAAGGAATTGATGAAGGATTCTTGAATGGAGCTCTACACCATGCATTTTCTCACTATCAAGAGAGTAAGTACAGCAGAGTTTTCATACCTTGCATTTCCCATCTTGCGTTTATTAAAATTTCAAGAAATTCCATAATTTTGCTACACTATCATTTACATCCTTGCCACTAAATTCAAAGGTTTTTTTTCTTCTCTAAATCTTACTCAGTAATTACCACCAATTTTTCATCATGTACCTATCATATCCAATAACTATTACAATAATTTTGTACCTTCATCAAACTATAAATGGCTAATCAGTTTACTCAATCATCAAACTATTCAAAAATTCAGAACACCACTCACACCACTTGTCCTATATATAAAGTATACAAGTTGTTTAGTGTGAATTATTTGTCACACTCTTTGCATTAACTGATTCAATATTTTAAAACTCAACAACCCTTATTTCATATTTTTTATTCGTAAATTACAAATAGTGTGTATATATATGTATGTATATATGTGCTATTTGTAATCAACTTTTTGGAAGTTAAGTGGAAGATAATGGACTAGCATTGCAATTTAGGGAAGATAAGAAAACTGTTGAAGCATTTCATTAACATGTTGTGTGCATGAGACTTGTTTGGACAAATTAAGGGGGGCTAGCAAAAACATGCCTTTGGACTTTGCAATTAGTTTTAGATAACACACAAAGTGATAAAAAAAAATAAAAAATAAAAAACTAAATACACGAGTTATAAATGTTTCATAACACAATATCGATGCACATGCTCTTTCATGCACGTTTTGAGTTTTGGTTTTGCTAATGCTGTCATTCTTGGTGTGATGTTTCTTAACATCGTATGTTTCTCTCTTGTTTTTTAGTTTTTCATTTGTTGAATTGTGTTTTGTTGGTATAACAAAACAACTATCCAACACCTTTGATTATAAAAAAAAAAAAAATTTAATGAGTGGGAAGTCGTGTATTTATGTTGACAGATTTGATGATGCAGTGGCAGCGGCTCAAAGAGCAGCACGGCTAGACTTAAGTAGCAAGGAAGTGAACATGGTGGTTAGGAGGACACGGGCGGTGGCAATGGCTCGATCTAACGGTAACGATTTGTTCAGGGGATAAAGATACTCAGAGGATTGTGTTACATGTGGAGAGGGACTTGACCATGACCCCTACAACTCAGTGTTGTTGTGTAACAGAGCCACTTACAGGTCCAAACTTGGTCAATTTGAGAAAGCAATCAAGGACTGGACTGCTGCCCTTAATGTGCGCCCACCTTACAGGAAAGCCAGATTAAGAAGAGTCAATTGATATGCCAAGGTAACTAACTAACTACTAGTAGCCTATCTTATATGTCTATTTGTTACAACATTTTTTTGAGTTTTTTTGATATTTATGAGCAGAATTTAAAAGGAATTGAATGCTCTTCGCACTACTAGAAATATGATGGTCTAAGTGCTTCATGTTTTACATGTTAATGCATCCTTTTTCTATGCTTGAAAATAGGTTATGGCAAGCAAGACAAAGATCTACATTGTGCTCGTGTATGTTGGCGAGGGCGAGTTTTTTGACAAAATAATAAGGCATTGTTTTTTGAGCTTCTACTCTCTGAGCACCTATAATTTCATTCATAATATAATCAATTGTGTAATGCATTATATCTTAATTTAGGCATTTGCTCATGTCATGCTTACCATTTTGTTGTGGTAATGTGTGTTCTATTGAGGCTCATTTATGTAAATCATGTGGGTACCGAGTCTTGTATTTGTCTGATAATATTCCCTTATTGACCCTTTTATAACTAGGCCAAACTAGGAAGACTTAAATAGGATGAAACTAGGAGATATTTTCAGCAGCTCATCAATGCTGTAGACTACTGCCACAGTAGAGGCATGTACCATAGAGACTTAAAGGTTTAACAAACTTTCTTACATGTTTCATTGATTATTTAATGTATTTATTCTAATTTTTTCCTATAAAAAAGAATTTATTATCTAACAGTAATTTGGTTTCTTTGGCTATCTATTCGACCATGACTCTAAAATTTGCATTACCCTGCATCTTTTGTAGCCCGAGAATCTGCTTCTAGACTCATTTGGTGTTCTCAAGGTTTCAGACTTTGGATTGAGTGCATTTTCCCAGCAAGTGCGGGTAAGTATTATATGAGTTTGCAACAATTTCCTCATCTAAGAGCAGATTTTTAGCAGGTAGGTGTTAACAAATTGAACGTTAAATTTTTAAAAGTGGTTGTGGCAGTGAGTCAATTTTGCAGTCTATTTGGTTTACTAAAATCACCTAGTCCAGAAAATACCTTTCCAGCTAGGAACAGTGCCCTGCTCTGAAAGGAATTCCTCAGGAATAATGTGCCATTAGTTTTTCTTCTGTCCTTCAGTGGCTTGTTCATTTCTTGTTTATATTAATTTGGAAATGAACTTTTTCTTATGATTTGTGTCTTTCCTTTCCCTCCTTTTATATTAGTTTCCCCAAATCAAGGAGGCAGTTTAGTTTTATTAGTTGACTTCTTCATAAGATTCTGTATCATGCATCATCTAGATTTCGACACTTTGAAAACATTCAGTGACCATTTTTTAAGACTTGATCTAATCCACATTGAGGTTATATGATCTCAATATCATTCAGACACATAAGTTATGGATTGCCTTAAACCTAACCCTCATTCATCAATATAAGTTAGTGTTGTGGCTTTGCTTAATCAAAGACTGACTACCTTGTTTACTGTAGGAAGACGTGTTGTTTCACACTGCCTGCGGAACCCCAAATTATGTTGCTCCTGAGGTATCAATTATGATGTCATGGAAATGGATGGTCACTTTGATGCAAAATTTTTTCCTTTTCTTATTAGTTTCTTGCATTTGTGATACTTCTTTCTTTCTTTTTTTTCCCCCTTTCTATCAAGTGCTCACCGATAAAGGTTATGATGGTACAGCAGCTGATATATGGTCTTGTGGGGTCATTCTGTTTGTTCTTATGGCTGGATACTTACCTTTTGACGAGCCGAACCACATGGCTTTGAAAGAATTCAAAAACTTAGTTTTTTTAAGCTTTTATAATTTTTTAATATGTGTAATTACTGTTAATTTTTTTTATTAATTTCTTTGTATATGTTTTTGAACATTTAACTTTCATTTATGAAATAAATGACGTTATTCCATTCAATATATGGTTGTGATTCAAAATATAGTATATAGTGTGTATTTATAGTGTGTATTATATTCTTCAAATGCGCGTACAAAAATAATATTTAATATTCTTCAAATATGTCAATTTTTTTTTTATCACATATTTTATTAGTTATTAATCACACTTAAATGATGTGATCTAAATGTTTTTAATCACACTTAAAATGTGTGATCTAAATATTTTTAATCACACTTAAAAGATGTGATCTAAATGTTTTTAATCACACTTAAAAAGTGTGATCTAAATGTTATTAATCACACTTACCAAGTGTGATCTAAATGTTTTTAATCACACTTAAAAAGTGTGATCTAAATGTTATTAATCACACTTACCAAGTGTGATCTAAATGTTTTTAATCACACTTAAAAAGTGTGATCTAAATGTTATTAATCACACTTACCAAGTGTGATCTAAATGTTTTTAATCACACTTAAAAGTTGTGATCTAAATGTTTTTAATCACACTTAAAAGGTGTGATCTAAATATT
>NW_021028198.1:0-15268 GCF_004153795.1 Camellia sinensis
AAGTGTTTTAATTTTAGTCAAGGGTAAATGAGTCTTTATATTTTATTTCCCAACTTAGGATATATAATCTCACCCCTACCCCATTACTAATAATCCTACAAATTTATTGGATTAATTATCCATTGGATAAATAATTCTTGAATAAAATTTTAAAATAAATATAGGATTAATAATTTCAATCTCATACTCTAATCCTGTCAATCCAAACATGTGGTTAAGGTTTAGAGATTTTTCCCCCCACGCCGCGTTGATGAGGCTGTAAATGTGCAACTTTAAAATGAGTTCAATGAGTTTGCAGTGAAAATAAGCCTCTGTTTGGGAAGTTAGTTTGGAGGCTTTTTTTGGCTAAAATAGCCACAAAAAACAAAATAGGCTTTTTTAGTCCAATAGCAAAACATCACATCCAACCCATAACATTATATTTTTTTCTCTCACAAAAAAGTCAAAAAAGCCAAAAATCCTTCCAAACTATTTTAATTTTTAGCCTAAGACTAAAATAACAAAAAAAGTCAAAAAAGCTAAAAAAAGCCTACTTCCCAAACCGAAGCTCTAAAATAAATAAATCGTAGTGGGTAATCATGTCATTAGAGGCTAGTGGCGGAGGGCGGTAAGACTCGAGGTTCACGTGCCCCTAAATTTTGGATTTTTTTTTTTTAAAATTTTGTAAACATTAAAGAAAATATTTTAAATAAAAAATTAACAAAAATATTATTAGAGTGAAATGTAATGGTATTTTAAAAGTTATGAAAACAATAATGGTTGTTTTAATTGAAAATGAAGAGACTACTCTAAATTATATTATCTATGAAATTTTTGAATGTAACGGTGATATTATTATATTATTATTGACATGTAAGTATAAGTAATCTCACTATAAAGATATGAAATTTATTGGATTGTTAATTATATTGACAGTAAGTTACTTTCTATGTGTTTATGTACTATTAGTTGTGATATCAATATCAATGATGATGTGGTACTACCATTATGTTGAATTTTAATCAAATTTTGTATAATTTTTTTTTTTACCATTATAAAATTTATTAAGACTTATAATTCAATTTTTTTGTAATTGTCCATGATACACTAGTTTATAAATAACATTATTTTCTGATATTTCTCGAAATCAATCATAAAAACTTGTGTGAAATATTTTATAAAAATTTCGATATTGTAATTAATAGTGCTCATTCTAATTTTAATTTTCTGGCTCTACCACTTATTAGAGCTCTAAAACAATTTTTTGTTCCCCCACCCCATGTACTCCATTTATAGAAGACTGTTAGGAACTTACATTTTGTATTCATAAAGTATTTGTAATGATGTCGTAAGGGGGTGGATATCATATTATTGATTGTGTAATCAATTAAAATTGACACTTGCAATATCATATCATTGTGACTTGAAATTATGAAAAATTATGAGGATCTCAAATATTTTTCTTATTTATATATAACCCTATTTGTTTTAAAATAAGATACACGAGATTGTTATGAAGGGATTGGTTAGTAAGGGGATTGAATAAAATTATATTGTTTTGATAATAATTTATATAAAATAATTAGAGACCATGGTTTTCAAAACAGCCCATGATTTTTTCACAAATCTTGGTTTTTACTTTTTTTTTTTTTTAAAAAAAAAAAGGACAAAAAACAAAAATTGCATTTGGTTAGATAGTGTCTGGATGTCCTTCCGGGCAACCCAGTTCCATTATAATTCAAAACAAATTATTTTTGAATATCACTCCTTACCTAACTACTAATTGCTCATCTAAGACTTTCATAGTCCAACGGATTTCAAATCTGGAAACTCTTTTGCAAACAAACATATATTCATCTCTTGTCCTCACTAACAATCCAATTCGGACGTTGATATCAGAAAACAAACGGGCCCATAGATAATTGCTTTTAGTTAAAAGGTTCCCTATGTATAAATTGGGGCTTTCTCTCCTATTTCGAGAATTATCTTTATAAAAAGCTTATATTATATTTAATTTACTACTATATTGGTAATTTATTGAATTTTTTTATATAATATCTTATACGATTCAAATCTTAAAAAAACAAAAATAAAAAATAAAAAAAATAAAAAAAAATAAAGGTTAAAAAGGTTCAATTTTTTTGGGGGGTTGGTCAAATTTCATAAAAAGTCTAGGTAGTATATATATATATATTTTCAAAAGTGCATTTGTGAGCAATACTATATATAATTTTATTTTTTATTCTAAACGCACAATAATAAGTTTCACATTTATAAATATAATGATATTTTTTCATTTGTGTCTGAAATTAAAAATATATATATAATTATATATTATATATTATGTATTTTTTTTTTTAAGTTAAAAAGGTTAAAAAAAAATATATTTTTCAAATTTCAAAAGCGGCCAAAGTATCTAGTTTTTTTTTTTTTTGTGAACTAAAACAAACAGGAACCACAAAACTATTCACACTGAACAATTGCTGAATCAGATAATGGCGATGGCACCATTTAAACACAACACACACGCAAAGACTATCCGATCAAGGAATCTAGTCTTAACTCATCTAGAAGAGAAGTCATTTAATGGTACAGGAATATTGCTCCACACCACACAAAATATGGCAAGTGTCATCTTTCTCCTCATAGGAGACAAAGGAATGGGACCCATTATTTTAGCCCATGAATGGCATGCTGGAGCACAAACCATTCTTTTTTTCTTTTTCTTTTTTTTGAACTCAACGGGATTACAAATTATTCACACCGGACAACCGCTGAATCAGGCGAGGGCGATGGCACCATTTAAATACAACACATATGCAAAGGCTATCAGATCAAAATATCTAGTCTTAACTCATCTAGAAGAAAAGTTATTTAGTGGTCCATGAATATTAATCCACACCACACAAAATATGACAGGTGTCATCTTTCTTCTCATAGGAGACATTTTAGCCAATGAATGGCATGTTGGAGCACAACTTGGATTTGCTCGTGGAACAAATTATAATGAATAATATTATATGTATCAATTAATATATTAATTAGTATATCAATTGATAAAGTGATATAATTTAATATATTTTTGATATTTATAATTTATATAATGAATGAAATCAATAATAATTTTATAACTAGTATTAACACATTAATTAATATATTAATTGATGTAAATAAAACTACCAAATTATAATTTCTCGATCCGGAAAGCGTGGAGAAATTTTTGTGCGTAGATAACGTACCAAGCAGAACAAGTCAAGTCAACATGTCAACAGTAACAAGTCAACATGTGCTCCTACCGTCAGTCAAAGGTGAGGGAAATTTAACTGCCGTTTGCCATTTTCCTCTCTTTCTATACCTATCCACTCAGCAACATTTTTTTGTTTTGGGTAAATTACAATGATGCAACCTTCAAATTTTTGTTTAATATTATCTCCATCTCAAAATATTAATCATTTATTTTATTTTTTATTATATCAAAATATTAGTCTATTTTTAAAATTTAAGAACTAAAATAATATGAATTTCTTACTTTGTCATTTTTTTAAATTTATTAATAACATAAAAAGTACAATTATGACAATTGATATTCCCAAAAAAATGTACTATCAAAGCATAATTTTGAAAAATCAATATTTTAAAATGCAATAATTATACTATCAAAAAAAGTTAAATTTCCTAAAAGAGACTATTATTTTGAGACGGAAGGAGTCTTGATTTTTTTTTTTTACATTTAAAAAATTATATTTATTTTATTGTGAGATTAAAATGACATATTTATCCTTTAATTTTTATACATATAAAATAATAAAACAACACAAATATTTTGTTCGTCATTTCAAGAAAAATAACAATCATCTTCTTTGGTGTAACTCATATAAAAAATTAATTTTTTTTATTTTTCATATTTTTTTACTGAATTTTTTTAATATCTTAAGCATTTTTTTTTTTTTGGATACACCTAATCTAGATATATTTAAGAAATATAATATTATGTGATTTTTTTAAATTCACCAAATACAAAATATATATATATATATATACACAAAAATTCAATACATTATCTTATTTTGTTGTTTTTAATGAATTTTTTGTACAAATTTTATACTTTTTAATATATCTAAATTAAATTGATCTAATCTAGATATAATGGCGGAAACAAAAATGAAAAATTATATTTATATATAAAAATTTATACAAAAAATATCATAAAAATGTTGTGATAGTGATATTGTTGTAAATATAAATTATGTTTATGAGTGTTTTGTTTTAAAATGAAAGGTCACCATTAACTTATATCATTGTGTTTAAAAATTTTATATAAAATTTATGTTTGTATGTCATCACTAAATAAGAATATATTCAGATAAAATTTAATGATGAAAAGTTATGGAATGTAGTCATGATGATAGGAAGAAGAAATTGTAGAAAAAATAGTCATTTAGAATATTTTAAAGTATGACATCAGTAATTCAAGAAGTAATTTGTAATAAGATTACATACATCAGGAAAGAGAATGTAATTTTTTAAATGTGATGAAAGAATCTTTATTAAATAGAAATTTCAGAGGTGTAAGTGTAATTTATCTTCTTTTTTTTTCACATTTATTTCTTTCAAGAAGGCATTTCTTTCTGTACTCTCCATCTGCATCTGCATCTGCATCTGCAAAATAAAATTTTAAATTTTAGGGCAAATTATATATACTTCCCTTGAGGTTTAGCTAAATTACAAATACTTCATTGAGGTTTCGGAAATTACAGATATCCCCCTGAAGTTTATATTTTCGTAACAAATTGTCTCCTGAGGTTTACATTTTCATAACAAATTATCTCCTAATTTGTTATGCAAATATAACCTTTAGGGGGTATCTGTAATTTATCAAACTTCAAGAGTATCTGTAATTTAGTTAAATCTCGAGGGAGATATATGTAATTTGCCCTAAATTTTAACTTGAAATTATCAAATCACCTGTCATTCGATTTAACAAATATAAATATAGTTTTTAGTTTCTTTAAAAAATCATTTGCCATAATATGAGAAAAGAAGAACTCTTCCGGTTAGAGCATAAAAATCACCCAATGTCTAGAGTATGGCCACCGGTGTTTGGTGCTTCACGACTGCGACACTGTCCGGACAAAAGTTAAAAAATTGAAAAGACTAACTTGAGATAGATTTATTGAGCCTTCGTTTGGAGCGCGAATGGGCTTTTTAGTTTTTTAATTATTTTAGTCTGAAATTAAAAAATTTTGTTTAAGATAAATTTTTTAATTTTTATGAGAGAAAAAATAAAATAATTATAATTTATATGTGATATTTTATGTTATTGACTTTTTAACCTATTTTATCTTTTTATGACTATTTTAACCCATATTTTTTTTGTCAAACAAAGCCAATTTACTTTGTTTAAAAAAAAAGAGCGAATTACACTAACGGTCTCTATAGTTTGAGACTTGTGTTACTTTGGTCCTTGACTTTTCAATTGTGACATATTTGATCTTGAATTTTGAATCTTATTTCAAATAAGATCATTGAAGATATCATTATTTAATTTCAATAGCAAAATCGTCAATTTGATAAAATATAAACTAATTTGATAAAAATAAATGTTAAAAAAATGTTTTTGAATTTTTAAAAATTATTTCTATCCACTAAAGATAAAATTATGTAAAATTGATAAATCTTTAAGATATTTATTCATTTTTTTTTACCAAATTAATTTTTATTATGTGTTTAGATGATGATTATGTAATGGGTAATTTTTTTTTATTTTCATTAAATTAGTTTATATTTTTCCAAAAATCAAATATGGCGACAACTTTGAAATCATTATTAAATCAATCCTTTAAATCAAAAAATTCAAAACTAAAAACATTTTATATATTGAATATATTGATTACACATTAAAATCCTAACAACCACCCATTACATAATCATCATCCAAACACATAACAAAAGTTAATTTGGTAAAAAAAATATCTAAAAGATTTATCAATTTTACATAATTTTATCTTTAGTGGCTAAGAATAATTTTTTTAAATTTAAAAATATTTTTTTGACATTTATTTGTGTCAAATTGGTTTATATTTTATCAAATTGACAATTTTGCCATTAAAATTAAGCTATGGTATCTTCAATTGTCCTTATTTGGAATAAGATTCAAAATTTAAGATTAAATATGTCACAATTAAAAAGTCAAGAACTAAAGTGATACGAATTTCAAATTATAGGGACTGTTAGTGTAATTTGTCCCAAAAAAAAAAAAAAAAAATCATTTAAGAGCCTGATTTGATGAATTTAGGGTGATAGACAGCTTTGTTCCTTCTATTTATTACAGAAAAAATTTCCTTTGAATCAAACACCATGATCTTTTATAACTCAGCACTTATGAATGAATTTAAAGCCTTAGGTTCTTTTTGTTTTCAGAGGTAGATTGGATAGAATAGTTAGTGAGGGAACTAAGAAATTTGTATTTGTTTGATAACAAGTGGACTAGTAATAATTACTGTTTGTTTTGAGAGATAAGAATGTGATTAACTAGTTAAATTCCATAAATACCTTTGTTACATTATTATGAAATTTGAAAATTATTAGTGAGTAGATTATGAAAAATTGTGTTTTTTTGTGATATATTTTAATATTAAAAATTATGTTTTATAAAAATATTATTATATTAAATTATTTTTATAAAACATAATTATATGAAATTATTTTTATAAAAATATTAGTATAATAAATTATTTTTATAAAACTGAATTATGAAAACAACTTAGCCTAGCCCATGGTTTTAAACAATATATTGAAAGATTTTTTTTCACTTAAATATTGGTTTATTGTTCATTCATCATCATCTTTGCCTTCTCTGTTAAAAAAAAATAAAATAAAGCATCACTACAAGGATGACGATGACACTGACACAAATCTTCACCGTCAACGACGACGACGACGCAATGACGCCGATCATTACCGTCAACGACGATGACGGCGCCGATATTCACAATCAATGCGATTTTGTTTTCTTGCAAATTTCAATTTTGTATAATTTCATATCATGTAAGTCTTTTGATTTGTATCTCTTTTGTCTAATTTAGTCAAAGATCGGAGCATCACTCTTCAATTTTACTGATCTAATTTGCAATTTGTCTACACTTCTGTTTGGTCGGTGAGAAAATCGAATGAAATATGCATATATATATATGATAAGAGAACACAGAGAGAGGAGAGAAGAGAAGAGGAGAGGGTAAACAAGTAAATTATTCCTCTAATACCAACGGACTAATTTTCAATACCAATTGTGTGTGTCAATTTCCGGCCACATTGCCAATCAAGCACTCAACTGGAGAACACTGGCAGAATAGATTAAGCCCGAACGACCTGTCACAAAAAGAAGAGATTCTGACGATGGTTCGTTAACTCGGCGGCATTCCGACGATCAAGTCAGTTATCTCTCAAAGATAGCAAAAGTGCTTAACTCATTATTTAGAGCATAAAAAGCATACCTTAGACCCATGGGGGTGCCTTTCTTTTATAGCCAACACAAACCTAGTCCCAATAGAAGCCTAGCTTCAATGGACTTAGGATTACTGCTAATCTTGGACTCCCAGCAGGATTGGGATAAACTCTCTAAGAGTCTTATTTTTACCCAAACTGAAGTCCTCTCTCAACTCTTGTCCCATATCCGCTTATTCCGGATTCCGGTATCTTCGCAGATAACCTCGGCCTAGCCGAGATGATCTTGGCGTCATGACCAGGACACATGGCACCTTGGCTGGCACTTCGGTGACACCTCGGCCACGTGTTGTCATTCAAAAATTATGTCCCCACAACTGCCCCATAGGTTCTATTACCTCGACATCCTGAGGTGATATAACCTATATCATTCCTTCTTTTAATCATGACCCCGGTTTAACTTCAGCTTGTAAATTTTTCTTAAAATTTTAACAAGTGTTAAACATGACCTCGGTTTAACTTAAACTTGTAATTTTTTAAAATTTCAACAAGTGTTAAACATGTCCTTGGTTTAACTTCAACTTGTAAATTTTTCATAAAATTTCAATAAGTGTTAAACATGACCTCGGTTTAACTTCAACTTGTAAATTTTTAAAATTTTAACAAGTGTTAAACATAACATCGGTTTAACTTCAACTTGTAAATTTTTAAAATTTCAACAAGTGTTAAACCAACCTTAGCTTGTACATTCCAACTCCCAAGCATCATTCTCCAGCCCTCTTTGATTCTCCATGCCCGACCTCCCGTGAAGACCGGTGAGAATGCCCCTTTGCCCTGTCGTGCTGAGGGGCTACTGTAACTGTGTTCTGCCCCCCATTTCTGGACATCTTTCTTGGCTGCTGGAATTGGCGTATCTTGTAGCAGGAACGGTGGCTGCATGACGTTGTTCTGCATCATGAAATTGACGACCATTTGCAGGTCCGCCAATTTGTCCGCCATTCCCTTCATCTCGTCGTCCCTCCGCAGGCATCTATCTTTCCATACCTGGAGGTCGTCCTCGTTATAATACCTGCTCCGGTCCGATTTCTTCAGTGCGTTGCCCTCCTAGCCGATGTCCTTTCCTCCGTGATTCTTATCACGAGTCTCTTCGTTGCAGTTATCTTCTTCGACGTCAAGGTTAATATGTTTCCCATTCTTAGTAGGGGTATCGTCCCCAACCTTCTATTTCTGTCTATCGTTGGCCATCTATTCTCCTTTATTTCCCACAGACGGCGCCAAATTATGTGTGTCAATTTCCGGCTACACTACCAATCAAGCACTCAGTTGGAGAACATTGGCAGAATAGATTAAGCCTGAACGACCTGTTACAAAAAGAAGAGATTCCGGCGGTGGTTCGTCAACCCGGGGGCACTCGACGATCAAGTCAGTTATTTTTCAATGATAGCAAAAGTGCTTAACTCACTATTTAGAGCATAAAAAGCATACCTTAGACCCATGGGGGTGCCGCTCTTTTATAGCCAACACAAACCTAGTCCCAATAGAAGCCTAACTTTAATGGACTTAGGATTACTACTAATCTTGGACTCCCAGTAGGATTGGGATAAACTCTCTAAGAGTCTTATCTTTACCCAAACTGAAGTTCTCTCTCATTTTAGGACTCTTGTCCCTTATCCGCTTATCCCGAATTTCGGTATCTTCGTAGATAACCTCGGTCTAGCTGAGATGATCTTGACGTCATGACCAGGACACGTGGCACCTTGGTTGACACTTCGGTGACACCTCGGCCACGTGTTATCATTCAAAAATTACGTCCCCACACCATGTATTGGGGCAGACTAACAATCCCAACATGCAAGGCCTATCTGAAGCCCTCCGACTTATGAATCCATTCCTCAAATCTGTAAACAAACAGGAGTTATGTTCACTATTCATCATTCACAGTCCACTCCAGACTGTGAAAGGGGGAAACAAACAGGGCCTTAAATCCTTCGAAAAATTAGGCTTCAGTAGTGTAAAATGAGAAAGTCATATTGATTATGGGTAATGTTAAGAAATTCAAATGTTTTATTAATATTTTTATCAAATATTTTATATGAGTATGAGACCCACACCGTGTAGGTGTGATATGAGTCTTATATTTATGTGAGATATTTAATAAAAATATTAATAAAATAACATTTTCGATTGGGAAATTAACATTTTTGATTTGGGTCATGCAATCGTGGAAGAAAATTGATTTTGTGGAAGGGCCAACTTGAAAGTGATGAGATTGAGGCGTGAAAGAGCTCAAACTACTTTCGTGAAATTTTGTCTGAGCATTATTTTGTGGATTGAGAAGGGTGAAGTGTGAAGTGGGTTTCTTGGAAAAATGAGTGAGGTAGAATGAAAGAGATAAGTGAGGAGAGAGAATTTCTAACACAAGCAAACTTTCCGTCACTTTATAACGGATTAATTAGTGACGTTCTTTGACAAAGAAAATTGCTGTCAGTCTGTCATTGGCTAAAGTTTCACACATACATGCATCTGTACATAAAAATTTCTTCACATTATGCTTTCGTTTGAAAAGTTTTTAGATCTCATTTAGTAAGATTATTTTTTAACATAAAAATAAAAAAATTATAAAAAAAATTAAAAAGTCAACAATTTATATCAAAAAATTAAAAATTTTATTTTCTCTTTATTTTTTATCCATATTTTCGTAAAAAATCAAAAACACATTCCAAACATACTAATTTTTTTAAAATAATATTTTAACTAAAAAGTCAAAAAGTTACTAAAAAAATCTATTCCCAAACGAGACCTAGTCCCAATCTTTTTGGCTAAAATAGCCAAAAAAAAAAAAAAGACCTTTTAGTTCAATAAGACAAAATATCACATTCAACCCATAATTATTACAATTTTTTTCTCACAAAAGTTAACAAAGTCAAAAAGTCCATCCCAAATAAGATTTTTTAACCTCAAAGGAAAATAATTAAAAAGCTAAAAAATTAAAAAACCAACATACTTCCCAAACCAATCCTATAACTTATTCAACCAAAAAAAACAGAAAATTTTCTCCATATAATTTAACACTCTCAAAATCAAGGTGATCCTGCTGGATAATTTTTGGAGAGGAGGAGAATCTTATCAATACTTTGGGCCAAAGACTCTTCAAAATCCATGTTACATTACTACTAAAAATTGGACTTTTTGTAACGGTTTCAAACGTTGCAAAAGATTCATATATTGTTCCAAAAATTTTTTTGCGACGGAGTAGCAACCGGAAATGAGGGGTGACAGAAGGGAGCGTGACAAAAAGTATTTGCGATGGTTACAAACTATCGCTTCCTCATAGTGACGGTAAATCATTATTTTTTGCGACGATTTAAACTGACATGAAAAAGCAATTTTTAACGACGTTTTTAGATGCCGTCACCAAAAACTTTTTTGGAGACGGTAGTTGACGTTGCGAAAAGTATTATTAGTGACGGTCTTAAACGTCACAAAAAAATAAAATTAAATCAATAATGTATTCGGAACAATTTAAATCGTTGCTAAAGATAACACTAATATATATATGCGACAGGTTAATCTGTCGCTAATAAAATGCAAGGAAATGATGATTACATTAGCGATGGTTTATTGTTGTAGCAAAATAATTATTTTCATAAAATATATATATTTTATTAATTCATTCCATGTATAAATTATTAATATTTTCTAAAATAAAATACATCCACATTCACATTCACAAAATTATATATATGAATAATATATATATATATATATATATATATGTACCCTGTAACAATACAGTGTCAACCAAATATTCTTTACAGAAATATATAAAACATCCTCCAACAATACAAAAATATATTTAAAACAAAACAAAATTATTGACAATACAAATAAAAATATATTTATATATACATATTATAGCTTGTTTTATTATCAACAGCAAGGTCTAATATTGATATGCGAAGATATCATCACATACTCAAAAGGGTAGCATCTGCAAAAAAAACCAAAACAAAAAAATATTTACAATATAATTAATTTTAAGCTTGCAAAAAAATATAAAACACTAATATCCCTGTAATTTTTAAATTACCTAACGCAAGTCACCAAATATCCTTCACAAAACACTAATATCCATGTACCCATCAAATTCTTTTTTTTTTTGGGTCAGTTCCACCAAACAGGATGTGAACTAACTCTTCCCCTTCCATATCATTCACTTTCCCTCCTAAATATGTATTTTTTTTCATCAGATTAAATTTTATAAACTCAAATTGCACATATAGAGAACAGAACAAACAGCACTGAGTTCACAGCATAGACTCTTCATAGTAGATAAAATTTTCTTACAAAAATCGATCCTTTTTTCCAGAAACAATATTAGAAAGTCACCATTACCAAGTTTCCTCCTTCATTGATCATTAACTGTGTGAGTCTATTTAAGAATGAAGTGTCTAATTTAACTATCGGAATCAATCAGTTCAATAAATATTCAAGCACTATCGAATCAATAGTAATACTCCCTCTCTCTCTCTCTCTCTCCAAAATTTAATCTGAAATTTGATCCTTAAATAGAACTAAATTTCTTGGATTGAAAATCACGCTCAACTTACACAGATCAGTTTCTTCACTGAAATTAATTAGATTAAACTTAACTTAGATTCTATCATGTAATATAGAAATCTATAGAAAATAGATATAGAATCCACTAATTGAAGGGAAGGGGGAAACCTGAGGCCTCCTTAAAAAGGAAATTCGGAGCCAATTCCATCAATAGATTCATCATAGAGGGATTTAAGCTGCGTTGAGAACTTTTCAGAATTCACAGTGGCCAGAAGATGCTCATGCAGCTGTAAGTGGAAAACAAACCTGATTAACAAATTTGGTTCCAATTCAAATAAAAAATCAGTAACATATCAAGATTGAAAACCACAATTCAATGAATCATTCAACAGGAAAAAAAAAATTAAAAAATTTAAAACTTCTTTCAACAAATTGTGCCAGAGGGTCGTGAAAAAGAGCAAATACACAATGTTCACTCTTTTTTGTTTTAATACCAAATTTCAAAAGAAGGCGAAATAAAAAATATGTTTGAACCTAAAATGATTGCACTTTGCAACTGTAAAGTGATTCCATGAAAATTTGGATGCCAAGTTAAAAACTACTCAATTCCTTCCAAGATGTAGCTTAATTAATATAGGCTGCTCTAATTTAACATGATTTTCTTTTCCACAACAACCAAAATAACAAGCATTAGCTATGGGAAAACAGACAACCACACAGCCAAACACACCCAAATAAGGTAGGCAGTAAAAGCAACCTTGAAGAGCTCCATCCCTCTTCAACTACTCCTGTTAACATTACCTAGGAGAGTGACAAAGATAATAGATTCATACTAATATGTGTGTACTCAATTTTTCTCCTCCCAAACATACATTAATGTGTACTAATTGGGCGTTATTTTTTTTTTTACTAATACTAGTTAGTAAATGATTAACAAGAGAACAACCCCATTAAATTATTCTTGGAAATAGATACATTATGCATGGGATTTGTAGGGGGGAAGAAATGGTCACGTATCTTGTTTTTTCATACTCAGTGCGTGGTGAGCTGCTAGTGCCGTTTATTTCATACACACATAGCTTAAATTTGTACATTTCACTATTTGGCGGTTCTTTCCTTTGTCAAAGTAAAAAATATATATATACATATAGTTGATTAAATTTGTCACAATTAGATCAGGCTATATGTATCTTTTTTCATAATTTCACTACCTAAAGAATTATACAGTTAATTAAATTAAAAAAAATTATAGAATTTTTTTTTGTTTATCAATAATGCTAACCTGATGCCACTGACAAGGAGTCTAGTACTTACCCAGAAAAAATAGGGAGTCTAGTGAGTGGTCCTTTAATTTGAAGGGACACTGCAAGTGTTCATTGCTTGCATGCTGATTTGGCTTTTTCCTCGGGAATGGCTCATTTCATTACCTTCACTTCATAATCATTTCATTACCTTCACTTCATAATCATTGGCTTTATTAAAGTTAAAGAAGATAGGAAAAAAAAAAAGAGCAATGCAAATCCCAAATCTTCCCAAAATGGTTTATTGGTTTGGGCATATTATCAAACACATTGTGAGCAGAAGATAAAATTCTAGCAAAACAACAAAACAATGACAATACATAGGCTGAGCTAAATATTAAATAGAATTGGGGCAATAACAAGCATCAATCTAATACAGAAGCATATAAATCAGGTATTGACATCTCCATAGAAGACAAAGAAACAGCAAACCAAAAAATTACATACCAGATTGTTTGGATTTGCAACTGGTTTGTGAAAGAAAAATGCATATAGAGTTCAGCCCAAATGCAAACTGTAGAATAAAAGAAGATACAACTCTCAATCGAACATTCCTCGTAAGAAATTGAACAATTTCTTTGATAAATTTGAGAGTAATTTGCGGCAAAGAAATTTAACAATTTACAGCTAATATCTCACGACTTGAGTAACAAGCTTGGGTGTAAAGCAAACCACCTAATCTGTAGCAGCACAGGTGGCTCGAATTGATGAAGAGCTTGTTGGAGGAGCACCGCATAGAGGTTAGCTGGTGTCATCGTAGCTTCCCCAGCAATCTTCACCGAGGGTGATTTCACAATTTCCTCTTTGTTAGATGAACTATTGTTAGACTCAAGTTTGCTTCTTTTATAGATAGTTATATATATATATATATATATATATGCATACGTATATAAACACAACCAAAAGAAACCTAATTTAAAAAAATAAAATAAAAATCAGATTGTGGTTCTTCTAAAAATAAAAACCAAATTTACTAAGGTGTTGTTTGGGAAGGAAAAGTCGGGCTAAATTAGCCACGTCGCGACAATGTTGGCTATTTCAGCCATGTCCCAACAAAAATGCATTTCATGGGTATGAGAGAGGCTTGGTCGTGTAAATTTACCCAAATGCCCCGATAGGTTAAACTCTCTTCCATTTGCAGGACAAGCCTCAGATTGAACCCAACACACCCTTCGCAAAGCAGAAGAGAAGAAGAACGGAGCTACTTGACGGCATCTGAGCGACCTTGGCAGAGGAAATCACCACCGGAGTACGCATCTGCGGCGGCGAACAACAACGAAGCCTCTCAAACTCAAACCGATCTGCAGGTAATGCTCTATAGCCTATCTGATTTCTCTTCTTCTTCTTCCCATCTGCATAGTTTAGGTTCACAACAGCATCGATTCATGGCCGATCTGTTGCTTTACGGTCGTGATTGGGTTGATTACGCTTACATTACACACAGACGGGGCACCGATCTGTCTCTGTGACAAATCTGGGATTCTGGATCTGTTGTTATGTTCAAAATCTGTTCGGTAATCACAAATTTGGGATAGATTTGTATATATACATACATACATATATATATATATATATATAAAATATATCTGTTCTTCTTAAAATATTTGTTCTTATTTATGAAAATCAGATCTGTTGATCTTATATATCTGTTCTGAATCACAAATTTGGGGCAGATTTATGAAGGCACCGTTGTTTAAACTAAAGGAAATGCCAATCTTATATATCTGTTCTGATGTACAAATCTGTTCTATATTTTTTGTATCTGTTCGGTTATATTTTGAAATGCAGATATATCTGTTCGGTTATCACACATTTGGGGCAGATTTGTTATATTTTTTGTTTATAATCAATGCTGAACCCTGAATTTTTGCTAATAGAAATGGTCAATTCCCATTTGTGAAAAATATATAAAAAATATAATTCCAACTCAATTACATAAAAAAATATATATTAACAACAAATTACAAAATATATAAAACTTATAG
>NW_021028198.1:15318-69834 GCF_004153795.1 Camellia sinensis
TCCCCAGTAGCTGATTGCCCCCATAGAAGACCGTCTCCATCAAGTCACTGGTTTCCAAAAGTTTTTTTTCTTGAACTTTTGCACACGCCTTGTTGATCTGCAATGAAATATAGATGTATAAAGAGGAGACGTTATATTTTCAATATAAATAAATTCTATTAAAAGTTAAATGAAGAAGTAAAAAGTATCCGTAAATGACAAAATATAAAACTTTTGTCTTGTACATGTACTTACTGATTCCATCTTGTCCCACCAGTCGTCAGGTGCCTGAACAACCCGGTGTCATAGTCCAAGCCTATCCCGGACACTTCCTTGCTTGAATTCCATCAACTTTGTCCACGCTTTTGCCAATCTTTTTCAAGGTCCATGTACTTATTCTTCAACTGTTTTCAGTCCATGTTTTTTTCCCTATTTTTTCTCAAATTTTCCTTGCCAATGACTTGTTAACCCTGCTTGACTGAGGACTAAGAAATGGGCGATTTCCTTCTTAACTAATCTCATTTGGCATATCAACATGAAATTGCATGGCAAATTTCCATCTCGGGTGACGCATAGACTTGGTTCTCTTGCCTTCGTTCTTGCAAACAAACCAACCAATCCTAACTTGCACAGGGCTGATGAGTGAATAAATTATGGAATCTTATTAGTTTCAAGGCGTTGTTAATCGTTCATAGAGTTATAATCCGGTAAATGATGGGTCCTCACACAGGGCGGGGACAGATCAAAGTAGGAACGCCTGGTTTTTGGTGGACCTGGAAATCTTAACAATACAACGGGCCATTCGCACATGGCACACATTCGTCATGGCCATGTACTGGAAGTTTGCAGTAGATGGTGAAACAATCGCCATGCTAACGCTTAATTATAAATTAATTTACATGAATCAACATGAACGATACGAAGAGTATAACGCAAATTTATAAAATTTTAATATGTTTTAATCATCGTTTTAATATATTTGTATATATTTTTTTTTAATATACCAATTTTGTCAAATATATTTGTAATAAACTTTTTAATATATTTACCTTCCTTCCCAAATTTAGTTTGTAATCTATTTTTGACAGTGCTCTTTACTATTTAAATCAAAAATCTAATATTTATTTAATTATATTATTAATATCTTTCTAAATAGTTTAGAATATTATTTGTTTAATAAACTTTTTTTTTAATATATTTGTATATAATTTCATGTTATTTGTAATTTGTTTTGTTAATATTTAGATAATTATATCTACCTTCCTTCCCAATATTATGGTCCAAATCATTATTTATTTTATCTAATTATTTTATTTTTAGAAATGGGAATTGACGCATTCGTATTGAGTAAAAAATATAATGAAATTATAAAATTTATTTTGTAAATGTTTTGATATATTTTTTATGATATTTTGGAAAATGGGTTTTTTGAAATATTTGTACTATATTTTTTTAATATTAAATTTTGTCAATAATAGTGTTTAAATAAATTTTTACACTCTTACTTTTTAATGCCGAATTTGTAATATACATACTTAAAATATTGTTAAGTATCTGTCCTAATTATAGTTTTAATATATTGTTAATGGAACTTTTTTTTTTTTAATATATTTTTGTAATAATAAATTTCATGTATTTTGTAAATTTGCTTGTTTAAATATTGAGATAATATATTGTACCTCCTTCCCAATTTATGTCCAAATATATTTTTAATGTATTATTATATTTTTAGAAATGAGAATTGAGCATTTCAATATTGAGTAACAATATCTGAAATTAAAATAAATCTTATTTTTGTATATATTTCCATTATATTTTTTATATTATTGAAAATGGATTTTTTGAAAAAATATTTGTACTTATCATTTTTAATAATTAAATTTTGTCATATGTGTTTTAATCAATTTTTACACTCTTTACTTTTTAAACTCTAAATTTGTAAATATATAATTTAATATATTATTATATTTTTCTAAATATTTTTTTAATATTTTTTTAAATAAACTATTTTTTTTATATATATTTGTATATAAATTTGTTATATTTTGTAAATTTGTTGTTAATATATGTAGAATTATAATATATGTACTTCCCCTTCCCAAATTTAGTTCCAAATATATTTTTTATCTAATTAATATATTTTTAGAAATGAAGAATTGACATTTCGTCTTGGAGTAAAAATAATCCGCACATAATACATCTAAATTTTGTTATATATTTTCAGCACATATAATTTTTTTTGATATTTTGAAATACTATTTGGTGTGTATATTTATGAATATAGTTTTCATAATTAAATTTGTCATATAATGTTCTAAATAAAATTTTTACAGTATTTACTTTTTAAATCCTAAATTTGTAATATACATTTACAACAATATATTTCTTTTCATATCTTGTTAATATAATTTTTCGTATAATTGCTTAATTGTTGACAATGTTGTTGTTATTTTGTTTTTGTACTAATAAGTTTATATATTTGTAATTTTCGTTGTTAAATATCTAACTATCCTTCCAAATTGAGTTGGAATTCATATCTAATTTGTTATAATACATTTCATTATGATATAGTTTTTCATAATTAAATTTTGTCATATATGTTTAATAAAATTTTTACACTCTTTACTTTTTAACTCTAAATTTGTAATATATATTTTAATATATTATTAATATCTTTCTAATATAGTTTTAATATATTTGTTAATAAACTTTTTTTTTAATATATTTGTAATATAAATTTCATGTATTTTGTAATTTGTTGTTAATATATGTAGATAATATATGTACCTTCCTTCCCAAATTTAGGTCCAAATATATTAAAAAAAAAGTTTATTAACAAATATATTAAAACTATATTAGAAAGATATTAATAATATATTAAATTATATATTACAAATTTAGAGTTAAAAAGTAAAGAGTGTAAAAATTTGATTAAACATATATGACAAAATTTAATTATTAAAAAATGTAGTACAAATATTTTCAAAAATCCATTTTCAAAATATCATAAAAAATATATTCAAAATATATTACAAAATAAATTTATTAATTTCAGTATATTTTTTACTCAATACGAAATGCTCAATTCTCATTTCTAAAAAATAAAATAATTAGATAAAAAATATATTTGGACCTAAATTTGGGAAGGAATGTAGATATATTATCTACATATATTAACAACAAATTACAAAATATTAAAAATTTATATTACAAATATAAAAAAAAAACAGTTTATTAACAAATATATTACAAAAATATTAGAAAGATATTAATAATATATTAAATTATATATTACAAATTTAGAGTTAAAAAGTAAAGAGTGTAAAAATTTGATTAAACATATATGACAAAATTTAATTATTAAAAAATGTAGTACAAATATTTTCAAAAATCCATTTTCAAAATATCATAAAAAATATATTCAAAATATATTACAAAATAAATTTATTAATTTCAGTATATTTTTTACTCAATACGAAATGCTCAATTCTCATTTCTAAAAAATAAAATAATTAGATAAAAAATATATTTGGACCTAAATTTGGGAAGGAAGGTAGATATATTATCTACATATATTAACAACAAATTACAAAATACATGAAATTTATATTACAAATATATTAAAAAAAAAGTTTATTAACAAATATATTAAAACTATATTAGAAAGATATTAATAATATATTAAAATAAATATTAGAATTTTTTATTTAAATAGTAAAGAGTGTCAAAAATAGATTACAAACTAAATTTGGGAAGGAAGGTAAATATATTAAAAAGTTATTACAAATATATGACAAAATTGGGTATATTAAAAAAAATATTACAAATATATTAAAACGATGTTAAAAACATATTCAAATATAAATTTGCGTTACTCTTCGTATCTGTTCATGTTGATTCATGTAAATTTAATTTATATTAAAGCGTAGCATGGCGTTGTTCACCTCTACTGCAACTTCCAGTACATGGCCATGACGAATGTGTGCCTGTGGACATGGCCCGTGTATTGTTAAGATTTCCAGGTCCACCAAAAATCCAGGGCGTTCCTACTTTGTCTGTCCCCGCCCTGTGGTGAGTGACCCAATCTTTACCGGTTATAACTCTATGAACATTAACAACCCATGAAACTAATAGTTCCATAATTTTCACTCATCAGCCCTGTGCAAGTTGGATTGGTTGGTGTGAAGAACGAAGGCAAGAGAACCAAGGCTATGCGTCACCCGGAGATGAAATTGCCATGCAATTTTCATGTTGATTGCAAATGAGATTAGTAAAGGAAATCGCCCATTCTTAGTCCTCAGTCAAGCAGGGTACAAGTCATTGGCAAGGAAATTTGAGAAAAAAATAGGAAAAAAACATGGACTGAAACAGTTGAAGAATAAGTACATGACCTTGAAAAAAGAGTGGCAAGCGTGGACAAAGTTGATGGATTCAAGCAAGGGAGTGTCCGGGATAGGCTTTGACTATGACACCGGTTTGTTTCAGGCACCTGACGAGTGGTGGGACAAGATGGAATCAGTAAGTACATGTACAAACAAGTTTTATATTTGTCATTTACGGATACATTTTTTACTTCTTCATTTAACTTTAATAGAATTTATTTATATGAAATATAACGTCTGCCTCTTTCATACATCTATATTTCTGCAGATCAACAAGGCGTGTGCAAAGTTCAAGAAAAAAACTTTGGAACACCGTGACTTGATGGAGACGGTCTTCATGGGGGCATCAGCTACTGGGAAGCATCATTGGACCCCGAGAGAGAACCTTCCCGAACCTGCTGAGGACTCATCTGATTCAGTGCGTAGTTTGGGAGCCCAGCCATTTGCTGATCCGATACCCGCAGGAGTACAGGACGTGGATTCTGATACTTCACTGGAGCATGTTCCGATTAAAAAGGCAAAAAGGAGAAAGACGCCATCAACAAGTGTTTCAAAGTCGAAGAAGGGAACAAGTGGTGCGTCCGTTATTGCGGAAAGCATGAACAAAATGACAGATGTGGTGCGTTCAAAGAATCAGCAGGTCACGGTGAGGCACCTCACAGGCAACGAATCGCTGTACACTATTTCCGAGTGCATGCATAAACTGAGCAGTATTCCATCCCTAATTGGTACACTGTTATTCCACTTCGCCTCCACACTTATGGATAACGCCGATTACCGGGAGGTCATGATGTGCCAGCCTGATGATGACCACATCATTGAATGGCTTACACAGAAGCAGCTCCAGTGTACTGCGCCGGCGCCTTTTGCAAACCTGTTTGGGGGTCGCCGGATGTGATGTAGCGGTGTTACGAGTGTTGAAGATGCATGTCCTTCTCTTCCTTTTTTAAACTTTGACTTATGGTATTGTTGGCACTGTACTAAAACAGGATGGTGGTGTGTGCATGTTTTCATTATGTCGTTTTTGTTTTTTTATTACTAGCTACGGGCAGCAACAAGTTTTAGGTAAGTGCATGGGTTGACGGAACGAAAGCATGGTTGTGCTTCATTTTTGGGAAATGAATGGGATGTTTATGTTATAATATTTTTTGTGGGTACGTTTAAGACAAGGAATTACGTTTTACTTGCACGCTTTTGAATGCCTATATGTCACAAGTTCATTTGTTAGTTTAGTTTGCTGGCTAGTTTTGTGGTTGTTACCACCATGGCCCCCCTGTAAAGCATAAGTTGAACAGCTTCTTTTTTTTGTGCAATTCATATGATCATGCGTTCCAAATGACATTGGTGACGACATTACTTTGATTAAAAACAATGTCGGCATTTTCTAATTGCAAACTTCAATAAAATTTAAGTAAATGAATCACGTGCCAACTGATTAAAAGGCTGTCACTCTTGTAGGTTTCGCATCAACAAAGACGCGATGAATCCCTGGGATGGAAGCAACCATGATGAAATAACGGAAATGCTTAATCAAATGGCGGTCCAGGTGCAACAAGAACAGAACTACACATTTCTACAAGCATGCCAGTTGGCGACAGAATGGTACGAAAAACACATGAATAAAACGCCGTGTCGCACTTCTATACTAACCGGGAATACATGGATATGCGAACTATATGCGGGGCATATGGGTCGATTTGAGGAAAATGTTTGCATGCCGAAGGAAGTTTTTGCCGCATTGTGTGAGACATTAGTCAATGATTTTGGGTTACAAGTCCCGCAACGTCCCCATGGCTTAGCTGTTGAAGATAGCGTTGCGATGTTTATCCATGTGTTGAAAGAGAAGCAAAATCGGGAAATCCAAGAACGGTTCCAACATTCCGGGGAGACTGTGTCGAGGCACATGCATAACGTATTAACTTCCATGAAAGAGTTCACTGTTGTTCATTGCCAGCCCATATACAGTTAGCATCGTATACATCCATACGTGCGGTCTAGACAGAAATACCTACCGTTCAAGGTACTTCTGAAAAACATGATTGACATATAAATGAAGACAATATATTTTGTTTTTGTTATTATCTGCACGTGACGCTTTTATAAAAACAAAACACTTGTTACCCACTTACGCAACAAAACAATTTATCCATGTTTGCAGGACTGCATTGGCGCAATAGACGGAACACATGTCAGTGCATAGGTTACGGGGCCAGATGCGACAACATATTTCGGTAGGAAATACTGTCACACGCAAAATATAATGGCCGCTGTCGATTTTGACATGTGTTTCATATTCATTTCCTGCGG
Organism: Camellia sinensis; assembly: GCF_004153795.1. NCBI lineage: Eukaryota > Viridiplantae > Streptophyta > Magnoliopsida > Ericales > Theaceae > Camellia > Camellia sinensis. The sequence goes on from NW_021028198.1 coordinate 21,987, forward strand.
ATGGGAAGAAAGTATGCATGATAGTCGCATATTCAACGAGATACTAACAAATGACAATGTCGCCTTCCCACATCCTGACGAAGGTAACACATGGTCCTGTTATTAGATTTATTAACAAATAAATTTTTCCTGAGAAAGCTTTATATGAAAATGATGCTGAATGTTCGTTTTGGTGTCATACATTGTTGTCATGTCTGCAGGCAAATATTATCTTGTCAATTCTGGCTATCCAAACCGGATTGGTTACTTAGCACCATTCAAAGGCCACCGTTACCACCAACAAGAATTCCGACGTATTGCACGGAACGCGATGGCAAACACACCAAGGGAATTATTTAACAAAGTGCACTCGTCCTTACGCAGTGTGGTGGAACGCACTTTCGGTGCCTGGAAAAATCGATGGGGGTTTATTCGAGACATGCCTCGGTATGACTTTGCAAATGTGCAAGTTCAGTTAGTAGGTGCGTCAATGGCATTACATAATTATATACGGTGAAACACAGGTAACCCAACAACTGTTCAGCCAATCTGTGACGAGGAAGAGGCAATGACAATAGTAAATGCCATACCAGAAGTTGAACATGACGAGGATGGTTTAATGGTTGGAGATGAGGACCCCCATATGGCATTGGTCCGCCTTCACATACGCGACAAATTATATTACATGCATAATAACGGAATGTTAGGAAATATATAGTAGTTGAAATAATTTTCGTATGGTTGTCACATAATGACACACGTGGAACAGACTGTATTCAAATATATTATCATGTACAATATGTATGAGTTTCCACGGGAATGTAACCCCTTCCAATTGCTGACGTGCCTAACTTTGGAAAACAACAATCCATACGAATTTTGCTTGTGGAAAAACAAAAAAAGGTGAAACAAATAAAAACAAATGAAAAAGAAAACTAATACACAAATTGTCAAAGAAATAAAAAATTAACGCAATATCCGCCTAATCCAAACTCAAAAAAAAAAAAAAACAAATAAAAAAAAATTTGGATTTGCAAAATTTGGCAGATCGAAACCCAACATACAAAAATTGTCAACAAAAAAAATTAAGCAAAAAATGCCAAAGCAAACCCCCCCCCAAAAAAAAAAACGCAAAAAACGCAAAATCGAAACCCAACATGAAAAAATTAAAATAAAAAAAGAAGAACCAAAATATGGCAAATCCAAACCCAAAATAAAAAAAATAAAAAATTTAAGCAAAATTCGGCAGATCGAAACCCAACATAAAAAAAAAAAAAAAATTAAGCAAATTATGCCAAATCCAAACCCAAAAAAAAGAATCAATTAATTTCACCAAATGAATTATCTTATCAAATTAATCAAATTATAATGACCAACAGTAATATGACTAAATAAAACAACAATTATAGAGCATATACTGTGTATTAAAGAAAAATTAATTGTGTACAGAAATTTATTTTTATCTAAATACAGTACAATATGTCTGGTTAACAACAAAACTAATCATCCTCCAAGAAACCAAATAAATGAATAACCAAATACAGTAGCACTACCAAAATTTTTAAAAAAAAAAAAAAAAACCAGAAAATATGCCATATCCAAACCCAAATTAAGAAATAAAAAAAATGGAAAAGGGCAATTTCATAATTTAACAAGATGACACCTCACCAAAAAGCCAAAAAGCCAAAAAACCAAAAAGCCCTTCCCAAACCAGGCTTTTTAGCCTCAGGCTAAAATAGCCAAAATGCCAACCCACTTCCCAAACGGAGGCTAAACAACCTTCAATTTCACAAATCTTGCAGAATACAAATGGCCACATAGAAATAGCCCTCAAACCATTAAAACAATCTTCAATTCATTGCCTTTATTGGTAAATTTTTGTATGGGCATGAATTTTTTGTATTTTTTTTTTTTGAACTAGTATGGGCATGAATTAACTCCCTATAATTAACAGCTCTTTCTCAGCTTCATTGCAAACCTAATAAATTCCAAGGCAATGCTCTATCAACATTCCTTGAAAAGAAAAGAAGTGAGAATTGTGGCCTTGTATCCCGCAAGATTTCAAGCAATTCAAATTTGCCAACATAAGGAAGTAGATGATATGTCCTTAGATTAAATTAAATTAGGGTTAGGGTTTTGAAACTTTGAAGGGTTTTATTCGTTATTCTTCACATTTCAATCTTTATTCTTCCATATTGAGAGAGTTTATAAACTAAGTTTAGATACAAAATCAGAAATCAAAAATCCATTGGATATGGAGATACAAAACCATAGATGAAAATTTTGAATGGCTTTAAAATTATTTGGTAATACTAATTCAAAATCAGATTGTATACCTTGAATTATGGTGCAACAATTGAATACAGATTCTAGGAACCCTTGACCCCAAAAAAATAAAAAATAAAAATAATAATAATTGAAAATCAAAAGAAATACAAAGCAGATAGACAAAGTAGATGGGGAGTGAGATACAGAGAAAGAGCAGACAAACCTACCGAGCCAGAATGAAACGGCGATGGTAACAGCAATGGCAAACAGCAGAAACTCGACGGTCGACAAATGTCTTTGCAAACGTGTGATTGTGAGAGAGAGAGAACTACAAATCATAAGAGAACAGCTATGCAAGGGTGAAAATCATTAAGAGAGATGAGGGGTTTTACCTACTAGCAAATAAAGAGAGGTGTGGGTGTTAGATTTTTGACCACACAACCAAACAGGGAACTCAGCTGGAGAATACTGTCAGAATAGATTAAGCCCAACAACTTGTACAAAAAAATAAGAATCTGGCGGTGGTTCGTCTACCTGAGGGCACTTTGACGATCAAGTCAATAATCTCTTATAGATATCAATTCAAGTATTTAACTCACAACTCACTGCTCACAGTATATCACACATACTTGAGACCCAAGGGGTGCCCTGCTTTTATAACCAACAGTGACCTGATCTCTTTAGAAGCCTCACTTCAGTGAACTCAGGCTCAATGCTCATCTTGGACCCTCATCTAGATAGAGATAAACTTTGCTTGAGCCTTATCTTTAACTAGACTGAGATCCTCCACTATTCTAGGACTCGTGTCCCTTATTTGCTTATCTCGGGTTCTGGTATCTTCGCAGATAATTTCGGCCTAGCCGAGATCACTTCGGTAGCACGACCAGGCCATGTGGCACCTCGGTTGACACTCCGGCATCACCTTAGCCGTGTGCTGTCTTTCACAAAATACTCTCCCACAATTGCCCCCTAGGTTCTATTACCTTGGCAACCTGAGGTGATGGAACTTACATCGTTTGTCCACACTTCATGTCGGCTAAAAATTCATTTTTCTCTTTGACCGAGATCATTACTCGTTAGCTTCATATAACCAAGACTCAGCTGTCCACCTTCCTAAGGATCAAAAACCAAGAATCCAGTTCTTTAAGCATCTCAACCTAGATCGCTCCTCTAGCCGAGGTTATGGCCTCATTGTTTCAAGAATTTCAAGAGTTCTAACTGCGCATGAGTTGTCACGCACAGTCTTTCCAACTGTTTCGTCCACGTGTCCCTTCCCCACTGGTTCGTACCTGACATGCACTAGCAGGTCGCGTCATTTATGTCTGCGCCTCCTGACAGGCACGCCGTCCAAGGCATTTCATCATATTTTTGCCGCCTTTTCATATTTGTGACAAAAACCCTTCTGTCTTTCTTCGTCTCTTCACTTCTCATTTCTGGCACTCTTTCTGTGTTTAGACTTTCTCTCTCGAAAGTTTCCAACCCTCCATTTTCAAGCTCTCAATCTCTACAACTACTCCATTCATCACCATCGACGCACGTTTCATCATTTGACTCCGACTGTTCGAGTTCTCTAACTCTGACATACCTTATTCCGGCATCCTCATTCTTATTCAATAAGTCTATAATTTCTTTCTCTATAATTTTAGTCTTCCCCTGTTTTTGGTTACCATTTCTCATGTTTTAGACATTACAAATTGATTCCTGCTCTTGAATATGTGTTACACTGTACTGATGTATTCTTGAATGGCTTGCACTATTTTTGTCGTACTGCCTTTACATTGTGTCTGTTTAAATGTTTCATGTGTTGCTATTGAATCCGTACCTCTATTTGGATCTTGAATCCCTGCTTCTTGCTTTTGATTATGTTTTTGACTGCGTATCAAAAGTGTCGATTATTGCACACTTGCACACACTTATTCAATGTCCACGACTTTTGCTGTTCTGTGTATGCAAATCTGGTTTCTTGTTCTCTGACTCTTTCTTGATTCTGAATTACATTCCTCTTTTTACTAGAAATCACATACCTAGGCAAATCGAAACACAATCTCCTCCAGGCAACAAAATCCTCACCCTAGTACTATTTAGGTTCTAGCCGAGGTCCTTAAGTTTTTACCCAACTTCTTTTAACAAATATGTTACCAAACCCTTCCTTGCCAAGATAATGGGCATGTTCAAGTGAAAAGTAGGCACCCTTACCAAATTAGAGTACTTTCGGCAAGAGTTCTCCATCTCAGTCGACGTTCAAATTAGGTTGGCTGGGAAAGAGGACTCTATCATGCCTGATGGAGACTCCATACCCTTCCCTATAGTTGGGTTCATTGAATGTGGACATCGATTTCCCTTACACATTCTTTTCCAAGAAGTCATCCACTACTACAAACTTAACCCCATACAATTAGCCATTAACTCATATAGGGTTATAAATGGCACAATCAAACTGGCATGCCGAGAAAAAGCTAGGATTACTCTAGCCGATATTCAGTGTTGTTACACCATGTGTGGCTTTAAGTTTGACAAAGGTTACATATACTGCCTTAAGCCCAGATCCACCGCCTTCAAACTTATAGCCAACCTTTTAGACTCTAACAAGGGTGCTGGGGATGACTACTTGATCGTCTTAAGCAACTGGGAGTTTGCGCCTGATGACGATCTTCATCTCTTTCCTCTATACCGAGTAGTGTTTAGAGAGGATGAGGGTAAGAAATGAGTCATCCCATAGCTCTATCTTTGTTAAGACTTTGACAATTCATTTCTCTTGTCTGTGCTAATGTTTGTTGTTTGCTCTTGTAGTTCTTTCTCAACCAGCAAAGGGATTTCGGTAGTCCTACATTCCCAGCTGAGATCTAAAGAAGCTCTTGGATCTCCCAATACAAAGATGCAAGGCCCCATTGTTGCTTAACTACATTTCGACATATAAGTCATCCCTACCTGACGTTCCAAAGCGAAGCAAGACTCCTCTCCACAACTCCATCAACCACTTCATTACCAAGGCCAAACCAAGCCTCCACCTTAGATCCAGTAGAGCAGCCATCCACTTCTGCTCCCCAGTTGATTCCCCATTCTCAGCGTCGTCGTCGACACTGAGCTCCTCCAAGCGCTCCTGCCGGCAGAACTCATAGCCACAAATGCTGAGATTCTAAGGCATCAGCTTACGATCCATCAAACCCTTCCATTGCCTTTCCTGCGATCCACTTTGGAACCAGGTTTATTGTCGTTGCAACTGTCGATGAGATGGGCTGCAGTTAAGCCGTTGTTGAAGACCTCATGGCCGACTTGCTAAGAGTTGTTTTAGTTCACTCTTCTTCATCCCAGTCTCAACCTAAGCCCAAGCCAAAGCCAAAAAGGGTGTAGAGGGCAAAGGCAAAAGCCTCTGCCACCCAAGTTGATTCTGAAGACACTGTGCTGATCTCCGAATTGGCCAAGATCGAGAAAAGCTCTTCTGTCACCGAGAATAGGCCTGCAGAGGCCGAGCCATCTGACAAGAGGCAATCAAAGAAGCCGAGATCCGAAGGTGTAGTGGGACCAGGTGTTTTTAAAGCCGATGAGCCCTGGGCTCCAACAATTATGGTTAGGGATCGACTGATGACAGCTGGTGACAATGCCATCGACAATATTGAGGTCGGCACCGCTCTTTCTACCTCTGTGCTCCTTCCAGCTGTCACGACCCAAACCCGCCCTTATGGGTTTAATGCCGTAGCCGGCCAGTAATCCTTGGATTACCAAAGGCCTCTGAATAGAATAACTTATAATTAGGGACTGCGGAAGCAAATATAGAAACATACATAGTCCATTGAGCTGTGAAGACATATATGAAACAGAAACTTCATTCTTTTTTAAAAAAAAAAACTTATATATATATATATATATGATGTCATGATGTAGATCTTACGTTACATTTAATACCGATGTAGCCAAAAGGGGACTTAGCCCAATATATACATAATAGAAAACTTGTTTATAATTCAAAAAAAGACAAGGTCTTAAATACAAGCCATTTAAACTCGACTTGCTCACAAGGGGGAACCTCTTTGGAGGCACAATGGCTGGTTGACAAAACTGGTATGCTAGGCCCTCAAGTCTGAGCCTGGTCACGCACTTGGTCACGTATATACATAATAATAAATAGTGAGTTGAAGTCCAGTGAATAATAATAGACTAAAGGGTTTAAATGCATGATGTCCATCACAAGTACAACTTCAAATCTCTTATTGAACAGAAGCATAGCCATATTCGTATCAGAAACAGAGTCATAAACATATTCTTATCATGAGTGGTATATCCGTTTGCATCAAACATATCTCTTTGGTCAAGCTTATTAAGTTCCACTTTGGAACCTCCGGTATCGGGTAACATATCTCATACATGAGCCACGATATTGTTTCCCCCGGAGGAGGGACTGGGCCATGGTATTTTTTTCCCCGGGCGACGGCCTCATGACCATAAGCCATAGTATTATGTCCCTTGGGCAAGGGCCTTTACTAAGGATACCACATAAACATTTCAAAGAAGTGGATCATCATTTATGTAATCACATAATAACCTTTTGTATCATTCAAAACAGTTCATATCATATTATAACATTCAAAAAATATTTCATATTGAACATAGCTTTACTAAGTCATTACTCATAGATAGCTTGGCAGCAAACCAATGGATTAACCGCTCACGACACGTGACCTACACCAATCATAATAGATACACATACTGAAACACATGCTCGGATCGTACATAACTCATTTTATTTTGTTCTTAGTGTGTTTTTAGCCTTCACCCTCATTATTGAGTCTAAATCTTAGCCTAGGAATGCCTAGGATACAATGAGGATGCAAAAATGCACTTGAAAACACTTAACAAAACTTGCTAAAAATAGGGTCCTCGCTCGAGCGCAACTTCCTTCGCTCAAGCGGACATGCAAAATGTGAGTGGTCGCTCAAGCGCAACTTCTGTCGCTCGAGCGGTTTGTAAACTTTTACAAAAATGCTGGTTGCTTGATTTTTCTGCTCGATGCTTGCTCGACGCTCGCTCAAGCGCAAGACTCATACCCTCGCTCGAGCACAACTTATGTCGCTCGAGCAGTCTGCAAAACACGCAAACTTTTGGGAGCATGCATTTTACGCTCAAGTGCAGAATCTGTCGCTCAAGCATGGAAGCAGAATTCTGGAATTTCCAGATTTGCTTCCAAGCTTCAAATTCAACCCCAAGGCTGCAAATTATGGTTTCTTGGGCCAAAAACTTAAGAAAACTCTTGTAAACTTGAAAAACATGGTGAATTCAAGATCAATTCCACAAAATCAAGGTTCAAGATCATGTGATGTATGCAAAACCAAACCTAATTCTTTGAAAACATAACTATATACATCATGCATGTAAAGGTGTAAGTTCCAAGCTTCCAAAACATGATCCAACGAGGTGTCTAACTTAAAAATATGTTGAATTCTCAAACCAAGATCAAAATGAGAACATGCAAGAGGGAATTCTTTGAAAACCACTTCAAATTATGATGAAATGAGCGTGCATGCATGATGTGGTTCATTTCTCTTTAATTCTAACTCAATTTCAACTTAATTCTCTTATATTCATGAACTCACCAATTCAAAGGCAAGACTAAAGGCTTGAACTCTTACCTTAAACTTTGATTTCACAAGTGTAGAGGATTAAACTTCAAAATTCTCTTCAATACTCAACAATCCTAGCAATTCTCCTCATTTCCTTGTTGATCTCACTTGTTCTCTTTTGGTCTCTCTCTTTCTCCCACGTATATAGCTCAAGAAGGATGAAATAAGAGTGTTGGATGCATATAAGGGTCTACTAGTGCCTTAGTTAGGCTTGAATTAAGGAATTCATCATTTAGTCTTAATTGAGCATTAATTATTATAATCTAATCGTTTCGAATCGAATTTCAACTGTACTTATCATAAAATTCCAAAAACTCCAAATAACACATAAATCAAGCTAATTTCTAAATCGGATGCCGATAAGGCCTTCAATTCACAAACCGAAACAGAAACGTGAACAAAACTTTCTACGTTAAACAAATATAAACACAAATAAGGCAATACACATGCAAGTAATGCAAGATTCCACTTTAATTACTTATTAAGCCTTCTTAATCATGGATTGTACGTTAATCATGGGTCGGGGTTGTTACACCAGCCGACGTGAATCGCATGGCCGAGATTAACGAGTACGAGAACTTTGCGCTGATGATGCAGCATTCTATCTTGGTAAGTCTTCAATACTTTTATTATTTTTTTCCCTTTTAGTCTTTATCTTCCTGTACTGGAGCAATTTTTACTAACTTGTGTGTTTCTTTCCTTCTAGGCCATTCAATATGCTTACTCTTTTGCAACAAAAGCCAAGGCTTTCAAGAAAGAGTTGATAAAGAAAACCCAGGACGCTGCTGACTTCCTTTCCCCCCTCAACAACGCCGAGGCCAAGATCAAGTGTCTACTAGACCAGGCCAATGTTGCCAAACTTGCACAAGACCAAGCCGAAGAGAGGGCTGAGGCGATGGAGGTAGTGGTCAAGGTACTCAGGGTTGAGATCAAAGAAGTCGAGTTCAAACCGCAGAAGCCAAAGTTGAGCTCCAGGAGGCCATGGCTACCAAGGAGGTTGAAATCAATGAGGCAGATGAGAAGGCATTCTCAAAGGGGCAAGCCGTCGTCCGCGATGTATACAAAGCCCAGGTCAATTAAGCCTACAACAGAGGTTATTACCTCGGTTGGACGCACTCAACAAGTTATCTGTCCCAATGGACTCTCCCATCCGAGATATCAACCAGCTCAGCATGCTTCCAAAGGACTTTGAAGACGAAGTCGAAGATGAGGAAGCTAAGGCTGAGGATACTGATGAAGAGGAGGAAGTTGCTGTTAGGGTCAAGTCCCCCACTCTGAATGATCAAGTCCTAGACTTGACTCAAGATGAGGAGGACGAGGTCTCCAAGAGTGCCTCTCCTAAGAAGACAACTTCTGAAGTCGAGGTCCAGACCACTAAGAAGAGCCTTGATGAGACACTTCTCGAGATCGATGCCGAGATTGAGGCTGTGAAGACCGCTTAACTGTCTGTCGAGGCTGAAACACCACCAATTGTCGAAGCAGGACAGTCTGTTGAAAATCCCTAAGATCATAACACTTAGGATTTTTTCCTTTACTTTTGAACTTTTCATTTTTCAGTGCTTGTAATCTTTTTGCTTTTGTTGGGCCGAAAGTGCCATCTTTGTAAGTTTGAACATGTTATCTTTCTTGTCAGGCTGAAGTGCTTTTGTAATTGAACAAGTTCTTTCTTCTAAATGCATGCTTTACTTTTTCTTTTAAGTGTTGAAGGCTTGTCTTTTTTTGCTTGATCTACCTTAACTGTCTTGTATGCTTCCATACTTAGAATATTTATGTACTTCTCCCAAGTATACTTTAACTGTGTAATCACTTCGGGTTAGAACACATCTGATATGTATCACCTCGGATCCATTTTGTCACGACTCAAACCCGCCCTTATAGGTTTAATGTCGTAACCGATCAGTAATCCTTGAATTACCAGAGGCCTCTTATAAAAATGACATATAATTAGGGGGTTGTGGAAGCAAATATATAAAATATACATTGTCCATAGAGCTATGCAGACATACATGGGACAGAAATTTGAAACTTTATAACATATACACATAAAATGTCATGTCTACATAAGTCTCATAACACCGTGTAAACATCTTCAAAAAGGACTTAGCTAGTATACAGATAAACGAAACATAAACATTCTTAGCATGGTACATGAAGTAACTCTTGACATGGTCTACAAAACTTGACTTCTATATACGGGAACCTCCCCGGGAGGCACGGTGGGTGGCTTGACAAAACAGAACTTAGGCCTTCAATTCTAGGCCTGATCACGCGCCTGGTTACCTACATACATAAATAATACAGTGAGCTGGAGCCCAGTGAATAATAACAGAGTAAAGGGTTTAAATGAATGATGTCCATCACAAAGTCAGAAATCCGAATTTCTATCTGAAACAGATTTATATTAAAATTCTTGTTCAAACTATATACAGAGATTAGAGTTCATGCTTCATTATACATGGTACATCTATTAGTGTTATCATGCTTGTCAGTTCCATAAGGAACCTCCGGTACTGGGAAACTTGTAACATACTTGAGCCACAATATAATTACACCCGGGAAAGGGTCTTGAGGCCACGGTATTATTACTCCTGGGCAAGGACCTTGTACTTATAGACCACACCCCTGGGCAAGGGCCTTATGCTAAGGATGCCACGAATACATTTAAGATATTTGGACAATCATTCATTCATACAAAACATTGCATTTCAGAAAACTGAACATTTCATAGCATCAGAAAATAATTAAAGTTAAACATAACTTTACATAGTTATTATTCACAGATGGCTCCACTTGCAGAGTAGATTAGGCAGATAAACCAGACCGTCTATGGCGCGTGACCTACATAAACATAACAGATACACATCTTGAAACACATGCTTGGGTCGTACTTAACTTAATTCGTTCCATTCTTAGAGTGTTTCTAGTCTTTAACCTTCATATTATGTCTTAATCTTGGCCTAGGAATGTCTAAGATGTAATGAGGATGCCAAAATTCACTTTGGAACTCTTAACAAAACTTGCTAAAAACAGGGGCCCCGCTCAAGCTCAACTTCCTTTGCTCAAGCGCACATACGAAAATGTGAGTGGTCGCTTAAGCCCAACTTATGTCACTCTAGCGGTCTGTAAACTCTGCAAAACTATTGGTTGCTTAATTTTCCCACTTGATGCCAGCTCGATGGTTGTTCAAGCGTGAGATTCAGGTCCTCACTTGAGCGCAACTCTTGTTGCTCAAGCGGTCTGCAAAAACACGAAACTTCTAGGAGCTTGCATTTCACGCTCGAGCGAAGATGCAAAAACAAAGGTGGCTGCTTGAGCGCAGGATCTGTCGTTTGAGCGGAGAGGTCAAATTCTGGGATTTCCAGATTCACCTCAAAGCTGCAAAACCCAAATTCAAAGTCTCAAAATGCAACTTTTGGCCCCCAAAACTTGAGAAAACACTAGTAAACTGATAAAATATGGTGAATTCAAAATCATATCACAAAATTTAGCCCAAGAGTTTTGTCGATTGTTCAAAACTCAACCTTGAAATTGTGAAAACATATCATTACATATCATGCATGTAAAGGTGCAAGCTCAAAGCTTTCAAAACATGATCCAATGAGGTGTCTAACTCAAAAACATGTTGAATTCTTAGAAGAAGATCAAAGTAAGGACATGCAAGAGGAAATTCTTTGAAAAAAACCTCAAATTATGATGAAATGATCATGCATGCATGATATGGTTCAATTGTCTTCAATTCTAACTCAATTCTTGTATCAACCAACTTAATTCTTTAGAGTTCATGTCCTACACATCATAATTGTACAATCTAAGGGTTGAATTCTTACCTAGGCTTGTCAGTGATGCTCTAGATGATCAATTATTTGAAATTCCAAGCCAAAATCTCTAAGATCTCTAGCAATTCTGTTAATTTAAGTTCAAACTCCTCTTCTCTCTCTCTTTCTCTCCCCCATTTTGGTGAGTACAAAATGATCAAAAATAATAACTTCTAGAGGCTATTTTGGCCTTATATAGGCTTGGATTAAGGAATTCATTAATTAGGCTTAATTGAGCATTAATTATTCTGATTATTTCGTTCCGAATCGAGTTTCAATTAAACTTACCATAATGTTCTAAAAATTTCAATTAACACATATACCAAGTCAATTTCGTGATCGAATGCCGAAAAGGCCTTCAATTCCTAGTACAAAATAGAAATAGAAACATAAACAGATATTCATACGATAGACAAATACAAACTCATATGGCATATAACACATGCAATTAACTAAGGATTTTATCTTAATTATTTATTAGGCATAATTAATCCTGGTTAATCAGTTAATCACAGGTCCAGGTTGTTACAGTCTTCCCCCCTTAAAGGGTTTGGTCCTCCAAACTCAAATTACCTTCATTTTGGAAGAATACTAGATTTAAAGGAAATAAATTAGGGTATCTCTTCATCATGTCTGCTTTCGTCTCCCAAGTTGCATAGGTCCCTTCATGGTTTTGCCAATCAACTTTTACCAACGGTATTTCCTTGTTCCTTAGCCTTTTAATTTGGCGGTTCACAATCTGTATTGGCCTTTTTTCATACGTGTAGTCATCTTTCAAAAGCACATGTGTTGGTTCAATGACATGGAGTGGATCCTGTAAGTAATCCCGAAGCATTGAAACATTAAAAACCTTGTGCATATTTTCCATCACCGGAGGTAAGGATACTTGGTATGTTACTGAGTTGATTTTCTCTAAAACTTCATATAGGCCAACGTATCTTGGAGCTAGCTTTCCTTTCATCCCAAATCGCGTCTGACCCTTCATTGGAGTTACTTTTATAAATATGTGGTCTCTGACTTCGTATTCCCTATCCCTTCTCCGGACATCCGCATAACTCTTTTGACGGCTCTGTGCAGTTTTCAGACGTTGTTGAATCAGTTTCACTTTCTCAGTTGTTTCTTGCACAAATTCTGGTCCCAACAATGGTCTATCACCTACCTCAGCCCAGCAAATTGGAGATCGACACTTTCTAGCATATAAAGCTTCATAAGGAGCCATGCCGATACTCGAATGGTAGCTATTGTTATACACAAATTCGGCCAATGGTAAGTAGGTTTCCCAACTGCCTTGAAAGTCTAGGGCACACATCCATAACAAGTCTTCCAATGTTTGAACGGTCCATTCAAATTGGCCACATGTCTATAGATGATAAGCACTGCTCAGTCTTAACTCAGTTTCCAGAGCTTGCTGCAGACTTTACCAAAATCTTGAAGTGAACTTAGGATCTCTATCAGATACAATAGATACTGACATGCCATGTAATCTCACAATCTCATTAACATACCAGTTAGCCAACTTATCCACATTATACAAAGATTTGACAAGTAAGAAATGTGCAGATTTAGTCAAATGATCAACAATTACCCAAATAGAGTTCATTCCTCGAGGAGAATGAGGTAATCCCACAATGAAATCCATCGTGACATGTTCCCATTTCCATTCCAGTATTAGAAATTGCTGTAGCAATCCGGCAAGTCATTGATGTTCAGCTTTAACTTGTTGGCAATATAAGCATCGAGCCACAAAATTAGCAATGCTTTTCTTTATTCCCGGCCACCAAAACTTTGTTTCAAATCATGATACATCTTTGTATTCCCCGAATGCATAGAAAATTTAGAGGTGTGGACTTCAATCATAACACGTTTTCTCAAATCCGAATAATCAGGAACACAATATCTATTATGAAATTTTAACACACCATTTTCAATCATGAACTCAGGCCTCGGTTTTGAGTCAATTTCATCCAAAAAAAATTTCAAGAATTCGTCTTCATGTTGTTTCTCTTTAATCTCTTCAATAATTGTAGGTTGAGCAGAAATGGTGGCTAAGATTCTGCCTTGTTCACAAAGTACAATTTCTATCTCATTCCTTTCTAGATCACATATTAACTCCTTCTGACCGGTGAGTAAACATGACAAATTACCCATGGATTTCCATCTCAAGGCATCTACAATGGTATTGGCTTTCTAGAATGGTACAAGATCTGCAAGTCGTAATCCTCGATCAACTGAAGCCATAGTCTCTGTCTTATGTTCAATTCTTTTTGGGTGAAGAAATATTTGAGGCTTTTATGGTATGTGTACACTTCATAGGTCACACCATACAGATAATGTCGCCAAATCTTCAAAACAAAAATCACAGCAGCGAGTTCAAGGTCATGGGTTGGACAATTCTTTTCATTGGGACGAGTTGCCGAGAGGCATAAGCAATTACTTTTTCATTTTGCATTAAGACACACCCCTAGCCTTTATAGGACGCATCACTGTAAATCTGAAATCCATCTATACCGTTTGGCAAAGTCAAGATTGGTGCGATTACCAGTCTAGTTTTCAATTCTTGGAAGGTTGACTCTCGTTGATCGTTCCAGTCAAATGATACATTTTTTTGCATCAACTGTGTTAATGGCATAGCAAGTTTTGAGAAATCTTTCACAAATCTTCTCTAGTAACTTGCAAGTCAAAGAAAATTTTTAACTTCTGACACATTAGTTGGTCTTGGCCAGTCCACAATGGCTCCAATTCTCTGAAGGTCAACAGAGATACCGTCCTTATTGATTACATGTCCCAAAAATGCCACACTGTCAAGCCAGAATTCACATTTGGACAATTTTGCATATAACTTCTTTTCTCTCAAAATCTGTAAAGCAGTTCGCAAATGGTTCTCATGCTCTTCCCTGCTTTTGGAGTAAATCAAGATATCATCAATAAACATAACAACAAATTCATCCAGATATGATTTAAACACCCTGTTCATAAGGTCCATGAAGGCAGCAAGTGCATTAGTCACCCCAAACAGCATTACCAAAAATTCATAGTGCCCATATCTAGTTCTGAATACAGTATTCTCTACATCTTCTGCCTTAACTTTTAATTGGTGATACCCAGACCTAAGGTCTATCTTAGAGAACACTTGTGATCAAAGAAGTCATTTATTCAGGGCTGTGGATATTTGTTCTTGATAGTTTCCTTGTTCAACTCACAACAGTCAATACATAGCCTCAAAGACCCGTCTTTCATCTTGACAAACAACACTGGAGCTCTCTAAGGTGAGGTGCTCGGACGGATGAATTTCTTGTCTAAGAGTTCTTAGAGTTGGACTTCCAACTTTTTCAATTCAGAAATTAACATTCTATAAGGCGTCTTAGAAATTGGTTGTGTCCCAGGTACTACATCAATGGTGAATTCAATTTCCCTATCAATTAACTCTCCAGGTAGATCATCAGGAAATTCATTTACTACAGAGATGTTCTCAACAGTAGAATTATCAGAAGCCACAGTCAAAATGCAACACAAGTAACTCCGACACCCTTTTCTCAACAATTTTCTGGCTTTCATAAATGAAATCAAGTATGGCGGAGAAACTACCCCGTTTCCAGTAAAAACAAACTCAGGCACACCAGGTGGTCTAAACACGACATATTTACTCGCACAATCAATGGTGGCACAGTATTTCGTTAACCAATCCATACCAAGTATGCAGTCAAAATGATCAATACCCAATGGTGACAAATCAACATACAATGTCACATCTCCAATCACACATCACATGCTGGATAAATAGAAGTACATATCATAGAACCTCCAGATGGTGTAGACACATATAGTAAATAGTTCATAGGTTCTAACAGAGTAGTTAATTTCTGAGCAAAAGCATACGATACAAATGAATGCGTGGAACCAGAATCTATCAACACATAGGCATTCTGAGCATAGATAGAGATTATACCTGACATCATAGATTCGATATTTTGTATATCTCCAGACACTAATGCAAACACTTGGCCTTGTCTCAGAGTCTCTATCCTGGTATGGGTTTTCACATTTGTTCTTGGTGCAGGGGTGGATCTAGCTGAACTTGCCGTGGGACGATTAGCATCAACAAATCTCATTGGACAATCTCTAATCATGTGGCCAGCCTTGCCGCACCGAAAACAAGCACCCGAGGCTCGGTAACACGTGCCTTAATGTCTTCTCCCATACTTAGAACAGACTGACATAGAGCCACTACTTTGACTTGAATTACTTGATGATCCGGTATTTTGTTTTTTGTTTGTAAACGATGAACGGCCCTTCCGAAAAGTGGATCTGGACCTTTTTCTTCTCCATTCTGTTGCTGGTGCTTTGGTTTGTTGCTTTGCTGCCAAAATGGCTTCTGCCATAACGACCTATCAAGTACTTCCACATAAGTAGGCAACTTCAATACGCCTACTCTGTCATACACATCCAGATCTAGTCCTCCCTCAAATTTTTGGGCTTTCTTATAATCTGAGCCCACCATGTGTGGGGAAAAATAAGCTAATTCAGTAAACTTGGCCTCATATTCGGCTACCGACATCTTACCTTGCTTAAGTTCTTGAAATTTCGACACCTTTCGATCCCTATAACATTGGGGAAAGTACTTGTTGTAGAAGATCTCATTGAATTGAGCCTAGGTTATATTTCCATTACTATTTCAGATCAATAACCACCATCACTGAGCTTCATCTTTAAGAGTGTAGGTGGTCAATAAAACCTTCTGAGTCTCAGTACAGGGAAACACTTCAAATAACTTCTCCATTTCAAGTAACCATGTCTCCGCTTTCAACGGTTCAATACCACCCAAGAAAGTTGGCGGTTTCATCTTCGTGAATTTCTACGTTAGGTTGATGATGTCATTATTTATCCAACTCAACTTGAACCAAAGGAGGCATCGGTTGTTGTCGTTGTTGCTGTGTTATTGCTTCAGTTAGAGTGATAATCATTTGTTCCGTTCGGCTCATGCGAGCCTCTGAGGATTCACTTGCATCATTATTTCTTGCATTCTTCATTAGCTATAGGTAAACAAAACAATAATAAACACAGGTGAGTAATCCCTTCCACAATGTTCAGAATATTCAATTTCAGTTCATTTGTTTCATTTATGTAAGGTTAAGTTGAATTCATGTTCAAATCCAGTTGTCACAGTAATCAACTCATACACTCACACATGCACATGAAATGTCCCTACTTCTTTTCTAGGACACCCTATAGCTTATATGGACTCATGTGTGCGGTATATCACCTGTTATGATACCACTCTGTCATAACCTAAACCGGCCCTTATAGGTCTGACATCGTAACCGGCCAGTAATCCTTGGATTACCAAAGGCCCCTTATCAGAATGACATATGATTAGGGGCTGCAGAAGCAATTATACAAAATATATATAGTTCATAGAGTTGTGCAGACATACATGAGACAGAAATTTGAAACTTTATAACATATACACATAAGGTGTCATGTCTACATAAGTCTCATAACACTATGCAAGCATCATCAAAATGGACTTAGCCAGTATACCAATAAATGAAACATAAACGTTCTTAGCATGGTACATAAAGTAACTCTTGACATGGTCCACAAAACTTGATTTCTACATACGGGAACCTCCCCGAGAGGCACGGTGGGTGGCTTGACAAAACAGAACATAGGCCTTCAATTTTGGGCCTAATCACGCGCCTGGTCACCTACATACATAAATAATACAGTGCGCCGGAGCCCAGTGAATAATAACAGAGTAAAGGGTTTAAATGAATGATATCCATCACAAAGTCAGAAATCAAAATTTATATCAAAAATAGATTTATATTCATATTCTTGTTTAAACTACATACATAGATTAGAATTTATGCTTTATCATACATGGTATATCCATTAGCGTTATCATGCTTGTCAGTTCCATGAGGAACGTTCGGTACCGAGAAACTTGTAACATACTTGAGCCATGGTATTATTACCCCCGAGAAAGGGCCTTGAGATCACGGTATTACCACTGGGCAAGGGCCTTGTACTTATAGACCATGGTAATATTACCCCCGGGGAAAGGGCCTTGTGCTAAGAATGCCACAAATATATTTCAGAAATTTGGACAATCATTCATTCATACAAAATATCGCATTTCAAAAAACTGATAATTTCATAGCATCAGAAAATAATTAAAGTTAAACATAACTTTACAGAGTTATTACTCATAGAAGGCTTAACTTGCAGAACATATTAGGTAGATAAACCAGACCATCTATTGCGCGTGACCTACACAAACATAACATATACACATATTGAAACACACGCTCAGGTCATACTTAACTTAATTCGTTCCATTCTTAGAGTGTTTCTAGTCTTTAACCTTCATATTATGTCTTAATCTTGGTCTAGGAATGTCTAAGATGCAATGAGGATGTCAAAATGCACTTTGGAACTCTTAATAAAACTTACTAAAAACAGGGGCCCCGCTCGAGCTTAACTTCCTTCGCTCGAGCGGACATGCGAAAATGTGAGTGGTTACTCGAGCACAACTTCTGTCGCTCGAGCGGTCTGTAAACTCTGCAAAAGTATTGGTTGCTTGATTTTTCTGCTCGATGCCCGCTCGACGGTCGCTCGAGCGTGAGACTCGAGTCCTCGCTTGAGCGCAACTCTTGTCGCTTGAGCGATCTGCAAAAATATGAAACTTCTGGGAGCTTGCATTTCACACTCGAGTGGACTTCTGGTTGCTCGAACGGAGATACAAAAACAAAGGTGGCAGCTCAAGCGTAGGATCTGTTGCTCGAGCAGAGAGGTCGAATTCTGGGATTTTCAGATTCACCTCAAAGCTATAAAACCCAAATTCAAAGTCTCAAAATGCAACTTTTGGCCCCCAAAACTTGAGAAAATACTAGTAAACTAATAAAACATGGTGAATTCAAAATCATGTCACAAAATTAAGCCCAAAAGCTTTGTTACTTGTTCAAAACTCAACCTTGAAATTGTGAAAACATATCATTACATATCATGAATGTAAAGGTGCAAGTTCAAAGCTTTCAAAACATGATCCAATGAGGTGTCTAACTCAAAAACATGTTGAATTCTTAGAAGAAGATCAAAGTAAGGACATGTAAGATGAACATCTGTTTCTGTTTCTGGATAGAGAGTGAAGAATGCGACCAACAAGGCATTCCTTGCTCGAGATCTAGATCTGTTGGAAAAAAAAGAGAAAGAGAGCAGTAATTCGGCTGGGAGCATACTAGCAGCAACTCGCTAGGGCTTACAACAAGAATGTCAACCTAAGAGAGTTGAAGGTTGGGGACCTCGTTCTTAGAAAAATCGTCGGCAATAAGAAGGATCCCAGGTAGGGCAAGCTTGGTCCAAACTGGGAAGGGCCTTACCGAATCATCTCAGTTGTCAACAATGGTGCTTATCGGTTGGAAGACACTGATGGCAAGGATCTACAAGACCATAGAACACCAACAATTTAAAGTTTTTTTACCATTAGTTTTGTTTTTTGAGATTTATGTAATGATTTTACTAACCGAAGTCTTGATAAAATGCTAGCTTGATTATGTTTTTATTATTGTTGAAAAACTTGTGCAATAGGATTGAACAGTCTATCTGTCTATCGTAGGAAAGATTAGGTTCGGTTGCCTATTGGATTGCTTTACCACCGGGCATGGAGCAAGTGCACAATGTGTTTCACGTATCAATATTGCGAGGCTACCTTCGGGACCCTTCTCATGTTATTGACTATCATCAAATTATGCTAAATCACGACATGGTTTATGAGGAGAAACACCTTCGCATCCTTGATTGGCAAGTCAAGCAACTACGCAACAAGACTATCCCAATGGTAAAAGTGGAATGGAGGAAACATCATAGGAACGAAGCCACTTGGGAATGGGAAGAAGAAATACGGCAACAATACCCGTAATTGTTTTCAACTTGAGGTAAACAAGTTTGGAGGACCAAACTTCCTAAATGGGGGAAGCCTGTGATAACCCAATCTGTACTATGCTTAATTACATATGTGATTATGTGTTTGATATGAATTTGCAAGTTTAAGTATGTGAAATATGTGAATTTGGAAAAATATCTGTTAAAAGTAGGATTATCTATTGCAATTGAAACTTTGAACTGAAATTGAAGGTCATAGAGGCGCGATAAACAAAAACTGACTTCATAGCTATGATTAGCATGATTTTTGGAGCCTTTGGTGAGATTTTGAAAAATTATGATTCGTAATGAATTAATTAAGATTTTTGAGTTAAGTGTATATGTTTAGCCTTTTGTTCTTCATTTTATTGGAAGAGAGCTCAAAGTGTGAGTTAGAGAGAGAGAGAGAAAGAGGAGAAAGCTGGGGATTTGAAGGGAATCAAGGGACAAACCATAGATTTGAGTTAAGGTATGAAAATTTACTTACAAACTTTGTTTCTAACTCATGTTTGTCAAGAAATCATGAAGAAATTATGAATTTTGAGCTAGGGTTTTGAGTTGTGTAGTGACTAGGGCTAAAGACATGAAATTGGACCTTAATCTCCACACTATTGTTTGATTTGAGTTCATTTTTTTATAATTGATCCATGAAACAAACCCTAGAGGGTTTATACAAACAAGATTTGTGAGAAAGTCATTCATGAATGTATGTATTTTGAATTTGTGTATATAAACCATGAATTTGTGAAAAGATAAGACCATGAATTTGAAGTTGATACAAGATTGATAAGTTTAATGTGGAATTACACTTGTATCATTCTTATGTATCATGATTTTAAGTGAGTTTTACTTTGATTTGAGCTTGGAAATGAGTTTGGAGGGTTTTGCATTTTTGGCCATTTTCGGACTGTTTGAGTTTGCCCAGACCGCAAGAGCGGAACATGAGGAAAAAAAATAAATTGCATTATGCTTGACCCACCACTCGAGTGACCCAGTCACCATACGAGCGGTCAAGGTGGGCGCACGTGCGGCCAGCCCAGTTTCAACTTATACTTGGTAACTTCAAATAAGCATATCTCCCTCATTTGAACTCAATTTTAAGTGATTCTTAAGCCTAAATTCAAGCCCTAAAAGTCTAGTTTCTAATGGTGGTACTATTACATCCAAATTCTAAGTACACAAATAGGTATGCTCAAATTAGTGTAGGTTGTTTATTTTATTTTAATCATTTCATGTAATTCCCTATCCTAACTTAGTTTCCTTTCATTTCTTGCTATTTCCTTAAACAGGCAAGGGCCTTGTGCTAAGGATGCCACGAATACATTTCAGAAATTTGGACAATCATTCATTCATACAAAGCATCACATTTCAGAAAACTGATCATTTCATAACATTAGAGAATAGTTAAATTTAAACATAACTTTATAGAGTTATTACTCATAGATGGCTCCACTTGCGGTACAGACAAATCAGATAACTTGTGGCGTGTGACCTACACACACATAATGAAACACACACTCGATTGATACTTAACCTCTTTCGTTTCATTCTTAGTGTATTTCTAAGTCTTAGCCTCCTATTGAGTTGTAAACATGGCCTAGGAATGCTTAGGATGCAATGTGAATGCCAAAATGCACTTTGGAACTCTTAACCAAACTTGCTGAAAATAGAGGTCACGCTCGAGCACAACTTCCCTCGCTCGAGCGGATATGCAAACATGTGAGGGGCCGCTCGAAAGCAGTTTACCTTGCTCGAGCAGTCTGTAAACTTTGAAAAAGTACTGGTTATATGAAATCTCCGCTCGATGGCCGCTCGACAGTCGTTCAAGCGTAAGACTAAGGTCCCCGCTCAAGCGCAATCCTTGCCGCTTGAGCCCGCTCGAGCGGTCTGCAAAAACATGAAACTTCTGGGAGTTTGTATTTCACGCTCGAGCAGACTTCTGGTCGCTCGAGCGGGTATGCAAAAATAAAGGTGGCCGCTCGAGCACAGGATCTGTCACTCAAGCGGAGAGGGCGAATTTTGGGATTTCTAGGTTCACCTCCAAACTGCCAAACTCAAATTCAAAGCCTCAAAATGCAACTTTTGGCCCCCAAAACTTGAGAAAACACTAGTAAACTGATAAAACATGGTGAATTCAAAATCATGTCACAAAATTAAGCCCAAAAGCTTTGTCAATTGTTCAAAACTCAACCTTGAAATTGTGAAAACATATCATTACATATCATGCATGTAAAGATGCAAGTTCAAAGCTTTCAAAACATGATCCAATGAGGTGTCTAACTCAAAAACATGTTGAATTCTTAGAAGAAGATCAAAGTAAGGACATGTAAGAGGAACATCTGTTTCTGTTTCTAGATAGGGAGTGGAGAATGGGACCAACAAGGCATTCCTTGCTCGAGATCTGGATCTGTTGGAAGAAAAAAGAAAGAGAGCAGTAATTCGGCTGGGGAGCATACCACCAGCAGCTCACTGGGGCTTACAACGAGAAGGTCAACCTAAGGGAGTTGAAGGTTGGGGACCTCGTTCTTAGAAAAATTGTCGGCAATAAGAAGGATCCCAGGTAGGGCAAGCTTGGTCCAAACTGGAAAGGGCCTTACCGAATCATCTCGGTCGTTAGCAATGGTGCTTATCCGTTAGAAGACACTGATGGCAAGGATCTACCAAGACCATAGATGTAATACCCCTGTTCTGTATTATGTTAATTGGTCCTTTATATGAGTATGATTATGTGTTTAATATGATTTTGTGTGTTATTATGTGAAAATATGTGGTTTTGAATTTCTATCTGTTCACCGTAGGAATATCTGTTTGATTGTCTGCTTTGGAAATTAAATTGAAGGCCTTATCGGCCACAGAACCCGAAATTAATTACGCCATTGTGATTAGTATAATTTTTAGAGCCTACGGTGAAACTTAATTAGAAATTGATTTGGATCAAATTAATTAGATTAAATTAATGAATTAAGTGCCCAATTGTTTTATAATAAAATAATGTGTTGAGTGGGGGCCTTAATACACTCAATTTGTCTCCTTAGCTTCATATTGGACTGATCATAAACTCAAAGAAAAGAAGAGAGGGTCGGCTTAGAGAGAGAGAGTGTGTAGGAGACTGAGGTTTTGGTCTTGAGGCTTGGAGATTTTGGAAGATTACTCAAGAATTTGCTATAGATTGGAAAAATTGAGCCTCTAGGTAAGTGAATCCATGAGTTTAATGTGTAATTTTGTATATTCAAAATGGATTAATGATCAAGAGTAAGGATTGAAGTGGAATTGAGTTGTTTATGTTAAATTGAAGGTCAATGTATGCATGCATGTCACGACCTGCTCCCCGTACCTAAGGGTTAAGCATCGTGATGGCCAGTAACTGAAGTTACCTACGGCCAAATCTTAAACAAATCAAATAACGCAAGCGGAAGAAATATTTCAGTAAGGGTACCAAAATAATCATTGGAGCTTCTATTTTTATTACAAAAAGTATTGACCAAAAAGGCCGATATTTACATATAAAAAAAGTGCTATGTATGTCTATTCCTCAGCCTCGCATCTAAGACTTTCCAGAAGCTATTTCAGAATTGCATGTTTCCTGAAAATTGGTAAACAAATATAAGCACATGGCAGAGTGAGAAATATTATACCAAGAGTATAAGGGACACGAAATAACCATGGATAGTTATGTAGCCAAAACATTTACATAAACAAATCATTTGAGTAGCAGAAATCATTTGAATAGCAGAACTGAAATACATAGATTATGTAAGTAAATAGCCATAACCACGGTACAGAAAAGAACAGAACAGAGGTACGGATTCAAGAGGTTACTCGTATGGATTCTAGAGGTGGCTCCCACAATAGTGTAGCACTTAGTTCCGCACAGCACTTTGGTCCGCACAGAACAGAGATACGGATTCTAGAGGTGGCTCCCACAATAGTGTAACACTTAGTTCTACACAGCACTTTGGTCCGCACAAAACAGAGGTCAGTGGATCCATGACAAACAGAGGACCACAAAGTGGTCAAACAGAGGCCAATGGTTATTTAAGTCCCCCAAGGCATGGGACTCCCGTGGTGATACTTACAAAACATAATTTTATATAAGGTCATAGCCAAATATTCTTTAAAATATAAACAGACATATCCATAGTTTCACTTTAGCAAATAGGGTTCAGAAATAAAACCACGTAACTAAAACTTTTATAAAACATAACTTTTATTAAAAACATAACTTGTATAAAATAGATTTTGATAAGTTAAAACATTCGTAAAATATATTTTGGTGACTCAAAGTATAATATAACTCACCTTAACTTTAATACCTTACTCTTTCTTTCCACTTCCAAAGACTCTATTAACTTCCACTATTCTTTCCTACTTTTCTCTCTTTCTTTCTTTCTTCTTTCTTTTCTTTTCTCTTTCTTCTTTCCTTCTCTTCTCCAGGTTGATCACTCTCCCTATTTATAGGGAGCCTATGCCATTCATCGGCCAACACGTGGCCGAGCCATCTCTCTCCCTCCAGATTCGTTATAAATATATATAGATTCAATCTTATCCTAAATTAAATATTTAAGATAATTACCCTTTGACCCAATATTTTAATATAACTATATAAATAATTTAATTCTTAATTAACTTATACTTTATCATTTACCAACAGAAAATAAATTATTTATTTTACAACCACACCCATTATTATTATTATTATTAATATTATCTATATTATTATTATTTATATTTTGACCCCTAAACTTTTAATAACTATATCATTTTACAAAATTACACATAATAATATATAATAAATTATATATTTTCCAAACTGAGATTAAATAATATTAGTATAAATTTTACAGAATAATTAAAAATCTGGGTTGTCACAATGCATGTATATTATTGCCATGAAATTGCATAATCTAGCATGTATTAAGTTGAATATGGAATTATGAGTGTTAAATCATACATGCAAGCATGCTTGTGTTGAGTTTCATGAGAATGAACACCATTTGCATCATCTAGGTTGAGAACAAGGGTAATACATCACATGCGTGTACAAATTATAAGAATGGGAGCTATGAATGCATGAATTTGCATGTTGGAAATGAGTTTAGTGTCAATTGGGACATGCATGTGTTTGATTTATGGAATTGAGCTCCATATTGATGTAAATGGGTGTTTGTATCATGATAGCATAAAAATATTTGAAGTTTGAGCCATAAAATGTACGTTGGATTGGTTTGAATGCTGGATTTGAACTCAAGAACTCAGCTGGGAAACCTAGAAAATTTATGTCCGCTCGAGCGGGGAAACAGCCACTCGAGCGTGAAATTCGTGCTCCCAGCATATTTTGCAGACATGACTCTCGCTCGAGCGGGGAAGTTCACGCTCGAGCGGGGAGCCATGTAGAGAGGTCTTCCACTCGAGCGCCAGAGTTCGCGATCGAGCGTAAATTTGTCATAACCAGTACTTTTGCAGGCCTCAAGGGTCCGCTCGAGCGGGGAAGTCCATGCTCGAGTAGGGACCCTGTTTTCTGAAATTTGAAAATGCATTCTGTGTTCTGTTTTCCGTTCCCTTTCACTTCTAAGCACTCTTAGGCATACATTGAGCATTGTAATTGAATTAAAGAGATAAGAATGAAGCCTAAAGAGGAATATGTGAATTAAAAAACGGATTGAATTATTTGTGACCCATATGTGTTATGTGATATGTAGGGTCAAGCTCCCGGGCAAATCCACAAGCTAATCACTCTGAGTAATATCTTAACAAGATATTTGAAATATACTATTGTCCAATTGTTTACTTCTATGTAAGTTTTGTAAGTTCATTAATTTGAATGGTGGACAACGATTGATATGAATGATTGGGCCGAAGGCTGATTGACATGAATGATTGGGCCGAAGGCCGATGGACATGAATGATTGGGCCAAAGGCCGATGGACATGAATGATTGGGCCGAAGGCCGATTGACATAAATGATTGGGCTGAAGGCTGATTAACATAAATGATTAGGCCGAAGGCCGATTGATCCGAGTGATTGGGCCAAAGGTCGTCTACTGTAACTGTTTCAAAGATTGCTTATGTATCTACCTTATTGATATTATTCACTGGGCTTTCGCTCACACTCATTCATGTATATGTAGGTGAGCCAAGGGACGTCCACAACCAGCCTCGGTGAAATTGTGAGAAACAGTCAGAGTTTTGGGGAGTCAACCCAAACGTCTTACGCACGAGTCTGTCTTCGCTTTTGTCCTTTGTTCATAGTTTTTGTTATGTTGGCGAAAACATTGGACTACTTTTGTATATAAGCCTTGGGTTCGACTGACTTAAACTTGTATGATCCTGTATGCACAATGTTCTGTGTTGGTACATATTTTGTTGTGAGTTATTAACACATAAATTTTTAGAATGTGATGGTGTGCATATAAGGACAGCTCTATGGACAAAGTTTTGAATTTGCTTCCGTTTGGCCCCTTTACTCTGATGAGTTTCGTTTTATTTGGTTTGAGGCCGTAGGTAATCTCGTGATTACTGGCGGATGTGAGGTTGTGACTGTAGACGTCCCCGAACGTCCCGGGAGGAAATCCCGTTTTGTTTGTTGGGGCTCACTATAGCTCAGGACTCAAATGTCACGGTTCTGTATCTAATCTCGCAGAGTGCAATGCAAGACCGATGAATCATCAAAGAGTCCAAATCCGGCAAATCGTTTTTGAAAACAGATTTTTTGAAAGAAGTGCCAAACATGGACTGCTTTTCTAGATACAGAGTCGCCACCTAAATATTTTATTTTGGGGAATTTAGGAAACCCTGACTCGTTTGCCTAAGGCCACGTGTCCGTCATCACCAAAGTTGCCTCAGCTCGGGAACTTGGGTACGATTGGGGAAGGTCACTTCGTAAGCACCCCCGCTCGCCCGATCAAAGATCGGCCTCTACTAACCATGATATCGAGTTTTGAAAACATTGTGTGCTCTTATTCCGGTTATTAGCCTAGATTTACTACGTGATGCACACAGCATACAAGTATAGATTGGATCGCCTGAATTGGAACAAAATACCTCATGTTTGCTTTTGAAATGGTTTGCTACTCGCAAGTAGGCTAAAATGCGAATTTGCCACTCTCAAGTGGGTTTAGAAAACAAGATGATTTGCCACTCTCAAGTGGGCTTAAAATTCACAGTCAATGCATTATTCCAATTCAGGTAATCGAACCTTCACCCACAGGCATTCAGGCAAGTATATCACATAAGCAGTTAGCCTCATGGTAAACATGCTATCATGGCAGTCACTCATACGCATGCAAGGATGCTAAAGCATAAACACTTACCGAGTACTCCGAGCCAAAACAGAAACTAGTTAGTAATCAATGCATGATCCTAGTTCATGTTAAGATGGCTAATGCAACACATGCAAAATGCAACTAGAAATAGGCTCGGCTATCCTAAGAATGGCATATGAGATGCTACAACTAACACATGTTCAACTTGGAATTGGAATACGATGCAGTTAGTATGATGCGCCGAGCTCGGTGCATGCAATACAGATGAATGATGCAAACATGCAAGCATAAGTATGCTAATTGAAACATGCCCTAATCTAACCATCATAAGCTGGTAAATAAAAGGGAGAAAGACGTGGGGTTGGAAGACATACATCACACACACGTACACTTATTACAATTGCGCCCTTGCTCGGAGGGTCCGGATAAATAATACAGTCCGAATAAATAATTAATTGCATCAGCTAATTAAATATTACAAAACTCTAATTAATCAACAAATTAACTAGGAAAGCAAATAAATTAGAATGCAAGCTAAATGGACCGCCTCAGCTCTGTTCCGAATGATGAAAGATGCATGCATGCTCGAGCCGCCTTGTCAGGAAATTCCTCGCGATGCCCTGATTCGCCTTTGTTTGCAATTGATCCCGGAATGCTGTGCAAAACTCCAGAAGGTTGTTGACCAGTTTTTGCTATCGATTTCCAGTTTGCTGCAACAGAGAGCAAGAAAGGGGCATGGCAAAGTATTTTCACATATGTATGCACGACCACTCTCCCTGTCATTACACAAGCTCTAGGGAGTGTAGACCTCGATCCTCGTGCCACCAATCACGCATCTCGATGCATGATGGCCAAGGAGTCGAATTGCACGACTCAATATGAAATGAATGCACATATAAACACAACAAGGCCTAAACTCCATCATGGGTAATCCGGAGTGTCGGTGACCGGAAATTGTTTCTCGTGTTTGGACTAACCCTACTTCAAACAGAATGCAATGAGATGGCATACACAATGCGACTAACATGCAACCCTAAATGCAATGCAACCTAATCATGCTGGCATGCGAGGGATGATATGCACACACGCAACCTAGCATACGCAATGCTATGGACTAAAATGGCATACACAATGCGCACATACGAAGATGAACATACACAAAGGCATAATCAAAGCATACACAATGCGATGGTCAAACATGCAACAACATGAACCAAATGGCATACACAATGCAAGGTGGACTTAAACCAATATGAGTGGACCTCAATCACACTCAAATCAGTGGCCATATGATGAAAATGAGACAACCAAAATACATGCAAACATGCACGAATGCAAAGAACCGATCCTAAGGCACAACATGCAACTCTAACAAAGCATGGCAAAGGATGAAATATGGCATAGAATGGCACATGATCCAGCTCTGAAATATGATGCATAATGGTCCCGAATCATGCAAACACTTCACACGATGCATGCTAGATGGCCCGAATACCGAAACTAGTGAAGTGCATTACACTAGAGGTACACAAAGCAATGCACAAATGGAAAAACCAACCCCAAATAGACCCTAGGCAGGTCCAAGATAGTGGGAAATTGGTCTAAAACAATGGCTCGGAATGCAGTCAAATGAAGCCCATGCAATGGTTGGTAAATGAGGCATATAAGCCCGACTCTCTAATGCACTTAAAGAGTGGAAATCATGGGAATATGGCATGCATATAAGTTCTGAAATATGATGTGCAATGGCCCCAAAACATGAAAACACCTCAGTATATGCATGCGATGGACCTCAAAACTCAAAGTTAAGCATGGATATTGAACTACAGGCATGCAAAACAAGCATCATTTGACCATGAGACCCAAAAAAAGAGCTAAGGTAGTCCAAAATATGCACAAAATCAGTTTAAGGCAAGGCCAAAATATGCTAGGAAAGGTGGCCAAAACACCATGCAAAACAAGCTAGTGAACCATGACTTACACTACAACTATATGAAGCATGTGAAGGACTACCAAACCAGCCAAAAACAGAAACATGGCATGCCAAAATATGACCAAAAACCCACTGGAACTCGGTCAACACATGCTAGAATGAGGTGCTCCTTTGAAAGGCTATGCAAGGGGTTACTCTACACATGCAAGATAGACATCAAAAATGGAAAAACCATCTCTGGATAGAGGTTATAAGGGCCCTAAAACTCACTGAAAAAGGCCTTAAATGAAGCTAGGAAGCATGCAAGTGAAGGCTCCCTTGAAAGGCCATGAAGAGGATTACTCTACACATGCAAGATAGACACCTAACATGGAAAAAAAAACTCTGGACAGAGTTCATGCAGGTCGTAAAACTCATAAATAATGGCCTGAAACATGCTCAAGAAGTGTACAAATATGGGCTCCTTTGTAAGGCCAATAATGCTAGAAAACAAGACAAGGGGTGAGAGGGTCACCCCTCTCTGATTTTGATGCTCAAAAACGCATAATAACCACTGAAAATCCACTGGATTTCAGTAGTCAAAAGGGCCAACAAAGCTCAACACAAAGGCCCTAATGCATGGCTCAAAACAAAGAGAAATGAAGCATGCAAGGAGGTAGATGACCCCCAACAGAAAAGAGGTCTTAAAAAAACATGTTAAGAAGCTTAAAAAAAGACTTTTTTCAGTTTATGACAAAGCCCAAATATGCTTGAAAACTAGGCTAAGATATGAAGCAAAACAATGCTAAAAGGGGGGAAAATGAGAGTTACCCTTGTAGTCAAAAGAGCCAGCAGCTTCTGGACCAAAATAGTAAGCCTTCAACCCCTGAAAACCAGCTCCAAGGTGCTTAGAGTGATGGTGGAGGTGTTAGGATAGGAGGTGTAGTGCAATGGTGCAAGAACAATGGAGCTTTGGAGCTTGGATGTAGAGAGATAGAGAGAGGTGTATGTATATGCCTTAGCCAAAATTTTTCAACCCTTGCAAGTGGAGAGGAGGGTCTCTCTTATAGAAGAAGAGGTCCAAGGCTTCTCTTAGAAGCTTGAGCAAAAGGGCAAAGCTTCTCTTAGAAGCTAAAGCAAAAAAGGTCAAGTTTCTTGAGGAAGCTAGAGCAAAGGGGTCAAGCTTCCTCAAGAAGCTAAGAAATGTTCAAGTTTCTCTTAGAAGCTTGGAGCAAAGGGTCAAGCTTCTTGGAGAAACTAAAAAGGGTCAAGCTTCTTGAAGAAGCTAAAAAAAGGGGTCAAGCTTCTTGAAGAAGCTAAAAAGGGTCAAAAGGTTCAAGCTTCTTGGAGAAGCTAAAAAAAGGATCAAGCTTCTTGGAGAACCTAAAAAGGGTCAAAAGGTTCAAGCTTCCTCAAGAAGCTAAAAAAATGTTCAAAAGGTTCAAGCTTTCTTAAGAAGCTAAAAAAGGGTTCAAAAGGTCAAGCTTCCTTAAGAAGCTAAAAAAAAGGGTTCAAAAGGTTCGAGTTAAAATAGACTCGGGAAGATGGGCACCGACAATGCATAGCTGGGTGCGCGGCCGGGCGCCCCGAAAATAGACTGTTAAGCACCGAGAGCGGTGTATGACCACAAAGGTGGTCTCCCAGGCCACAGTGTCCCTCTACAGAGAGGAAACAAGGTGTGTGCCAAAAACTGAAGCAAACGGAGAAAGTTAAGCGGTCCCGAACCGAGGCGCACGACCGACGGCTCCGAAAAATTAGAAACTGATCTCCAAACGGGGACAGTGGTCTACGACCACAAAAGTAGCCTACGGCCACTAAGAGATGGTCTACGAGACCTCTCCCTCGTTTCGGGAAGAGAAAACAGAACCTGGTTCGCAAATCGAGGCAAAACACAAAAGGGTCCCGAGGTCTGGGGGTAAGGCTCTCAGCTGAAACTCCGAAACCTCAGAACAAGCACAACATGCGCAATCACCGAACGCTCAATCGATGACGTCTGAATCTTAAGGTCGGTCAAAAATGGGGTGTCTACAATGACAAAGTGGTATCAGAGCACGAGTTAATAACTCACACACTTGTCCAAAAGAGCAATAAGCGTCTAGAAAAGACCTAGGATGCATTCATGTGATTAGTATGACTTTGATAGTATCGAGAATGCATCTGAATGTTTCAATGTGAACAACTATGTGTTATAAATTTGTGAATTGCTGCTTTGCAAATTATTTGAATATGTATGCTCTGTAATTTATGCATACCTGTGAATCTTTTGCACAAAGTATAATGTAAGTTTAATCAGATGGTGAGAACAAGAGGTGATGAGATAGAGGAATCCTTTACTGCCAGGATAGATAGAATGGAAAGACTGATACAGGAAATGGTAGAAGCTTTGAGACAGCAACAGGAGTGGCAGCAACCACACCTGCCACCTCCACCTCCGGCACCTCCTGTGCCAGATAATCAGAATGATGACCGAATCATAGCTCTCACCAAAGAGTTCAAGAAAATGAAATCACCACAGTTCCGTGGTGGATTAGATCCTTTGAAAGCTGAAGCTGGGTCCTCGGCATTGAAAAACTCTTTGAAGTATTTCTGTGTTCGGATACATAGAAAGTGCTTCTAGCCACCTTTATGCTAGAAGACGAAGCAAGAAGATGGTTGATGTTAATGCGTGAGAATTACAAAGATGCTGATTGGGCAAAAATTTTGGAAATTTTCTATGACAAGTACTTCCCGCAGTGTGTCCGGGATAGGAAAGTAGCAGAGTTCATGGAACTTAAGCAAGACAGTATGACTGTAGCTGAGTATGAGGCCAAATTTACTGAATTGGCCAGGTTTGCACCACAGGTGGTTGATACGGACTATAAGAAGGCGAGGCATTTTGAAGGTGGGCTTCGAAGCGACATTTTAGAAAGAGTGAATGTTTTGAAGCTAGAAACCTATATTGGGGTGCTAGACAGGGCCATTATATCAGAGGCTAACATAGCTAGACAGGCTAAGCCAACGACAGAATGGAAAGGCAACAAAAGGCAGAGCTTCTTTTCAAAGAAGAAGTTTTCAAAGAAGCAAAATACGGGCTCCTCGAAAATACGGGCTCCTCGAATACTTCTAATTCTTCCCGAGATACAACCTCGTTGTGTACTATTTGTAGTAACAAGTATCGTGGGGTTTGTTACCGTGTGTCAGGAGCTTGTTTTAATTGTGGTAAACAGGGGCACATGGCCAAAGATTGCAAACAGAATAGTGGAAAATTTGCTGCTAGTTCGACAGCATCAGTCCCAAAACCAGGACATGCTACGAGATCTACTCCCGTTGAAGATACCGTGAGACAAAGGAGAGTTTTTGCGCTTGTTTCGGGCGATACCCGGAATGCCAACGCAGTTGTCTCAGGTACCATTTCTATATGTAATCAGGATGCCTTTGTGTTAATTGACTCTGGATCAACACACTCATTTGTAACACGTGCATTTGCATCTAGACTAAGTAGACCTCTAGAATTATTGCCATATCTATTATGTGTGTCTGCTCCATCTGGGGAATCTGTATTGTGTGAAACTGTCTATCGTTTTTGTGACATGCGAATTGGAAATGCCATTCTATATGTGGACTTGTTACCCTTGAACTTTAGGCACTTTGACATAATTTTGGGCATGGATTGGTTAACTTAATATTGTGCCACCATTGACTATGTGACCAAACGGGTTGTGTTTAGACCACCAGAACAAGAAGAAAGTGTGTTTGTGGGTAACGGGGTAGTGCCTTCACTTTATTTGATATTTGCAATGAAAGCATGTAAATTGATCAGGAAGGGGTGTCAGGGTTATTTGTGCTATGTGTTGTCTGAACAATCTGTAAATGCTGAATTGAATGATATCCCTATTGTTAGAGAATTTCCAGATGTGTTTCCAAATGAACTACCAGGGGAATTGGTGGACAGGGAGATAGAATTCACTATTGAAACTGTATTAGGCACCCAGCCTATTTCTAAAACTCCCTACAGAATGGCTACAGCTGAAATGAAAGAATTGAAAGAATAGTTGCAAGACCTGCTTGACAAGGGGTTTATCCGACCTAGCACTTCGCCTTAGGGTGCACCAGTTTTGTTTGTGAAAAAGAAGGATGGGACTTTGCGTCTGTGCATCGATTACCGGGAATTGAACAAGGTAACCATAAAGAACAAATATCCTTTACCTCGTATTGATGATTTATTTGACCAGTTACAGGGATCACAGGTGTTTTCTAAGATTGATTTGAGATCCGGGTATCATCAGTTAAAAGTAAAGGCGGAAGATGTTGAGAAAACCGCATTCAGAACGAGGTATGGACATTTTGAGTTTCTTGTTATGCCATTTGGAGTGAGTAATGCTCTGGCAGCATTTATGGAATTTGTTGTGGTTTTTATTGACGACATTTTGATATACTCTAAAGATAGACTTGAACATGAACAGCATTTGAGAACTGTCCTGCAAAATACTTAGGGAAAGGAAATTGTTTGCTAAACTAAAGAAATGTGAGTTTTGGTGGGATGAAGTTGTTTTCTTAGGGCATGTGATTAACAAGGAAGGGATTTCAGTGGACCTACAGAAAATAGAGGCAATTGTGGATTGGCCTACACCGACCAATGTAACAGAAGTTCACAGTTTTATGGGTTTAGCTGGGTACTACATGAGGTTTGTGAAAGATTTTTCAAAAATAATTGTGCCTCTTACCCAACTAACATGGAAGGGGCAACCTTTTGAGTGGAACGATGAAAGAGAATCAGCCTTTCATGAATTGAAAACAAGATTAACCACTGCACCAATTTTGACGCTGCCTTCAGGTACGGAAAATTTTGTAATTTTCAGTGATGCATCTCATAAAGGTTTGGGTTGCGTGTTAATGCAAAACGGAAGGGTTATCGCTTACGCCTCTCGGCAGTTGAGGCCACATGAGAAAAATTACCCAACACATGATGTAGAATTGGCCTCAGGTGTTTTTGCTTTGAAAATTTGGCGGCATTATCTGTATAGAGCAAAGTGTGAAATCTACACAGATCACAAAAGTTTGAAATACTTTTTCACACAGAAGGAGTTGGATATGCGGCAGAGGAGATGGCTAGAATTGATAAAGGATTATGATCTAGAGATTCAGTACCACCCCGGGAAAGCTAATACAGTTGCTGACGCTTTGAGTAGAAAATCAACCGGGAGTATGGCTTGTTTGCTTACTGAATAGAAAGAGATCTTGCAAGATTTTGGAAAATCCGAAATTAAAGTGGTAATGTGTGAACAGGGCGGACTGATAGCCGCTATTACAGCCGAGCCGACAATTATTGATGAAATCAAGCAGCAACAGAAAGAGGATGAATTCCTCAAGAAAGTGATTGATGAATTTGAGACAAGTCCGAAGGCAGAGTTCAGTATTGAAAATGAAGTGTTGAAATTTCGAAACTGAATGTGTGTCCTAAACATTCTGGAATTAAAGAAGAGGGCTTTAAATGAAGCCCACAGATCTGTATTTGCTATGCATTCGGGTAACAATAAAATGTATCGGGATCTGAAACAAACCTATTGGTGGCCTAAAATGAAGAAGAAGATTGCATAATATGTGTCCAAGTGTCTTCAATGTCAGCAAGTTAAAGCTGAACATCAGAAATCAGGCGGTCTACTTCAACCTCTCCCTATTCCTAAATGGAAGTGGGATCATGTGACTATGGATTTCGTTGTTGGCCTACCTCGGACTTCTCGAGGTATGGATTCTATTTGGGTTGTAGTTGATAGACTGACTAAATCTGCACATTTTTTTCCTGTCAAAACTACATTTAATGCTTATAGATTGGCTACTATTTATGTCGATGAGATCGTCCGTTTACACGGAGTTCCGGTATCTATTGTGTCGGATAGAGATCCGAAATTTGTATCTAGATTGTGGAAGAGTTTGCAGGAAGCTATGGGGACGGAACTAAGGTTCAGTACTACATTCTACCAACAGACAGATGGGCAATCAGAACGGACAATACAGACTTTGGAAGATATGCTTCGGATGTGTGCTTTGAATTTTCAGGGGAGTTGGGAAGACTATTTGCCACTTGTAGAATTTGCTTATAATAACAACTTCCACTCCAGCATCGGTATGGCACCATACGAGGCTTTGTATGGTAAAAGGTGTAGATCACCTATTTGTTGGACAGAAGTCGGGGATAGAGCTTTACTTGGGCCTGAAATTGTGCAAAACATTACTAAGAAAATCAAAACTATTCGGCAAAGGCTCAAAACAGCTCAAGACCGACAAAAGAACTATGCAGACGTTCGAAGAAGACCTCTTGAGTATGAGGTCGGTGACCATGTGTTCATTCGTGTGTCCCCAATGAAAGGCCAAGTCAGGTTTGGAAAGAAGGGCAAGTTGTCGCCTCGTTACATTGGGCCGTTCCAGATTTTGGAAAGGCTTGGTCCAGTTGCTTATAGAGTTGCTTTGCCACCTGGATTCGAGCAAATCCATAATGTGTTTCATGTGTCGATGTTAAGGGGTTACCTCCGAGGCTCGTTTCATGTGATTGACTATCACCGGGTAGCTATTGATGAAAATATGGAATACGCCGAATGGCCGAAACGAATTGTTGACCGGCAATTGAAACAATTGAGAAGCAAGTCCATCCCAATGGTGAAAGTGGAATGGAAAGAACACTATGGGACGGATGCTACATGGGAAAAAGAGGAGGAAATGCGACTACGCTAATCACATTTGTTTCCCGACGAAGGTAAAATGAGTTTGGAGGACCAAACTTCCTAAAGGGGGGAAGACTGTAATACCCCTGTTCTATACTATGTTAATTGGTCCTTTAGATGAGTATGATTATGTGTTTAATATGATTTTGTGTGCTATTATGTGAAAATATGTGGTTTTGAATTTCTATCTGTTCACCGTAGGAATATCTGTTTGATTGTCTGCTTTGGAAATTAAATTGAAGGCCTTATCGGCCACAAAACCCGAAATTGATTACGCCATTGTGATTAGTGTAATTTTTAGAGCCTACGGTGAAATTTAATTAGAAATTGATTTGGATCAAATTAATTAGATTAAATTAATGAATTAAGTGCCCAATTGTTTCATAATAAAATAATGTGTTGAGTGGGGGCCTTAATACATTCAATTTGTCTCCTTAGCTTCATTTTGGACTGATCATAAACTCAAAGAAAAGAAGAGAGGGTTGGCTTAGAGAGAGAGAGAGTTTAGGAGACTGAGGTTTTGGTCTTGAGGCTTGGAGATTTTGGAAGATTACTCAAGAATTTGCTATAGATTGGAAGAATTGAGCCTCTAGGTAAGTGAATCCATGAGTTTAATGTGTAATTTTGTGTGTTCAAAATGGATTAATGATCAAGAGTAAGGATTGAAGTGGAATTGAGTTGTTTATATTGAATTGAAGGTCAATGTATGCATGCATGTATATAATTGCCATGAAATTGCATAATCTAGCATGTATTAAGTTGATTATGGAATTATGAGTGTTAAATCATACATGCAAGCATGTTTATGTTGAGTTTCATGAGAATGAACACCATTTGCATCATCTAGGTTGAGAACAAGGGTAATACATCACATGCGTGTACAAATTATAAGAATGGGAGCTATGAATGCTTGAATTTTCATGTTGGAAATGAGTTTAGTGTCAATTGGGACATGCATGTGTTTGATTTATGGAATTGAGCTCCATATTGATGTAAATGGGTGTTTGTATCATGATAGCATAAAAATATTTGAAGTTTGAGCCATAAAATGTACGTTGGATTGGTTTGAATACTGGATTTGAACTCAAGAACTCAGCTGGGAAACCCAGAAAATTTATGTCCGCTCGAGCGGGGAAACCGCCGCTTGAGCGTGAAATTCGTGCTCCCAGCATATTTTGCAGACATGACTCCCGCTCAAGCGGGGAAGTTCACGCTTGAGCGGGGAGCCATGTAGAAAGGCCTTCCACTCGAGCGCCAGAGTTCGCGATCTAGCATAAATTTATCATATCCAGTACTTTTGCAGGCCTCAAGGGTCCGCTCGAGCGGGGACCCTATTTTCTGAAATTTTGAAAATGCATTCTGTGTTCTGTTTTCCGTTCCCTTTCATTTCTAAAAACTTTTAGGCATACATTGAGCATTGTAATTGAATTAAAGAGATAAGAATGAAGCCTAAAGAGGAATATGTGAATTAAAGAACGGATTAAATTATTTGTTACCCATATGTGTTATGTGATATGTAGGGTCAAGCTTCAGGGCAAATCCACAAGCCGATCACTGTGAGTAATATCTTAACAAGATATTTGAAATATACTGTTGTCCAATTGTTTACTTCTATGTAAGTTTTGTAAGTTCATTAATTTGAATGGTGGACAACGATTGATATGAATGATTGGGCCGAAGGCTGATTGACATAAATGATTGGGCGAAGGCCGATTGATCCGAGTGATTGGGCCAAAGACCGTCTACTGTAACTGTTTCAAAGATTGCTTATGTTTCTACCTTATTTGATATTATTCACTGGGCTTTCGCTCACGCTCATTCATGTACATGTAGATGAGCCAAGAGATGTCTAAAACCAACCTCGGTGAAATTGTGAGAAACAGTCAGAGTTTTGGGGAGTCAACCCAAACGTCTCACGTACGAGACTGTCTTCGCTTTTGTCCTTTGTTCATAGTTTTTGTTATGTTGGCGAAAACATTGAACTACTTTTGTATATAAGTCTTAGGTTCAACTGACTTAAACTTGTATGATCCTGTATGCACAATGTTCTGTGTTGGTACATATTTTGTTGTGTGTTATTAACACAAATGTTTAGAATGTGATGGTGTGCATATAAGCACAGCTCTATGGACAAAGTTTTGAATTTGCTTCCGTTTGGCCCCTTTACTCTGATGAGTTTCATTTTATTTGGTTTGAGGCCGTAGGTAATCTCGTGATTACTGGCTGGTTATGGCCTTAACCCATAGGGGCGGGTTTGAGGTCGTGACAATAGAACACCAACAATTTAAAGTTTTTTACCATTAGTTTTGTTTTTTGGGATTTATGTAATGATTTTATTAACCGAAGTCTTGATAAAATGCTAGTTTGATTATGTTTTTATTATTGTTGAAAAACTTGTGCAATAGAATTGAACAGTCTATCTGTCTATCGTAGGAAAGATTAGGTTCGGTTGCCTATCAGATTGCTTTACCACTGGGCATGGAGCAAGTGCACAATGTGTTTCACGTATCAATGTTGCGAGGCTACCTTCGGGACCCTTCTCATGTTATTGACTATCATCAAATTATGCTAAATCACGACATGGTTTATGAGGAGAAACGCCTTCGTATCCTTGATTGGCAAGTCAAGCAACTACGGAACAAGACTATCCCAATGGTAAAAGTGGAATGGAGGAAACATCACGGGAACGAAGCCACTTGGGAATGAGAAGAAGAAATACGGCAACAATACCCGTAATTGTTTTCAACTTTAGGTAAACAAGTTTGGAGGACCAAACTTCCTAAAGGGGGGAAGACTGTGATAACCCAACCCGTACTATGCTTAATTATATATGTGATTATGTGTTTGATATGAATTTGCAAGTTTGAGTATGTGAAATATGTGAATTTGGAAAAATATCTGTTAAAAGTAGGATTATCTATTACAATTGAAACTTTGAACTGAAATTGAAGGTTGTAGAGGCGCGATAAACAAAAACTGACTTCATAGCTATGATTAGCATGATTTTTAGAGCCTTTGGTGAGATTTTGAAAAATTATGATTTGTAATGAATTAATTAAGATTTTTGAGTTAAGTGTATATGTTTAGCCTTTTGTTCTTCATTTTATTGGAAGAGAGCTCAAAGTGTGAGTTAGAGAGAGAGAGAGAAAGAGGAGAAAGCTGGGGATTTGAAGGGAATCAAGGGACAAACCATATATTTGAGTTAAGGTCTGAAAATTTACTTACAAACTTTGTTTCTAACTCATGTTTGTCAAGAAATCATGAAGAAATTGTGAATTTTGAGCTAGGGTTTTGAGTTGTGTAGTGACTAGGGCTAAAGACATGAAATTGGACCTTAATCTCCACACTATTGTTTGATTTGAGTTCATTTTTTTATGATTGATCCATGAAACAAACCCTAGAGGGTTCATACAAACAAGATTTGTGAGAAAATCATTCATGAATGTATGTATTTTGAATTTGTGTATATAAACCATGAATTTGTGAAAAGATAAGACCATGAATTTGATGTTGATACAAGATTGATAAGTTTAATGTGGAATTACACTTGTATCATGCTTATGTATTATGATTTTAAGTGAGTTTTGCTTTGATTTGAGCTTGGAAATGAGTTTGGAGGATTTTGCATTTTTGGCCATTTTCGGACTGTTTGAGTTTGCCCAAACCGCACGAGCGGAACATGAGGAAAAAAAATAAATTGCATTATGCTTGACCCACCACTCGAGTGACCCAGTCACTGTACGAGCGGTCAAGGTGGGCGCACGTGCGGCCAGCCCAGTTTCAACTTATACTTGGTAACTTCAAATAAGCATATCTCCCTCATTTGAACTCAATTTTAAGTGATTCTTAAGCCTAAATTCAAGCCCTAAAAGTCTAGTTTCTAATGGTGGTACTATTACATCCAAATTCTAAGTACACAAATAGGTATGCTCAAATTAGTGTAGGTTGTTTATTTTATTTTAATCATTTCATGTAATTCCCTATCCTAACTTAGTTTCCTTTCATTTCTTGCTATTTCCTTAAACCTTAAATATGTAAACATGATATTTTCAATGAAAAACA
Source organism: Camellia sinensis (assembly GCF_004153795.1). Lineage (NCBI taxonomy): Eukaryota > Viridiplantae > Streptophyta > Magnoliopsida > Ericales > Theaceae > Camellia > Camellia sinensis. The sequence goes on from NW_021028198.1 coordinate 61,518, forward strand.
TATAGAATTGTTGTAGGAATTATGTAAACACTTGAGAGAAATTAAAGAATGGGGAACGATTGAACGCATATGTAACGAATAAATCGATTGAGGGAACTGAAGGCAATGTATTTTGAAATGTTATGCTTGGTTATGTTTTTGCAGGCTGAGTCGTTAAGGAGTATCATCCGACCAAGCACTATGAGTAATAATACCATATTTATATGTTCATTATTGTGTACCTTGAACCATGAATGGTGATTAGTGTCGACATTGCGATTTGTTTGAAATGAGAAACCTCAATAATATTATATGACATGTGCAACGTTAGGCCTGAGGCCCTTTTGTTATATGTTGGGCGCGAGGCCATTTTGAAACATGATTGGGCCTGAGGCCGTTTTGTTATATGTTGGGCCCGAAGCTGTTTTGAAACATGATTTGGCCCGAGGCCGTTTTGTTATATGTTGGACCTGAGGCTGTTTTGAAACATGATTGGGCCCAAGGTCGTTTTGATATATGTTGGGCCTGAGGCTGTTTCGAAACATGATTGGGCCAAAGGCCAGTAATCCTTGGATTACCAAAGGCCTCTAAACAGAATAATACATATAACAGGGGCTGCGGAAGCAAATATACAAAGTTACATAGTCCATAGAGCTGTGCAGACATATACGGGACAGAATATTTGAAACTTTTCATATACATGTTTGCATACATACATATAAGGCAATTAAATACAGTAGCCTTACATCATCCAAGCCACATATACAAGATTACTACGTGTTCAGGCCATACATAAACATTTCAGAAATACAAAAGTCCCAAAGACAATGAACTCGGGTAGATCTCAAAAGGGAACCTCTACGGGAGGCAGGACAGCTGGCTGACACCAAAACTCACTAGGCGGCACCTCAGGCCTGGTCACGTGCTTGCTCACCTACATACATATAAATAATACAGTGAGCTAGAGCCCAGTGAATAATAACTAGGTAAAAGGTTAAATGAATGATGTCCATCACAGATTCAAAGATCAGAGTTAATATCAGAAATAGATTCATATACATATTCAGATTTGTAAACAGTTATATGTGGTACACCCGTTAGCGGACATATTAACTTGGTCCTAAGACCCATTTGCATAGTCGGTACTGACGACCATAAAGGTCCATATTTTGCACAAAAGTAGCCATGGTATTGTTACCCCCAGGTGAGGGCCACGTGAATATAGGCCTCGGTATTGTTACCCCTGGGCAAGGGCCACGTGAATATAAGCCACAATATTGTTACCCCTGGGCGAGGGCCACGTGCATATTGGCCATGGTATTGTTACCCCTGGGCGAGGGCCACGTGAACTAAGGGTGCCACAAATACATTTCAGAAAATTGGACATTCATTCATAATTTATAAAATAGCATTCAGAAAACAGATCGTATCATATCAGTTAGAAAATACTTAAAGTTAAACATAACTTTACAGAGTTATTATTCACAGTTGGCTTTGGGTGCAGACAAACAAAGCAAATTAATCAAATGGTTCGAGGCACGTGACCTACACAAACCTACATACAAATTCACACTTGAATCACACGCTCAAACTATGCGTAACTTGCTTTATTTGTTCTGGGTGTGTTTCTAGTCTTTAACCTTATTATAATGTCTTAAATATGGCCTAGGAATGCCTAGGATGGAAAGAGGATACCACAATGCACTTGAAAACATTTCTCAAATTTTGCTAAAAAATAGGGTCCACGCTCGAGCGTACATGCAAGATGTGAAGGCTCGCTCGAGCGTGACTTTCCCCGCTCGAGCGGACTGTAAACTTTGAAAAAAAGTACTGGTTGCATGTTTTTCACGCTCGACGGACGCCCTATCCCCGCTCGACCTTGAGACTCAGGTCTACGCTCGAGCGTGAATCCCCTCGCTTGAGCGGACTGCAAAACATATGAACTTCTGGGTATATGCATTTCACACTCGAGCGTGACTTACGTCGCTCGAGCGGAAGTGCACGTACTCAGAGTGTCCGCTCGAGCGTAAAGTCCCCCGCTCGAGCATGGATCAAATTTTTGAAATTTCTAGATTTGATCCACAAGTTCAAATTCAATCTCTAAGGTATCAAACTCAAATTTTCGGGGCCAAAACTTTGGAAAACTCATGGAGGCTCATAAAATAACATGTTTCAAGGATTAATTTAAGAAATCATGGCCTAAAGACTTGCCAATTGAACAAAATTCAACATGAAACTCAAGAATGTTTTATGAACATAACATGCATGACCTTTCTTGAAGCCCAACACTTCAAAACATGATCAAACTTGATGAATTAATGGAAAACATGGTAATTTCTCAAAATGTAGGTGAGATGAGCACATGCATGAAAGAAATCTTTGAAATTATGCTCAATTTGTGGGAAAATGCACATGCATGCATGGTATGGCCCAATTCTTCTCAATTCTAATGCAATTCCTCCATGAATTCACTTAATTCATCAATAATCTTATAGAATCCAACATAATGACTCAATGAAGAGTTCAATTTCTTACCCAGGGCTTGAATTCCCAAGAGGTGAAGTTACAACTCTTAAATCTTCTTCGCATGGCAACAATTCTAGCAATCCTTTGATTTGAGCCCAAATTCCTCAAGTCTTGAACCAATTTTCCCTTCTCTCCCTCACTCTCACGTTTGTATCATCCAAGGAATGAATTGGGAGTGTTTTGGTGCTCAAAGAAGTCCACTAAGGCCTTAATTAGATTTGGACAAAGTGTAATTAATTTAAAGCTAAATAAAAATCTAATTTAATCGTTCCAAATCAACTTTTAATTAAACTTACCATATAATCCTATAAATCTTAATTAACATACAAATCAAGTTAATTTCTGAGTCAGATGCCGATAAGGCTTTCAATTTACAAACCGAAACCAAAACATGAACAGATCTTCCTACGCAAAACAGATATAAGCACAAATAATGCAACACACACATGCCAATTAATTCAGAATTCCTCCTCAATTAATGATTAGGCATAATTAAATATGAATTAACGTTAATCAGGGATCGGGGTTGTTACAGTAATTACACTATTTTACTGCATTACTAGTCATTGAGCTTCGCTCACCCAATTTTATATATGCAAATATAGGTAATCCATAGTATGGAGCACACCCCTAAAGTCAGCCTCAGGAGCCATCCTTTTTGAGACCCAATCGAGTCATGTCTCCGTGATGAAGTTCTCTTAGCTCACTTCATACTTTGACTTTACTTCATTTTGTTAATGTGGTCTTGGGTTTGTAAATGTTGTGCACAATTTCCTTTGATACATATATTCTTTTTGCATGGGCATATAAATGATGTGGTTGTGTTACATTTTGCTCATATTAGTATAGCTCAATGGACTCATTCTTTTGTTGTATTCTTCCGCTTTTGGCTCCATTACTATAATTACTCTGTATGTTTGTTTGAGGCCAAAGGTAATCAAGTGATTATCAGTCAGTTATGACCCAAACTTTTAAGGGCTAGTTTGGGTCATGACAGGGAAACTGTCCTTGGGGAAAGTTTTATTTAGGCTGAGGAAGTCCACATAAACCCTCCACTTGCCATTCTTCTTTTTCACAACTACTGTGTTGGACAACCAAGTAGGGTAGTTCACTTCCCGAATGGCCTTGGCTTCCAAGAGCGTGTCCACTTCCTCCTCGACTGCCTCCACATGTATTAATGTCAGCCTTCTTGCTCGCTGGATGATAGGTTTAGCAGACCTACCCACATTAAGCCTATGACAAGTGACCTCGGGGTCAATACCAGGGCATCTGATAGGGCGTCTAGACAAACACTTCCATGCTTGTTGCAGGAAAGTCTCCAATTCCTTTTCCTCTTCCTCGGCTAAGCCTAAGCCGAGAAGGAAGAAATGCCCTTCATCTCTTTCTTGGACCAAAATCTTCTTCAAAGCTTCCTCATTCTTGTCGGCTGGTTCCTTACCGACATCATCTAGGACTTTCATGTCTTCGTCCTTGATTTCCACTATTTTTGCTTCCCGTATGTTGCAGGTGGACTTCATTGCTGCCATGGAGCAATTTTTTGCTTGCACCTGATCCCTTTTAACCTTTTCAATCCCCTTTTCAGTTAGGAATCACAACAGCTGGTGCAGCGTTGAGGGGACAACCTTCATTGTATGCAACCACAGTCTTCCCAAACTAACATTGTAAGGGAAGGGGGTGTCAATTATTGTAAACTTCGTGCTTACCTTCTTGGTGCTTGCCTGCACCTCCAAATTTGTGGCTCCTAGAGGCCATGTCGGCGTCCTATTGAATCTGACCATCGGGCTGTCGGATTATTCTAGATCATCTGGGTGAAGGCCAAGCACCTTGTAACATCTAACATACATGATATCACAAGAACAACCTTGATCAACCAGTATGTGTTTCACCTGCCATTCTTCAATCTTTAGTGTTATCACCAGGGCATCGTTGTGTGGATGCTGCATCATATCCAGGTCTGCCTCAGTAAAAGAAACCACGGGTCCCTGGTACTCATTTGTTCTAGGCTTCTTTTGCTGGACCTGATATACATGTTGCAAGTGCCTCACTCTGTGGGTCTCCCCTCATACATCATTCTTAACCTTCGAGTGAATCACATTCATCACCCGAGGTCTATCTGCTTGCTGTGGTGGTAGTGATAGAGGTGTTGCTAGTGCTAGGGAAAGCCTTACATGCTCTTCCCTTGTCTTGGCCTCATCTACTAGGTCTCTCAGGTGACCTGGTCTGACCAGATCCTCCAAGTGCGTCTTCAGAGCCCTACACCCCTGAGTCAAGTGCACATCGTCATTATGATAAACACAGTGCTTCCTAATGCTCCTTCCCATAAATTCGCTAGGGATTTTCTCCGGTGCTTTGTAATACGACTTGTTTCTAATCCTTTGCAGAACTTTGTAGATCGGGATCCTGAACACAGTGGTGACTGCCTATGCAGCCTTTAACCTATCTCCTGCCTGTTTACACTAGAATTACCTCAGCCTCGCTTCAGCGAGCTGTGTCTCTTCTCCTACTTTGGTGTTTTCGTTCCTTGCGTATCCTTTTCTGCTTTGGCATACTTCTCAATCCGTGCCATAAGCTTCTCCATACTCTTTGGTTGAGTTTTTTCCAGTGAATTCCGAAACGAGCATTTATCATCTAGGCTGTTTTTGAATGATACGATTGCCAACTTCTGGTTGTAGGCTAGAATTCGGTTGAACACCTCATAATATCTCTTGGCATAAGCCCTGAGGCTTTCACCATCACTAATGTTCAAAGCTAGTAGGGAGTTTACCCTTAGTGGCTGCAACTTGTTCATGACAAGCCTAGCCACAAACATCTCGGCCATACCTTCCTAACTTTTCATAGTTCTTTCCGGCAACTTATGGAGCCAATTCGATGCGATCTCCCTAAAGGATGAGAAGAACACCTTGTACAACAACTGCTCATTTCCACTCCACAAAGCCATCGAATTCAAATATAAACCAACATGAAAGTTTGGATTAGACTTACCGTCATAAATCTAGAACCTCGGCATGTGGAACCTCTTTGGGGCTGTAGACACCCCATTTTTGATCGACCTTAAGACTCAGACGTCACCGATTGAGCGCTTGGTGATGTTGCATAATGTGCTCGTTCAGAAGTTTCAGAGTCGCGGCCGTGAACCCTGCCTCCGGACTTCCGAACCCTCTTTTGTACCTTGCCTCGGTTTGCGAACCAGACTCAATTTTCTCTGTTTCTTTTCTTGAGGGAAGGGAGAGGTCCCGTAGACCATCTCTCAATGTCCGTAGGCTACATTTGGTGGCCGTAGGCCATTTTGCCCATTTCGGAGTCCGATTTCCAGTTTTTCGGGACCGTTGGCCGTGTGCCTCGGTTCGGGACCGCCTAACCATCTCCGTTTGTTCTGATTTTTGGCATACTTCCTTTATTCTCCCTTTTGAGGGACACTGGGGTCTGAGAAACCCACTTCGTGGCCGAATGCCACTTTCGGTGCTTAACAGCCCATTTTCCGGACTCGAACTGCGCGTTTGGTCCACGAGCCATTCGTTTGCAACGCGTTTTCGTTCATTTTTGGTAGTCCCCATCTGTTTTATCCATCTTAGAGAGTCAACTGAAGGGTGGGAGCCAGCATTGTTGCAGCAAACCATGTTATACATCCTTCGACGCCCTCCGGCGCCGTTTTTCGCACTTCCGAGCAATGTTGAACCCTTGGCCATTTTCTGATCTTTGAACAATACTTGTGATGTACAACATGAGAGGACCTAAAAAGTTCATGGCCCGGCCAGTAATCCACTTGACCCTTTTTGACCCCCTCCTTCCGGGCCATATTTGAACCCTGGGCCCATTTTTCTTGAACTTTGAACCATCATACTTGATGTACATAGAGGACCCTAAAAGTTCATGCCCGGCCAGTAAATGTCACTGACCTTTGAGACCCTCCTTTCCGAGCTAATGTGACCCTTAGACCCACTTTCTTGGACTTTTAACCACAGGTTGTGTTGTACAAGATAGGAGAACCATCAGTTGGTGGCCGGCCAGAAAATCTGATTGACCCTTTTGACCCCTAGCCGGCCGGCTAGGGGGTGTGGCCGGCCGGCCACATGGAGCAAAAGTAATAGGCCGGCCGAGCTCTTTGCACTGTGCACTTTACAGCTGTGGAGCTTTATCCCCCAGAAAATATCTTTATCCGGGGGATATTTTGTGGGGGAAAGTTTGTCTCCTTTTCCCCCACCTTTACACCCCCTCTTTGGCCCTTATAACAAGCAAGATATATCACATTCAAGGGTTAGAAAAATTGTTGTTCAAGCCTCCATACACAACTCCATCTTCATCCTTCTCATTTCTTTGAAATTTCCAAGTCCCTAAGCACCATTTCCTCTACACCACAAAGCTCTACCACCACCACCTCATTTCCAGCAACAAGGAAGGTTTCTCAAAGGCAAAAGAAGCTGCAAATTGGTCCAAGAAGCAAAAAAAGTCTTAGTCTTCAAGGGTGAGTAACTTTTCTCCTCTTTGACCCTTTTTCTTGATCCATTGGTAAGCCCCCTATGCTTTTTGTTTCAAGCTCCGGCCCTAACTGAAAAGGGCCCTCTTTTGAGCTCATCTTCACTTTTCATTAAGGGCTAAACCTTGTTTGAGCCCTCCATGATGCACTTGCTTCATTGATCATCTTATATGTCATAATCTTGCATGCTATTTTCGACCCATGCGTAATCTGTTTTTGAGCATGTTGTAAACTGATATTAGGCTTATTTTGAGCCCCTCTTCAACATTGAAGAAGGGCTCAACACCATTTGGGACTTCCATGTTGTACCTACCTTTATGCTCCTCTTTTCTTCCCCATTCTTGCATGCAATGGCAGCCTATCATGCTTTTGTTTTTGGCCATTTTACAGTTCTGAAAACGTGCTTATTTTGGTCCATTATTCATGTTTTATTTAGGTCCTTTCATGGTTTGGGACCTCCATAGGTCACTTCATGTTATATCTCCTTTGCATTCTTGCTTAAAGCATGTTTTGGCAAAGCTGCGCGCAAATGAAATGTATTGAGCTGTGTGCAAATCAAATCAGATACAATGCTTGGTCCATTATTCATGTTTCATTTAGGTCCTTTCATGGTTAGGGACCTCCATAGGTCACTTCATGTTATATTCCTCTTTTCTTCCCCATTCTTGCATGTTTAGTTAGCCTATCATGATTTTTTTTTTGGCCATTTTACAGTTCTGAAAAAGTGCTTATTTTGGTCCATTCTACATGTTTTATTAAGGGTCTTTGGCTGTTTGGTGATTATTTTGCATACTTCATGTTATAGCCATTTTTGAGCCTCATTTTGCATTGCATTTTTTTGCATGTTTGTATACTGATTTTGAGGCTGCCACAAACTGTAAATATTCATATTTTTGGTCCCTCTTCAATGTTGTAGAAGAAAATTTTCAGTTTGGGTTTTGCTTATATCACTTGCTTCATTACCCCACTCTTGGCCCCTATTCTTGCATGCCATTTTTGCCATACCTATGCTTGCTGTTTGGCCATGTTTATAACTGTGAAAGTGCATCTTTTGGGACTTTATAGCTTCTGTCTTTGCATTGCATGTCCATATTGTGCATGTTTGGCATAGCTATGGGCCATTTCGGGTGCCTAATATTGCATTTCGGGACAATTTCATGCGTTTCGTGTCATTTCGCCTCATTTCGGGACTGTTTTCCCCCATATTTTAGTGCTGAAATTCTATTAGAATGATTGCCATCATTTCCATGTCATTTCATCGCATTTTGAAATTGCCTCGGTTTGCGTGCCTGTGTGCACGTATTTCGGGGTACTCCATTTTTATCCGAAGACTTCCGA
>NW_021028198.1:86110-145882 GCF_004153795.1 Camellia sinensis
ATGGCCCATTCCAGCTCATAAATCTCCCTCTCAATTGCCCCTTAATTCCATCCGCGCAAGCGTGACTGGGATTACATGGTCTGTCCGGGGTAGACTCTCCCTCGGTCCCTATTTTGCAAGATGTTAACCACGCTAATCTCCATGCCCGGTTTCTGGGCTTGCTCGGTCGTCGCCTCAACCTGCCATCTTGTCTCTTCAGAACTGACGCTGCCGCCATTATGAACACGCGCCGTGCATTTATTGGCCTCGAGCAGCCAACCCAGCTGTCCCTTTATATTCAAATTTAGGTGCCCTTTCACTCCTATAAGTACGCCATTTCCGCTTCACTTTCTTTTCTTACTGCCTCTCTCCATTCCTGATGTCTTTGAGCTACAGTGCTTGACCTCCATTCTTGTTCTTCTTCTTCGTTCATTTGAAAATGTAACCAGGCCAGTGCCCCACCTTTTGTAATGTTGTTCCTCATTAATGAAAAGTTCTATTTTCGTCAAGTATTTGCACTGTGTTTAAACTAGACAACTTCAGCTGGGCAAACGACCTTAGCTAGACAAACCATTGACTCGCCCTTGACCAAATTACCAACTTATTCAACCGGAGAAAAACATCTTGGTTGCAATCACAAAGTTGAGTAAAACATCAACTTTTTCAACCGGAGTAAAACATCTCGGTTGAAATCTCGAAGTTGAGAAGAACATCAACTTATTCAACCGAAGTAAAAACATCTCGGTTTCAATATCAAAGTTGAGCAAGTCATCAACTCAATCAACCGGAATAAAACATCTGGGTTGGAATCTAAAAGTTGAGTACATCATCAACTCAACCAACCGGACTAGAACATCTTGGTTAGAATCTAAAAGTTGAGTAAATCATCAACTCAATCAACCGGAGTAAAACATCTCGGTTTCAATATCAAGTTAAGCAAGTCATCAACTCAATCCACCGGAATAAAACATCTCCGTTGGAATCTAAAAAGTTGAGTACATCATCAACTCAACCAACCGGACTAGAACATCTCGGTTAGAATGCCAATGTTGAGCAAGTCATCAACTCGATCAACCAGAATAAAACATCTCAGTTAAAATCACGAAATAAGCATCGAAAACAACAGATTGCTTCAACAAAGGTAAATCACTTCTATTATATTGACAAAAAGAGTATTACATTCTGAAATGTAAGGCAAACAAGTCATTGCTCAAAAGAATAACAACTATGAAAACTAAAAATAGTACAGTTTGAGGTTGGCTGCATTCCATGGCCGGGGTATGCCTTTGCCGTTTAAATCTTCCAAGTGGTATGCACCCTTGCCCGCTAGACCGGTTATTCTGTAGGGTCCTTTGCAGTTTGCCCCTAGCTTGCCTTCGCCTGGCACCAGGGTGTTACCCATGACCTTTCTTAAAACCCAGTCGCCAACTTTAAACGGTCTGGGGTACACGATTTTGTTGTACTTCCTAGACAACTCTTGTTGGTATGCAGCCACGTGAATCAAAGCTTTTTCGTAACGCTATTTAGCAAGGTCCAATTCCAGGGCGACCGCTTTAGAATTCAACTCGAGCTCAAAATTTTCATTGCGGATGGTGGGCATGCCAATTTCCAATGGGATGACAGCCTCCATGCCGTACGCCAAGGCAAAAGAAGTCTCCCCGATAGATCGCCTCGAGGTTGTCCAGTATGCCCAAAGGACACTTGGGAGTTCCTCGGCCCATTTTCCTTTGGCCTTCTCAAGTCTTTTCTTCAATCCGTCAAGAATGGTCTTATTTGATGCTTCGGCTTGGCCGTTGGACTACAGGTAAGCCGGGGTGGAGTTGTAGAATTAAATCTTCAATTCTTCACAAAATCCTCTGAATAAGTGGCCGTCAAATTGGGTGCCATTATCAGAGATCAGAATCTTAAGGACGCCAAACTGCGTTACCACATTCTGCCAGATAAACCGTTTGACGTCCTTCTCCTTGATAGTTGCTAGGGCTCAGCTTCAACCTACTTGGTGAAGTAGTCCGTAGCAGCAATGAAGAACTTTCGGTTGCCCGGTGCCGTTGGGAGTGGTCCCACTATGTCTAGTCCCCACATTGCAAAAGGCCAAGGGCTTGAGAGGGAATGGAGTTCTTTGGCCGGTTGGTGAATTTGGTGGGTGAACTTCTGGCACTCCTCACATTTGTAGACGTCCCTGAACGCCCCGGGAGGGAAATCCCATTTTGTTCATATGGGCTCAATACAGTTCAGGACTCAAATGTCACGGTCCTGTATCTAATCTCGCAGAGTGCAATGCATGACCGATGAATCATCAAAGAGTCCAAAACATCATGCCTAGATTTATTCTGGTTATTAGCGGAGATTTACTACGTGATGCACACAGCATACAAGTATAGATTGGATCGCCTGAATTGGAACAAAACACCTCATGTTTGCTTTTAAAACGGTTTACTACTCGCAAGTAGGCTAAATTGAGAATTTGCCACCCTCAGGTGGGCTTAGAAAACAAGATGATTTGTCACTCTCAAGTGGGCTTAAAACTCACAGTCAATGCATTATTCCAATTCAGATAATCCAACCTTCACCCACAGGCATTCAGGTAGGTATATCACATAAGCAGTTAGCCTTATGGTGAACATGCTATCATGGCAATCACTCACACGCATGCAAGGATGCTAAAGCATAAACACTTACCGAGTACTCCGATCCAAAATAGAAACTAGTTAGTAATCAACGCATGATCCTAGTTCATGTTAAGATGGCTAATGCAACACATGCAAAATGCAACTAGAAATAGGCTCGGCTATCCTAAGAATGGCATATGAGATGCTACAGCTAACACGTGTTCAACTTGGAATTGGAATACAATGCAGTTAGTATGATGCGCCGAGCCCGGTGCATGCAATACAGATGAATGATGCAAACATGCAAGCGTAAGTATGCTAATTGAAACATGCCCTAATCTAACCATCATACGCTGGTAAATAAAAGGGAAAAAGACGTGGGGTTGGAAGACATACATCGCACACACGCACACTTATTACAATTGTGCCCTCGCTCGGAGGGTCCGAATAAATAATACAGTCCGAATAAATAATTAACTGCTCTAGCTAATTAAATATTACAGAACCCTAATTAATCAACAAATTAACTAGGAAAGCAAATAAATTAGCATGCAAGCTAAATGGACCTCCTCAGCTCTGTTCTGAATGATGAAAGATGCATGCATGCTCGAGCTGCCTCGTCAGGAAATTCCTCGCGATGCCTCGATTTGCCTCTGTTTGCAATTGATCCCGGAATGCTATACAAAACTCCAGAAGGTTGTTGACCAGTTTTTCCTGTCGGTTTCCGGTTTGCTGCAACAGAGAGCAAGAAAGGAGCATGGCAAAGTATTTTCACATATGTATGCACGACCACTCTCCCTGTCATTGCGCAAGCTCTAGGGAGTGTAGACCTCGATCCTCGTGCCACCAATCATGCATCTCGATGCATGATGGCCGAAGAGTCGAATTGCACGACTCAATATGAAATGAATGCTCATATAAACACAACAAGGCCTAAACTCCATCATGGGTAATCCGGAGTGTCAGCGACCGGGAATTGAGACACATTTCATCACTTTGAGTACGAAACGTCCCTCGTTTCCCGTGTTTGGACTAACCCTACTCCAAACACAATGCAGCGAGATGGCATACACAATGCAGCTAACATGCAACCCTAAATGCAATGCAACCTAATCATGCTGGCATGAAAGGGATGATATGCACACATGTAATTAGCATACGCAATGCTATGAACCTAGAATGGCATACTCAATGCACATGAGCTATATGGCATACACAATGTACACATACGAAGATGGACATACACAAAGACATAACCAAAGCATACACAATGCGATGACCAAACGTGTAACAACATGAGCTAAATGGCATACACAATGCAAGATGGACTTAAACCAATATGAGTGGACCTCAGCCACACTCAAATCAGTGGCCATATGATGAAAATGAGACAACCGAAATACATGCAAACATGCACGAATGTAAAGAACCGATCCTAAGGCACAACATGCAACTCTAACAAAGTATGGCAAAGGATGAAATATGGCATAGAATGGCACATGATCCAGCTCTAAAATATGATGCTCAATGGTCCCGAATCATGAAAACACTTCACACGATGCATGCTAGATGGCCCGAATACCGAAACTAGTGAAGTGCGTTACACTAGAGGTACACAAAGCAATGCACAAATGGAAAAATCAACCCCAAACAGACCTTAGGCAGGTCCAAGATAGTGGAAAATTGGTCTAAAACGATGGCTCAGAATGCATTCAAATGAAGCCCATGCAATGGTCGGTAAATGAGACATACAAGCCCAACTCTCTAATGCACTTAAAGAGTAAAAATCATGGGAATATGGCATGCATATAGGCTCTGAAATATGATGTGCAATGGCCCCAAAACATAAAAACACCTCAGTATATGCATGCGATGGACCTTAAAACTCAAAGGTAAGCATGGATGTTGAACTACAGGCATGCAAAACAAGCATCATTCGACCATGAGACCCAAAAACAAAGCTAAGGTAGTCCAAAACATGCACAAAATCAGTTTAAGGCAAGGCCAAAATATGCTAGGAAAGGCGGCCAAAACATCATGCAAAACAAGCTAGTGAACCATGACTTACACTACAACTATATGAAGCATGTGAAGGACTACCAAACCATCTAAAAACAGAAACAAGGCATACCAAAATATGACCCAAAACCCACTGGAACTCAGTCAACACATGCTAGAATGAGGTGCTCCTTTGAAAGGCTTTGCAAGGAGTTACTCTACACATGCAAGATAGACATCAAAAATGGCAAAACCACCTCTGGACAGAGGTTATGAGGGCCCTAAAACTCCTCAAAAAGGGCATGAAAGGGGGCTAGGAAGCATGCAAGTGAAGGCTCCTTTGAAAGGCTATGAAGAGGGTTACTCCACACATGCAAGATGGACACTTAACATGGAAAAACCACCTCTGGACAGAGGTCATGCAGGTCATAAAACTCACAAATAATAGCCTGAAACATGGCTTGAAAACATGCAAATAGGGGCTCCTTTGTAAGGCCAAGAAAGCTGGTAAACAAGACAAGGGGTGAGAGGATCACCCCTCTCTGATTTTGATACTCAAAAACACATAATAACCACTGAAAATCTGGTCAAAAGGGCCAACAAAGCTCAACACAAAAGCCCTAATGCATGGCTCAAAACAAAGAGAAATGACGCATGCAAAGGAGGTAGGTGACCCCCAACAGAAAAGAGGTCTTAAACAAACATGTTAAGAAGCTTAAAATAAGAATTTTTTCAGTTTATGACAAAGCCCAAATATGCTTGCAAATGGAGCTAAGATGTGAAGCAAAATAATGCTTAAAAGGGGAAAATGAGTGTTACCCTTGTAAAGAAGACCTCCAGCAGCTTCTGAACCAAAGTAGCAAACCTTCAACCTCTGAAAACCAACTCCAAGGTGCTTGGATGGATGGTGGAAGGGTAAAACTAAGGGTTGGTGTGCAAAGGGCCAAGAACTATGGAGTATTTGAGCACAAAAGAGAGATAAAGAGAGGTGTATATTGTATGCCTTAGAAGCAAAGTCTGAACCCTTGCAATGGAAGAGGACCTCTTCCTTTATAGAGGAGAGGGGCTAAAGCTTCCTCAAGAAGCTTAAAACCAAGCTTAAAGATCCTCCATACACGTGTATGGAGGATCAATTCTGAGGCTTCTAGCTGGCACAGCTGGCTAACACTCAGTGAGACAAAAAAGGAGAAAGCTGGCTGACCAGTTTAGGTGGTTGGCCGACCCCTTGCCCTGGTCAGCCGACCAGGTTCAAAAGGGTCAATCATCAAAAGCTGGTCGGCAGCCCTGATCGGTGGTCTCCCAGGTGAAAGCAACTCAGTGGTGGTATGGGAGATCAAAAAATGTGGCTTAAAAGTGAGGGAGACCACTTACTTGTCAAGAAAAACTGACCAACCGGGGAAAAGTGGTCTCCAAGAAGAAAAGGTGGTCTCCCATCCTCGTACCACCTTTCTAACAATGAAACTAGGGTCTATGCCAAAAATGAACCAAGACGGATGCAAAACGAGGGTTCGGGGGCCAAAACGCGCAGCTGGGTGCCCCGAAAACTGACTGTTAAGCATCAAAGGTGGCGTGCGACCACAAAGGTAGTCTCCCGGGCCACAGTGTCCCTCTAAAGAGAGGAAACAAGGTGTGTGCCAAAAATCAGAGCAAACGGAGGTAGTTAAGAAGTCCCGAACCGAGGCACACGGTCGACGGCTCCGAAAATCAAAAACTGGTCTCCAAACGGGAACAGTGGTCTACGACCACGAAAAGTAGCGTACAGCCACTGAGAGATGGTCTACGAGACCTCTCCCTCCCTTCGGGAAGAGAGAACAGGACTTGGTTCGCAAACCGAGGCGAAGCACAAAAAGTCCCGAAGTCTGGAGGCAAGGCTCCTAGCTGAGACTTCGTGACCTCAGGACGAGCACAACATGCGCGATCACCGAGTGCTCAATCAATGACATCTGAGTCTTAAGGTCGGTCAAAAATGGGGTGTCTACAGTTGTCCCTCTTTGACAGAACTCGGAAGTCATAAGTGACGAGAGTGAATGTCAAAGCCCAGAGACGACCCATTTTTGATAAGGCCGAAGACTTAGACAAACAGGCGAAATAAACAAGAAGTGTGCCTGCCGGCATGCCTGCAGGCAAGGGGCAAAATGCAAAATGATATGCACCAAGCTGAACGTAACTCGTGATCATGCAATGCAGCAAGCTATAATGAAGCAAATATTCACAATAAATGCAACAATTTTAAGCAAGAATGCGAGGCAAAACTGCATTTCATGCAGTAAGAGTGTAAGAGAATTACAATTCTCGCTACGTCTCACACGGAGAAGATGCAATACCTGTGCGGCTCGTTTGGTCGCACCAGCTTCAAATGAACCGTACATACAATATCGTGCATGCAAAAGAGAGAAACTTAACAAGCACAACATAGTTAGCAACACATGTTCAGCACTACATCGAATGTGGATAGACATGGTGCCGATGAAAAAGCGCATCGCAATGCAAGAAGAAACGTGCGCGCAAGGTTTAAAAATGCGGTGTTACGTAACGGTTTCGGCCATTACGTAATGATTTTGGTGGTAAGCACTACACGTTACCCCCGATTTTGTGGTATGATTGAAATTCATAGGTGTATCGGCCGTTACGGTCGTCGTAGCGGTCGTAACGGTGATGTAACGGCCGTAACGGCCCGTTACGAACGTTACAGGGCATCTTTAGCTGATTCTTTTAAAAAAAAAACAAAGAAAAAGCTGAAAAGGCTGAAGATTGATGTCCGATACACATCCACAAATTTTCAAAAGAAAAAACAAAAGAAATAGATGTACATACCTTTAGCTTTCGTCTTTTGCCTTTACAGCCCATGAACCATTTTCAATTGAAGTGAGATTCCACAAATTTTCAGATCTGAAATGCGGATGAGTGAGAAATAGAGAGAGAGAAGAGAGAAGAGGGAAGAGGGAAGAGGGAGATGGAAGAGATGAACTTCTCTGCTAGCTTGATCTTGCCTTTGTTAGCTTGATCTTGCCTTTGTGCTGAACAATAGTAAGTCCAGAGTTTGATCTTGCCTTTCTTTATCAAATTTTATTTGCTCAGTAGCCTCTCTCTAGCTTCGTGGGGAAGATAAGCACTGCCCCTTTCTTTATCAAACTGTTGACTTCACAGATAAGCATTTGTTTCCTTGTGGTCTCCAACTGGCCAAGATTATTTTATTTTATTTTATTTTATTTTTATTTTTTTTAAACAATGATTTCAGATTTTAAATTTTATAAAATCTATAAAATTTATGTGATATATTTAATAATTTTAATTTAAATATATATATAGAGCTATACACTTATTTTTAGTATTTTATATATATTAATTAGTGATTGATTTTTTTTTTATAATATCTAAAAATCATAACACATATAATTATATGAATACATTTTATATATGTCAATTTTTATTGATTTTTTTTTCTTGCAGGTTATTCAAAAAGATAACAAATACTCAAGTGATTGAAGCCCCAAAACGAAGTATGTATGAATTTTTTTCTTCATAATTTATTTTTTAATTTTTATATGATCACATTACCATGTAAACTCCAAATGTATAAAGAGTAGTTACATTTTTTTTATAATCATTTCATTTAATATTTAATTATAAATATTTTTTATTTTGTTATTGTAATACTGTTAAAGGCATAATTTTATTTTTTAAAAAATGACTTTTTTTTAAAAAAAAAAATCAATACCTCAAAAAAAATTATTTATAATTTATTTTTTAATTTTATATGGATATATATAGCATGTAAACTCCAAATGTATAAATAGTGGTTGCATTTTTTTTAATAATTATTTCATTTAATATTTAATTATAAATATTTTTTATTTTGTTATTGTAATGTGTTGTGACAGCAATGTTAAGTCACTATTTTTTTTTAAATATCTTTTTAAAAGAAAAAAAAAATCAATACCTCAAAAAAAATTATTTATAATTTATTTTTTAACTTTTATATGATTATATTAGTATGTAAATTCCAAATGTATAAATAGTGGTTGCATTTTTTTTTGTAATCATTTCATTTAATGTTTAATTATAAATATTTTTATTTTGTTATTGTAATGTGTTGTGACAACAATGTTAAAGTCACTATTTTTTTTTAAATATCTTTTTAAAAGAAAAAAAAATCAATACCTCAAAAAAAATTATTTATAATTTATGATTTAATTTTTAATTTTATATGATTATATTAGCATGTAAATTCAAATGTATAAATGCGAAAACAACACACACCCAGTAGTTAGGCTAAAAGTAAAATGTAAGGAATTCAAGTTCCAACAGGCTTACTTGGGCTTGTTGGCCCTAGTTGCTTTGGGCCTTTATATGGTTTGGTCCTGAGTTGAATTTGGACCAAGCCTAACAAGTAAGCTAATAACATGTATGGTCCAATTAGTTCCTCCAGTTTTAAGATTAAAAGGAAACCTTAAAAAGAATATATATATATAATATAATATATATATAAATTTCTTCATAATTCTTTTATTTTTAAAAAATTCTCTATGAGATTTTAATTGTTCCTTTAGGAACAAACAAATTTTTTATTTTTAACAGAATGGAAAAGGTTCATTTGTGTATTTTACAAATAATTGTACATTTTTTAAAAAAAAATCTATGCGTAGAAAATTTTTAAAAATTCTTAACAAAAAAAAACACACTCTTAACAAAAGTATTTTTCATTTCATTTAAGTTATGCAGAATGAAACTAAAGGTCACATGTTGCTTTCAAGTCACAATTGACAATGAGTCATATTAATATATATATACGAATTTTACACTTTTAAAAGAATGCACGAGATTAGCACCCTTAATTACCAATGAGTCATGTTAATTTTTTTATATTCATCATTAATCATTTAATTATATAATATTTTTTATTTTGTTATTGTAATGTGTTGTGACAACAATTTTTTAATAACGTTTGTTATATAATGTGTTGTGACAATAAATAGTGGGTTGAATTTTTTTTTTTATTTTTTGTAATGCAGAATTCAAATTTAAAAATGTCACGACTAAAAAGGGCTGCCAATGATGAACCCCCAAGTGATGATATTGGTTGGAAATTTGGAACTCAAGTTGAAGGCACTAGGCATCATATTATTTGCAAATTTTGTGGACATCACATTAAAGGTGGGATTATGCGTTTCAAACAACATTTAGCACATCAAACAGGACAAGTGCGTTCTTGTCCTAATGTTAGTAGAGACGTGATGCAAGAAATGATGAAACATTTACAAAATAAGAAAATGAGTAAAGCAGACAAACAAAAGAGAAAAGCTGAATTGGAAGCACATATTAGAGGAGATGATCTTTATGATGAGGATGAAGGGGGAGATTTTGTAGATCTTCGAGATGATAACTCTGACTCTGATCCAGAGATGACTAGGGCTCGACAAGCAAGTATTCGTTCACAACAACAATGGGAGGAAAGGGAACAATTTAGATGAGGTGTTGCAGGTCATGGATCACAATACGATGCAGGTGGTAGTTCTGGTGCAGGGGGTAGTGCTCAAAGAATGCCAAAAGGGTCAGGTATTGCTAATGTTTTTCATCGATCACAATCCGTGCATGAAACTGGTGGAAGTGGACATAATTGGATTAAACCCAATGCTATGTAGAACTCCAAAAGAGCAAGAGTACAAAGCAACGAAAAATCTCTACAATGAATTTACAAAAGTTAAAAGAGAGATTGGGACGGGCAGTGTCTAAGTTTATACTCTATAATCGTATTCCATTCAATGCAGTTGATTTAGAGTATACACAACCCATGCTTGATGTTGCTGTTGAAGTAGGGCCAGGAGTAAAGGGTCCTAGTGCTTATGAAGTTTTTGAAGTATATTTGGACATGGAGTATGATGAAATGACAGAATGGATAGGATCATTAAAGGAATTTGGGAAGAGAGAGGTGTATCCATCATGTGTGATGGTTGGAGCAGTCTAACTCGGCAACACATCATCAACTTCTTAGTGTACTGCAATAGAGGTACTATATTTCACAAATCAATTAATGCCTCTAATATTGTTAGTAGGACTGCTGAATATTATTTTGGGTTGTTAGATAAAGTTGTTGATGAAATTGGAGAACAATACGTTGTTCAAGTGGTAACTGATAATGAACCTGCATTGAAAGCTGCCGGTAAAATGTTAATGAGAAAAAGGAAACATTTATATTGGACAGCTTGTTCAGCACATTGTATCGATCTCATGCTAAAAGACATAGCCAATAAGAAAAGTGTAGCAAAGGTGATTGAAGATGGTAAAACCATCACCAATTTCATTTATAATAGTGGATGGGTGTTGGATTTAATGAGAAAATTCACTGGAGATAGAGAATTGATTCGACCTGCCATCACTCGATTTGCTACAAATTTCATTGCCATTGAGAATATTGTTAGATATAAACAACAATTGAGAGCTATGTTTAATAGTGATGAGTGGAAGAATTCTAGATGGGAGAAGGCAAAGACTGGGCAGCCTTACAATGTGAAAAAAATTATTTTGGGAAAGGAGTTTTGGCAGAAAGCAACAGAACTTTGTAAAGTTCATGAGCCCCTAGTCAGAGTATTGAGGCTGGTTGATGGGGATGAGAAGCCAACAATGGGTTTCATATATGAAGCTATAGATAGAGCAAAGTTGGTAATTAAAAGAGATTATCGCTACTACACCGACTATTGAAAAATTATTGATACTCGATGGTCTTTTCAATTGCATCAAGATTTGCATGCGGCTGGTAAGTGTTACGATTTCAATTATAAAATGTATATTTATTTACAATTATTAATTGTCTTCTTATTTTTGAAGGATATTTTTTAAATCCTCAATTCCAATATGGTGTTATCTCATCCAATGAAATGATAAGAGAAGTGATGGATGGACGTAAAAAAGTCATTACCAGACTGGAGCCTGATATGGATGCTCAAGTGAAAGCAACAAATCAAGTACGTACCAATTATTTAAATTTTAATAGTAATAATCTACTTTTGCAAATGTTACTTGTAATGATTGTCCAAATTGTAGTTGTTGCTGTTTCGAGATAAACAGGAAACTTTTGGCACTCCTTTAGCACAAAGAGCATGGAAACAATCAAATCCAGGTTTTATTTTCAAAATTACAAATTTACAATATATAAATACTTAAATAATTTTCTATCATATTTTGAGTTATGTCTAGTGTAATGTAATTTTGTGCAGCTGAGTGGTGGATTATTCATGGCAGTTGTGCTCATAAACTTCAAAAAATAGCTGTGAAAGTATTAAGTCAAACCACCACATCATCTCACTGTGAACGTAATTGGAGTACTTTTAGTCTCATCCATATGAAGACAAGGAATAGATTGAAATATAAGAAAATTCAAAGATTAGTCTTCATCACCTATAACATGAGATTAAAATTGAGACATGTTAAAAGAAGCAGCCAAGAGGAGATTGATAGGAGTTTTAATCCTATTAACTTGGATTACATATTTGAAGAAGATGATCCAATAAGTCCATGGATAGAAGAAAGGGAAAATCCTTTACTAGATGGTGTGGATAATTCTGAATGGCTAGATTTGGTCTCAGATGATGGTGGTGGTGGCGGTGACGACGACAGCAATGGCGATGGCAGCGATGGAAACGGTGGTGGTGGCACCCACAGATATCAAGCTCGACGCACTTCTCAAAGCTCAACTCCTACTCCAACTCAAAGTGATAATAGTGGTGGTTTAACACCATCTGATGGAGGAGGTGATGATGGTGATGGTGATGGCACTTCTCACGGTGACGGTGGTGGTGGTGGCGGTGGCGGCGACAATGGTGGTGATGGCGGTGATGGTACTAGTTTTGGTGCAGGAAGTGAAGATTTTATTGGAGGATTTGGATTATGTGATGTTGGGGAACATTATGATATTGGAGAACCTGTTGCACCTTTACCCCAACTACCTAGGAGGTTTTGTGGTAGTGATACCCGTAGGGATGAAAGAAGAATAAGAAGTAGAGAACAACAACTTGATTCATCTGATAGTAGTCATAGTTATCCATATCACCCTTATCCATCCTATAGCACTGATAGCTAGAGCTATCCTTACCCACCTAAACAAAATTATCCTTGGCCCCCTCAACAACATGGTCCTCTAGGATACGGTTTGCCAAATTATCAACAAACTCAAAAAGGGTATGTTGATCCTTTTCAGCCAAGGTATCCATTTTCTCTCCCAATGCACGAAACAGAAAGGGATGACATGATGAGCACATTTACTTATATATTTCCTACTGGATGGAATGAAGGTAGTAGCAATCAAGCTCAACAATCTGATTCCCAAGATGCACCACGTCACTCATTTTGGTGGGGTGAAGGTAGCAGCAACAATCAAGCTCAACAATCTGAATCTCAAGATGCACCACGTCACTCATTTTGGTGGTGACATTATGTAATTTTAGTAGTAACATTGTGTAAAATGTACTATATGTTATTTGTGATTTATGCTATGATGTTATGTACTTTGTCAAGTTCTTCCATTATGGATGTATACTTTTTTAAAACTATTTGAGTTAAAATGTACATATGCTTCCACAAGTATAATAATTAAAAATAATTTTATACATCTAAGTCCAATAAAAGAAATTTTTTCAACAAGTGTAATATGGATTTATAACATATAAAGTCATTAATTATTGAAATAAAATGTAAAAAAAATCATTTTCTAGTGATTTAAAAATATGAAATATATTGGATCATACTTAAAAATTATGAAAAATTTATCAAAATTTATTTTAAAACCTAATAAATATGATTATAAAAAAAATATATACGTATCGGTAAATTTTTTACAAATTGTGCGAAAAATGAAAAAATTCACAGTTCCGGTAACCGCAACCGTTACGCTGCGGCCTTTACACCCCGCAACCGCAACCGTATCACCGCCACCGTTACGGCGACCACAACCGCTTTTCAGAACCTTGCGTGCACGACAACGCAAATTTAAGCATGGAGGCATGACAATACCAATGAAACGTGCACAACAATGCAAGCGATGTGCATACTAATGCAAGTGACGTGCATAACAATGCAGGATAAGTGCAACTTTAAAAGCAGGTTTCAAACAAAACATCGAGCAAAGAAATGCAAGCTTTGGCGAGGGCAACTCAAATGCGACCTCTGGTTTACCTCCCGGAGGGGTCGTAACGTGCTCAAAAAGGATACATCCTGCTCTTGACGAGTAACGATAAAACACGCATCGAAAGTTGGAGTTGAAGTTCCCGCGGAGGAATTTCGTGCCGAAAAGTGCACTTTCCTTGTACTTTCTTGAGTGCCGGGGACTCCAATCACCACCAAAATTTATAGGGAGAACAAAGAGACATTAAAGACCACCCAGGAGTGCCACTGACCAGGTTTTGTACAAGGAGGTGGTCGGCTTACCAGAAAAGGGGGTCGTCCAACCACCTTGCTAAATTTCGGACAGTTTGGTCATTTTACACTTGTTTGTTTAAATACACATGTCCAAATCACTGTTCCTCACAACTTCAGGTCCGAAATTAGCTCTCCTTCCTTCCTAGACCATTTTCTCTCTCAGATCTGTGCTCTATACGCGTTTTCCAACGCCCCACGCAAAGTTATTTCGCGAAATCTTTCAGTTTTCTTCACTTTGGACCAATTAAAATTTGATTTCAGAGCTTCTTTCTCCATTTTCACCACTTGAGGTAAGTTTGTCTCGATATTTGGAACATTTTCTCAAGAGTTGACTTTTGTTGACTTTTTCATTTCCTGAGAGTTGACTTTTGTTGATTTTTTCAATTTTGGCTAATTTTGCTCATTTTTGCTCCTTTTTTGCAGATTTCTTGAAATGGCGGGTCATTTCCCTTATGGTGGAGGTCCTCCAGGTGCCGAGGGTGATCCGGACATTATGTCATTGCCCCCGAGAGTTCGACCACTTGACCCCGAGAGGTACGACCCTCAGGAGCACATCCTCTCCCCGAGTGTTTTCTATCATTTTACCGATTTTGATCGATGAGCACCAACAGATCTCCTGCTACGGGAGCCGGAGTCTCACCTCTCTCACCAGGCGCGAGAGGTACGTACTTCATTTTTACATTCTCTGAAATGTATTTTGCATTTCTTGCGCATTTCATGTTTTTGCTATATATGTTCATCTACTCGTTCTGAACACACTTGCACACCATACTTCTGCTTATTTTAGCACATGTCTCACAACACAGTATCTTGTTAAGTTGGCACACAGCTCAAGCACACGAATTTCTGAACACGTAGCTCATACTTTGATGATGAACACATAGCCCACTATTTGACGGCGAACACACACAGTCCACTATTTCTAAAATCTGAATACACAGCTCAAACTTGTTGATTACGAACACACAGCCCACTGTTTTTGAAGTCTGAACACACAGCTCAAACACTTAATGTTGAACACACAGCTCAAACTTTGAGATGAACACACAGCCCACTGTTTTTGAAGTCCGAACACACAGCTCAAACACTTGATCTTGAACACACAGCTCGAACTTTGAGACGAACGCACAGCCCATTATTTCTGAAATCTGAACACACAGCTCACACTTCAATTCTGAACACACAGCTCACTACACTTCATGTTAAACACGCAGCTCACAGCATTGTATCTGATTCAATTTGCACACAGCTTACACTTTCATTTTGAAACTGAATACATGTGTTCATTCTGAATGCAGGTATCTTCCCGTATTACACGAGGCTATGGCTCGATCATTGCTAGGGAGTGGTACGCGGAGCTCCCGGAGGCTATTCGTGATCTGGTTGACCAGGCAGGGTTCGGGCCCTTTTGCACGGGGATATCACGCTATCCGGCGAGTAGGACCCTGATGGGCACCCTCGTAGAGAGATAATGGAACACCACCAACTCCTTTCATTTCTCAGCTATCGGGGATATGGCGATGACCCCGTTTGACTTTGCTGTGCTAACAAGCCTTGACGTCGGAGGCTGGCTGATCCCCTACGACGAGGATATGGGCGAGTGGAAGGCTGCCTGGATCTATCTGTTGGGAGCTCGCCCACCGATTGACAGATCTTTGGGTAGAGTCCGATACACCTGGTTCTCCACGCAGTACAGGGAGACTGTGCCCGAGACTCTCGAGAAGATTGCACAGTACGCTCGCAAGTTTTTGATGTTCCTTCTTTGGACCACTCTGTTCTCCGATAGGGGGAACACCGTTGGACTTTATCTGCTGAGTGCTCTGATAGACCTATCACAAGTCAACCAGTATGACTGGGGTGGCGCTAGCCTGGCTACCCTCTACTGTTACATGAGTGCAACCTCCTGCGGATGGGGGAACATAGTTGGCGGCTATTGGAGAGCCTGGGAGGTACTTTCTGCCCTCTTGATTTACATTTCTGCTTTTCATTATCTGTACACTGCACACACGGTACACTTTACATTCTGTACTTTGCATTCCACTCTCAGCATTCTGTATTCTCTGTACATTCTGATAAATTATAAAATGATATAATTTTTCTCATTGCAAAATATAACATTTTTGTAGACCACAAAATATAATATTTTGCTCACTACAAAATATATATATTTTCATTCTTTATAAAATATATAATTTTTCTCCATATGGTACACACCATAAAATCAACTATCAAATATTTATTATAACTCTTATATAATAAATAATAACAACTCCCAAGGTGGTTACTACCATTCACATAATTAAAAAGGACCAAACAGTTAAACACGAGTCACTAAACAAACTCAAATTAAATTAAATCGAAGTCATGGGTCCCACCCATAAGCCAAACATGATCCAATTATATACGAAAATAGACCCAACAAATTTTATCCAAATCATGATCTAAACATTCAAAATTAAATAACAAAATTCTGTTCTAAATTAAACTGAACACTAATTAGTCCGTGAATTTTCATAAAATAAATACTCATCAATAAATTCTGAAATGTTTACCCAACGTGCTAGACTCGTATGTGAACAACATATAAAAATGTCATAATTTTCTGATATCGAGAACTATTTAAAAAAAATACAAAACCGAACTATTTTTGCACAGAATTTACACAGCAATCAAATTCGAGAATTAGCCCAATTAAATTATGCACTGGCTTTTTTTAAAAAAAAAAATTGGGTCATTACAACATACCCTCAAAAAAATTTCGTCCTTGAAATTAAACTCAAGTAATGTAATACATTCTGCAGTCACCCACAAACTCACTCAGGCACTTACTAATGCATCAACAAAATTCCTTTGGCTAGTACATGAGCCTCAACAAGTCGCACTAGTAACGAACCAAACCAATACTATCGCACAACAATTGATTATAAAAATCCTTACTAGTATAAATCATTAAGAGATTTTTTTTTCTATCCACATCGATAACCCAAAGCAACAAAATAGGATCTAATTCTTTAAGCATAACAAGAATTTTGGCAAAACAACTCCTCAGAATACCAACACACCATACTTTTTTGGTGATAACCCAACTTCAACGAACTATCTCCATCGCCTAATGCACAATGCACCCCAAGGCCAAAACAACTATCACTACTTTTAGACCTTAACAAAATGAAACAATACCTATTTAATAGCACTAACCACCAACTCAAAAAGTGATCGCCAACCATCACAAGACGAACAACACTTAACCAACACTAGTGTGATGCCACACCCCATAACCCAAACGAAATCAAATCAATTCGGACAACGAGCTAGAATTTCCATCAACAAGGCTACAAATCAACATTAAGGTTCCACTCCAATGTGGAGTTTACAAAATGGTCTCAATAATATACCTTAAGTCTAAGCAAAACTCAACACAATTAGGTAAACACCTAAGCTATACATGGCCCTCAAGCTAAAAGCTTATTCAACTCAACTTCTAAAACATTTACTCCGAGTTACAACACAAACTCTGGTGACTCACAAGGTCCTCCTTGAATGTAACCATGATTTGACGAACACAACTCGCGGGATACTTAAAACAATAGTGCTATTTCCTTGGCCAACCAACAAGAGATCCTACTTCTCTTCTGGGACTTATCACACAATAAGCACAAGAAAGCACCCTCCAAGGTTTTGCAAACAAACTCATAACTCATTCCAACTCACCCAATTGCAAGGAAAAAAGAGTCTAGTTCTCGAAGCCACCCAAATTACATACGGCCATAACAATCTAAAATCTAGTTTACACCGCCAAACTATCATACTCGTAGAGTCATTTCAAGACTCTATTTGGAAATTACTAGACTAACCAACTAGACACAAGATGTCCCCAAAGGAAAATGCAACCATGACTCAAAACACAACTCATTCCCTTTAAGAAAATTCTTTTACCAACGAGTGTTGGACACCCCCCCCCCTGACACCCAAGGACAAAACAAATAAATAAATAAGGATAACAACAATTATGAATATTGTCCGTTTCAAATCACATCTTTAAACCTTACATAGTTTGCACTTTATAGATTTTACAATCAAATCTCAAAACAATCAATCTCTCTTGGGAAATACACCCCTTACCTCCATTCACAATCTTTACCATGTCGAGACCACGCCTCTTCCCAAATACATACAAGGATATACAACCCAAAGTTCAAGACTAACTCCACACATAATCAACTGCATTGAACAGTTTTCACAATCATACAAGGCCATATATATTCCATTCATAACATTTAGCATCAACACCTCTCACTAAGGTACATTCTTATGTTTCAACACGAAACTCAACATATGCATATCAAATAGCATAGAGTTACATAAGCACATAACATATATCGGGCTATTCCTACGAAGAATGTTAGTCATTCTAGAAATCCTTTTAGACCTCTTATTAGAAACCACGTTGATCAGGCGCATTTCCAATGAGATTTCTAAGAAAATTTTTGGACCCGACTGTAGACACCCCATTTTTGACCGTCCTCAAGACTTGGACGTCACCGTTTGAACACTCGGTGATCATCCATGTTTGTGTTCGTTTGGAGTTCCCGGAGGTCTCGGCTACGCGCCCTGCCTCAGGATCTCCGAACTCGACCGTTTAGTGTCTGGTTTTGCACCAAACACTTGTGTTTTGCCTTGGAGGGGCAGGGAATGCCTTGTGAGGCATCCCCACACACCACCGGCAGTGGCTAGAGGTCACCGGCTAGTTTTTGCTGCCATCGGCAATGTATATTGCCGGTCGGCACTATTTGTTGCCGGTCGACACTCCTTTTTGCCAAAATGGCATCTTTGGCCGGCCGATTACTGTGCATCTTCTTTTTAAGATATTTTGTCACAACTGTCTAGCAGTTGGCTCCCCTCCATACACGTGTATGGAGGGATTTCTCTCTTTAGAAGCTTGTCTTGTAAGCTTTACAAGACAAAGGCTCTATAAGAGAGGGTCTTCCCTCTTGGCCTTAGAGTTAGACGCTTGAGAGACTTGAGATATTTTTAGACAGCCATTTTTAGGGTTTTGAGTTCAAGGGTTAGAAACCATACACTTTCTATCTCTATATCTCCCTCTTGTGTGTGTTTAAGTGCATTTGTGTCTTACTTTTGTACACAAACACATAGTGTTTCACCTTCACTTAGCTACTGAGGCTCTAAGAGGTTGGTTTTGAAGTTTTGGAGCTATTTTCAACCTAAAAGGAGCTGTTGGAGCATCATTGTTGAAGGGGTCTTCAAGGGTAACAATTTTGCATCTTTATTTCCCAATCTTGCATTGTATTTCTACCTATCTTAAAATCGTTTTTGAGCTTAGTGTATAATACAAAAAAGTTCTATTTTTTAGCCCTCTTAATTGTTTGTTTAGAGTGTTTTGTGGTTTGGAGGTGTTTGACCCCTCTTAGGCCTTGAAAGGCCTCATTTTGAGCCATTTTGAGTGAGTTTCGAGACTTTGGTGTTTGGGCCTCTTCACCACTGAAATCTTGAGGGATTTCAGTGGTGGAGATGGTGCCTTGATGTCTTCAAAAGGGGAGGGCCACCCCCTCTCCTTGTTGTCCTTGAAAGGGACCCTTTTTGGCCTCTTGAGAGAGCATCATGTTAGAGTGCGTATTGATCATGTCTTGGTTGTTTTCCATGCTTATTGTACCATGATATAACCTTGTTGTGTGTTGGTTTTGGTACACCATGCATGCTTAGCATACCTACCATGTAATGCCATGTTATTGCCTTAATATGCCTTAGGTTGTTAGCCTTTGTTCTAGCATGTTTTAGGCTTAGCCTTGTGAAGGTTTTGTGCTCATTTTTCCATGTTTAAGGTCTGTCCTAGGTTGTTTGGGTCGGATTTGACATGCTTAGTATAGCTCCTTTGCATTCCGGCTTGTTGGCCTTAAGTGTATGAATGTATAGCATGACATTTTTGCATTGATTTAGTGGTTTGGAACCATCCACCATGTCATTTCAGTCCCTTTTGCATGCCTATATGTTTGCCTTGGATGTCTCGTTAATGCTTTGAAAGCTTGGGTAGCATGCTCCTTGTTTTGGCATTTATGCATGCCTTTGAATTTAGGTCATTTGGATGCCATCTAAGTGATCTCTAGGCCTTGTCTTAATGTGCTAAAACTCTGTTTTTGGTCAATAAGTTCATGCCATGTTTGGTCTTGTTAAGTGTAGTTCAATACTCCATTGGTTTACGTTGAATGCTTGGGCCATTTGTTGCATGCATAGCTTGCATTGGTAGGTTAGTTTTGGCATCACATTAACATGATTTTCGATGCTTACCTTGCATGCCATGTTGTCCATGATATTCATTTTCAAGTGTGCTTGAGAGTTGTCCAATTTGTGCCTAAGTGTTGGCCTTTAATCATGTGCATGTGTGCATGTGTTTAACCCGCATTTTATAGCACTTTGGCCACTGTTTTAGGCCTATTTAGAGTTACCTAAATCATGTATAAGTCCATCTTTTCATTAGTTCGCATTACCTCATTTTTGCTTGTATGCTTGCATAAGTGTCTTGCCATGCCATGTTGTATCCTTAGCTTGCAAGCCTAGGTTGCATTGCATCTTGCATGCATGCCTTATTCCTTTACTTGGTGATAGGAATTGGGCCTTGGTTCATTGGTTTTGTTTGCATTTCATTTGACATGAAAGTTGCACACTTGATTCTTTGGGCCATCATGCATGGAAATGCGTGATTGGTGGTCCGAGAATCGAGACACATGTCCTTTTGAGTCACAAACATGATAGGGGCATGATTGGTGCATACATTGCTTGAATTGTATTGCCATGCAAGTTCTGTCCTCTGCTACTGTGAGTTGCAGGTTCTGCAGGCATTTATTGCCGACCGGCAGTAGACATTGCTAACCGACAATTATCCTTCTGCCGATAGCTTCATTTTGTGCCGGTAACCACACACCACTGCCGGTGGTAGTTCTACTCAGCCGGTGGTGATTCCCAGCATCCAGAGAGACATCCTTGAGACTTTGGCAGTTTTCAGAGAGGCAGAGCAGGGAAAACAGAGGCAGACTATGCATGGCGGTGCACTTCCGAGCAAGACCCGAGCACGCGCTGCATCTGGCTCTCCTTCCGAGGCGGTTTACTGCTTTTCCTAACTTAATTAGTTTGTTAGCTGATTAGGAAATTTGTAATGTTTAATTAGCTTGCGTAGTTAATTAATTTGTATTATTTATTCGGTCCGTCCGAGTGAGGGCAAATCTGTAATAAGTGTGGGTGAGTGTGTGTATGTCTTCCAATCCCCACTTCTTTCTTCCCTTTTATTTACCTGCTTTGATGGTTAGTATTAGGGCACGTTTAAATTAGCATACCTCATGCAATGCATGCGTGCATTCATACATTTGTCTTGCATGCACCAGGCTCGGTACATCATGCTAACTGCATTTGTACTTCAAATTCCGAATTGAATACATGTTATTTGTGCATCTTCACATGTCATTCATAGACTAGCCGAGCCTACTCTAGTGACATTTTGTATGCGATGCATTAGGCACTTAACATGGACTTGGATCACGCATGTTTGCTAACTAGTTTATTGTTTTGGCACGGAGTACGATGTAAGTATTATACTTTAGCATCTCGCATGCGTGTGAATGTTAACCTGATAGCATGCTTACCATGTGGCTAGATGCTTATGTGTTATAAATTGTTTGAATGCCTGTGGGTGAAGGTTGGATTGTTTGAGTTGGGAAAATTCATTGAAATCCGTATTTTAGCCTACTTGCGAGTAGCAAATTCCAATGTACTTTTTTTTTTAAAAAAAAAAAACAAACGGATATGCAATGTTTCTTTCCAAATTAGGCAATCTAGTCTATACTTGTTTGCTGTGCGCATAACATAGTAATTCTAGGCTAACAATTGGAATAAGAACACATAATGTTTTCAAAAACGGATATCTCGGTTAGTAGAGGCCGATCTTCGGATCGGGTGAGAGGGGGTGCTCATAGCTGACGTTCCCCAATCGTACCCTAGCTCCCGAGCCGAGAAACTCCGGTGATGACGGACATGTGGCCTTCGGTACCGAGTCAGGGTTTCCTAAATTCCCCCATAAAAAATATTTAGGTGGCGACTCTGTATCTGGCAAAGCAGTCCATGTTTGGCACTTCTTTTCAAAAATCTGTTTCTCAAAACGATTTGCCGGATTTGGACTCTTTGGTTCAGATTAAGAACCGTGACAATTTGAGAGTCCGAGCTATAGTGACCCCACAAATGAACAGAACGGGACCTCACCCTCCCGGGGCGTTCGGGGACGTCTACACCGACACAACATCCTCGAGACTCAACCCCATACCCACATGACCATATAACATCTTAGCACATAAGCATGTTATCACAAAGAATGCAAACGTCGCTTACAATCCCGAGGTAAACCTAACTGTGGTCTAAACCACTTCCCACGAGTCAAGGTATTCAAACCCAGTTCACTCTAATACCATGTTGTCACACCCCATATTTTATTACTCGGATAACATTACCAATATTCATTAATTAAGTCCATTTACAACTAACATTTCATCCTTGGACAAAATGATGAATAAATAAATATGCATATTCCCTCTCGTTATACAACAATGACATTTACATACAAATAAAAAAAATGCCCTGAGACTTACAATAAAAGAGAGGACACTACTCTTTATAAAAAAAAATAGCACTCAGCCAAACAACAAATGAAGTAGTACAATCCATCACTACATTACACTTATGAAATGGTAAAACCCATTGTTTGATCTTCAAATCCGAAAAGCATTCACTGTACACATGTACAAGCAGGGGGTGAGCAACCACTAGAACACCAAACAATCCTATATTAAAATATTAGAAGATATGCGGGTACCAAAATACTCATACATACACGTGTAATCATATCATGTCAAAACCATATGATTTTATTGCATAATCTCTTAAATTCAATTTATTTAATTAACCACAACAAGTTAACTTAAATGAATAAACATGTTTCAATATCAACAGGACATCATTTTCTATTCATTCAATTATCTCATTATCAATTGAATCAAATAATTAAACAATTCATCAAATCCATTTTATTCTATCTTATGAGATGAATGCATATGACATGTCATGCTCAAATATTTTTCTCATCTTTTGAAAATCTTACGCACAATGCCAATTTGAAAACGCATTAATCCAACAATTTCAATAAAATTCCAAGATGGTGAATATGACTCAGGTAATCCCTAGGCTAGTGTCTGCAAGTACACTATACAAGTACTATCAATTTGTCATTTTTACCAGTATTGACTGGAAGGATCGACACCTGTAATCTATCATTTTTACCAGTATTAACTAGAAGGCTCGACACCTATAATCTGTCATTTTTACCAATATTAACAGGAAGGCTCGACATCTAGCATCAGTCACTTTTACCAGTATTAATTGGAACGCTCGACACCTATCTGCGCGGTTTTCTGGTCTTTCACCAAGGACACATAGGTCAACTTAATCACATTCATCTACACCACCTTTCAAGACTTACCACTGTATTTATCCCAAAACAATTCAAAATGATATTTTTTCACCAAAAACAATTCCTTTCTCAAAATAATAGTTTTCAATTGCAATTCGAAATCCATGATAACAATGAAATGGAATGGCAATGCAATATGTAACAATGCATTAGAATAGTTCCAATTTCAATTCCACCATACAATGCTCCATTGTGATCAAATTCCAATGAAATCAATGTAATACAATGTCTAATACAACAAATGAGGAATGTGGTTCAATTTACCTAAGGCTCATGCATTTCTATAACAATCATGGCTATCCTCCACCGATAGCTCAAAACAGATATTTCTAAAAAGATATTTTAAATTTCAAAAAAAATTCGATAAATACAATCTATTCCACATATCATCAAATATGAACAACTACACTAGTTTTCATATCACAATCATGTCCGGTAACCTCTCAAGGTCTATTTCTAACCATGTCCGTTTTATCCCAACAGGTACATTAAACAAAATAATACCGTTAATGCCCAACAAAACATCATTTTCTTATTCTCAAAGCATTATTCAACTATGACATACTATTTTGATCAAAAGTCTCAAAAGTTAAACATAATTTCTTTGTTTTCTTTAAAAATGCTCTTTTGGTCGCAAACCAGTAAAAATTTCAAAACCGATCGAGTCGATGTCCATTATTGTTCAAATTTAAAACATAGCTCTTTCATAACCTTACAAATATATTCCAAGGTTGCACTTTCGCAATTTGGGCATCAACTTTTTATTTTTCTCAAAATTTCTCTTATAAGTAAATAAATCACAAATTTTTCAAAAATTCTAATTAAATTGTATACAACTCTAAGCTCTATATAGTCAAGTAAAAGTGTATAAAGAAGTGTAGGAAAAATCTCTACTTAAGTATTTACTCCATATTCCTGAACATTAAATTTATTTTTCTCAAAAATAAATTCCAAATCAAAGATAAAAAAAAAATTTAACCTTATATTTCTCAAAATAAATCATCTAATCATAATATGTAGATACAATCCATAAAACTATTAAATTTTATTTTCGGATTTCTTTGCAAAATTAAATGATTTTTCCAAATTAATCTCAAAATGCCAATATTCTTAACATTTCAACATAATTTCTCTTCCAAAAATTACCAACAAAAATTTAAAACTATATGTATATATATATATGCAATACTTCTTATAATGATATATTTTCTCAAAATAACTCTAGCACAGCTTTAGTGTAATAATATGAAGAAAGTCCCCATCTCAAATAACAAAAAAGAACAGATCTGGAAGGAAAATCTTACCCGATCATGAATCCGAGGCTACCATTACGAAGATCACGACGAGCTCTCCAAATTTCATTTACAACACTTTTACAAAATCTCACTCTAAAGACTCCCATTTCAAGCTTGAAGCTTGAGCAAAAATGGTGGACATGGAGAGAGAGAGAGAGAGAGAGAGAGAGAGAGAGAGAGAGAGAGAGAGACGTTGAGCTCTCAGCACCCAAGAAAAGGAAAGAAAAGAAAAAGAAAGGAAAAGAAAAGAAGGGAGGAGGAGTGGGGAACAACCCCATGTGAGTTCACTTCCCCAAAGTGGGTTTTTCAAAAATACAATATAATTTTTGTAATAATACCTCAAAATTTTATATTGTAAATTATAAAATGATATAATTTTTCTCACCACAAAATATAACATTTTTGTACACCACAAAATATAACATTTTTGTACACCACAAAATATAATATTTTGCTCACTATGAAACATACATATTTTCATTGTATATAAAATATATAATTTTTCACCATATGGTACACACCATAAAATCAATTATAAAATATTTATTATAACCCTTATATAATAAATAATAATAACTCCCAAGGTGGTTACTACAAATCACATAATTAAAAAGGACCAGACAGTTAAACATGAGTCACTAAACAAATTCAAATTAAATTAAATTTAAGTCATGAGTCGCACCCATAAGCCAAACATGGTCCAATTATATACCAAAATAGACCCAACAAATTTATGCAAATCATGATCTAAACATTCAAAATTAAATATCAAAATTCTACTATAAATTAAACTAAACACCAATCAATCCGTGAATTTTCATAAAGTAAATACTCATCAATAAATTCTGAAAATTTAACCAACGTGCTAGACTCGTATGTGAACAACATATAAAAATGTCATAATTTTCTGAGATCGACAACTATTTTAAAAAATACAAAACCGAACTATTTTTGCACAGAATTTATACAGCAATCAAATTCAAAAATTTGCCCAATTAAATTATGCACTGGTTTTTTTTTTTTAAAAAAAAAATTGGTTCATTACAATAATATAAATAATTAAATTTTTGTATGCAAATTATGAAAACAAACAAGATTGAAATTTACAATTTAAGTCCCATAGTTTTATCAAATTTATTTATTATTTTTTAATTTGACACCAATTTAATCATGTATGTTTCAACACCCTTTCTACAATTGCAAACTTAGGTGAGCTCAACCCAAGCAACTTGAGTCAAGTTTAAAATTTCTAAAGATTGAACAACATAGTTTTTAATTGTGGACCTATGCAGAAATTTAAAAATTCAAATTAAATTTGAGTGGACTTGAGCAGAAACATCAAATAACCTAAGAAAGAAAAACAAAATTATATATATAAATATAAAAATAATTTGCTAATTTATTTTTTAAATAATAAATAAAATTAATTAAAAATTTAATATTAATGAACAAAAGAAAAAGCAATATATTTAAGATTTCCAATAGAATTTTTCTTGAAAATATTTAAAAAATACACCTTTTAGAGAGGGATCATTGAATAAAGGGTTGTTTGAAAAGTGCTATATTAGCTCACTTTTTTTATCCTTTTATCTTTTTTGGGTCATATCACATCTCTAGTTTTCTACTCACCTTTTTGTCAAAAAGTAAAAAAGTATACTTAATTATCTTTTTTGGATCATATAACATCTTTACATTTCTGTACATATTTTTGTAAAAAGTAAAAAAGTATACTTATTTAACACTTCTTAAACTACCATTGATATTAAAAAATTTACTTTTTATAATGGCATAAATAATTTAAATATGATTTTTTAGAAATTCTTTTTAATTTAAAAATTACAATAAAGTATTAAATAGAATAAAAACAAATTTCTTACAAAATAAAAGTATTAGAATAAAAAAAAAGGTAAGAAGAAAATTTAATATGGTATTTTCATTTAATCTGAAAATAATTCTAGATAAATAATAAATTATCACCTATAACCCTCTTTTTTAAAATAAAAAAGTTTAACGACCTATCACTTTTAATAAAATTAAAAACAAAATTAATGTTTCTTTCCAATTTATTTTAGAAAAAGTAACTTTTTAACAATTTGAGCCAAATATATCTTTAATTTTTATTTTAATTTCTTTAATTGACAATTGAGATTTTTATTTTTTTTAAAAAAAAAATCTAACAAAATTCACCATGTTTGGTAAGTGCTAAAAAAGTTATGTTTTGTTCTTTTGTTAAAAAAAAATTATATTAAAAAATATTATTGTTCAAGTCCGTATAGTTTAGAAGGATATAAATTTTTTTATTAAATTTAAAACAAAAAATGAAAAAAAAAATAGCGATTAATAATTTGAACACATGTATTTAAAACAAATTATATATAGATCAATAATATTATGACACATCATTATGACACATGTAAATATTGATCTCATTCTAATTGTATTAATACAATTTGAAGAAGAATTTTATAGCAATTCTGATTTTTGACCCATTACTTATTATATTCTAGACTCGGGTTGGTTTTGTTTTGAATAGTTATTCTTATCTCCTTCCTTTGTCTTCTCTTTCTTTTTGGTTATCGGGTTGTGATTGTGCGTTTAGGACAGGTTGGTTGTTCGTATTTCAAAACCTGTGTTGCCCAGATTTTGGCATTTCCGCTCGAGCAGGCATTCTCACACTCGAGCGGGCTTCACAATTTTGCTCCTCCGCTCGAGCAGCCATTCTTGTGCTCAAGCGAGATTCGTCAACTCTTAGTATTTATTTTTGCAGGTCTGAAATACTGGAAGTGTGCATCGAACGCTCGAGAGTCCACTTCTACGCTCGAGCGGGGACCTTTGTCTGCAAAACTTCTGGAAGTGTGCATTCTACGCTCGAGCGCCGCTTTCCACGCTCGAGCGGGCTTTCCACGCTCGAGCGGGCTGCGTGTATTTCAGTCTGAGAAGATGACATTTTGAATCACTTTTCTTTTCTCTCTCTCTCTAAACCTTTCCAAAAAGCTTGTTCTTAAGCTCCTCTCTCTACAATTCACATTCTCTCTTAGATTTCATCTAGATCATTTGAGATTTCCACCCTAGTGCCTTTGAAAAAAAGGTGGAGCTCGTCAAGATCTACATTTTGATCTGAATAGAAGTGGGTTTCCGCACTCTTGGAGTTTTTCTCTTGTGTGGTTCATCTTCTTCCTTTGGGGTAGGAATCTTTCTGCACTTTTATATGGTATTTGGCTTAGTTATAGTCTCTTGTGTAACAATGAAGTAATTTGGGGAGGTTTAAACAAACTTAGGGTTTGGACATAAAATGGAAAGAGGGGTTTTGGGTGAAGGTGAAATAAATACTTAAGGGGTTTGAAAATGATGTTGTATTGTATAAAATTTGATGATTTTGGCACGTGACAAATATTTGGGAAAAAAGGGAGACTTTGCCCTAATTGAATTTAATCATTATTTTATATAAATAATGGAAATTGACATTGGAAACGTGAAATTGAGAGGGTATTGATATAAATGGTGGGATTGGTTATGTGTTATTTCATTTTTTGGTAGTTTTGAATAAACTATCTGTTATGAGATTTTATATCTGTTTAGAAATAATTGTATTGGGCTATCGGGGGAGGATAACTATGATTGTTGTAGAAAATACATGCGGATTAGATGAACTAAAACTAATCACTTGTGCTTGTCATTGAACATGGCTATATTTATGTACATTGTATATGTATGATTATTTGGGAGTGGAAAGATGATATACTCCATTGTTTGAGTTTGTGTTTAAATATATTGCATATGTATGAATGATTGTTTCGGAGGAGAAAGGGAAATAACTCTATTATAATTAAGTTGGCTGGAGTGTCCTGGGTGAAAGTCCTGAAATTATACATGGGTGCCTAGTCCGCGAACGAAATATTCGTAAAATGACAATTGTAGTGCTTGTATAGCCTACGTCTACATGTGTTCCGTTTGACGGCTGCCCGCAGACAAAATATATGTGAAAGAAAAGTTTGAAGTGCTTGCATGTTAATAATATGATTTAGAATTTGTGAGTTTTAGTCTCATTTCGGTTGTTGAGAAATAAGGAAATGGACTTATGAATTGGGTCAGATAAGTGAATGGAACACGAGTTGAAAGTAAACGGATTAAGACTTGAAATGAATATTTTACTGGTGTATAAAGTTATGAAAATTGTTATTACGAGCATTGTTTATGCATTTGTACTTATACATTTATTAAATTTCATATACAGATTATTTCTACTAGACTGTGGCTCACCCTACTTGGGAATAACTTTACAGGTAATGATGGCATGCCTCCACCTAGGCAATAGCGTTAGAGAAATTTTCAGAAGCAAGAGCTTCATCTTTTGATTGCATATTTTTGTAAAGCCGAGGGCTTAAGATGTGATGAGCGAAGCTCACTTTTGTTGTACCCAAGTTAAAGCTTGAAAAGGTGTAGGCCAAGAGGGCATCTACTTCTGTTAAACTCTTGTATCCATTAACTTCATGTAATGAAAGAACTTTACACTCTGATGCATGTTGTTATTTAAATATGCTTATGGGTTATATTTATGGTATTATTTTTGGGGGTGTTGCAAATTTAAATTTGAAATTTTATTTTATAATTTAATAAAGGATGCAAAATTTAAGGAATGAATATTGATCTCTCATTCTAATTATAGTAACATAATTTAAGTAAGAATCTAAA
The DNA here is from genome assembly GCF_004153795.1 of Camellia sinensis. Lineage (NCBI taxonomy): Eukaryota > Viridiplantae > Streptophyta > Magnoliopsida > Ericales > Theaceae > Camellia > Camellia sinensis. The sequence continues at coordinate 115,621 of NW_021028198.1, forward strand.
TTTGAAATTTTATTTACGAATATAAAATTAATTTATAGATCCATTATATTGTAACACTTATTAACAAAAATTAAACAAAATAAAAAAAAAATGAGAAAAAAAGTACAACTTTCAACCTTAATGAAATGGCAATATTTTGCAATTATAATATATAGATATATAGATAAATCATGAAATAGATCATTATTTATAACTTATATATTATAAATAAATCAATATAATTTTAAATTTAAATTAATGGAATGATTTCCATATTTAGTGCCCCTCAAATTTGAATTTTGAAATGAATTAATATACTTTCTAATTTTTATTTTGTATCTTTGATATCCTTTTCATTTGAAAGTCATAAATCAAGAGATATTTAATATAATATATATATATATTGCTTGAATGAGAGCTTAGAAGGATTTTTTAATCATTTAAAATAAAAAAATTAAACATTTTAGTTTGATATCTTGGAGCTCCCACAAGACTTGTATTAGAAACCCTCTTTTACTTATATAATATTAGATATAGATAGATTTAATAAGAATTTATATTTATTTATAGTTTTCAAATATACAATTTATATTTTTAGATTTTTTATAAAAATAATTTAACAATCTCATCAATAAGTAAGTTGTATGGGAAAAGTTGAAAATGGGTGCAACAGTAGATATGAGAGAAGTCAAAAAGGTTTGTGAGTGGAAGAAGTCAAGTTGGTTTTTTTTTTTTTTTTAAATCCAAAAATTAAAAAATTAAGTTTGGGATATTAGAGCTCCCACAAGGCTTGTGGGTTAGAATCTCTTTTTCTTTATATAATATATAGATATAGATTAATCTTCTTTTTTTCTTTTTGTAGAATTTAATAACATTTTAAATTAATTCCATTTTTAAAATCAAAAATAGACTCCCAACGAATTTTGCAATCAATTTTTAAAATTTTTGTAAACATAAATACTACCAAATAGACTGTAGCATATTGGTCAACGAATTTTGTATCTCACTAGAAGGTTAGGGATTTCATGTATGAGTCTTTTCCTATTATATTTATTTGGAATCATTCTTATATTTGTTTAATTTGTTATATGTTTATGGTTGTATTTGACTTTATTTTATAACTAGCTTTTTAGTCATGCTTCTATTTAAATTCATTTTATATAAATGGTTTTTAATATATTAATAATCACAGTTTTGCAAATCAATTGAAAATTAGATGTCAAAATCGAATTTTAAAATATGAATTAGTAAGTGAATTGATATCATATAATGGGCAAATTACGATTTACCTCTGTATCTTTCAATCCATCTAGAGGCCTGAGGCAAGGTCGTTCTCTCTCACCGTATCTATTCATCTTCTGTACAGGCTCTTTTGTGCAAGCTAGAGATTGATGGTGCACTTCATGGTGTTCAAATATCTAGAGGCATCCCAAATATTTCTCACTTATTGTTTGAAGATGATAGCCTTGTGTTCTACAATGCCACGGTCAAAGAGGCCACAAATTAAAAAAATGTGTTAGATATTTTTGGTCATTTATCAGGTCAACAAATTAATTTCGATAGCAAGTATTATGAGCCCTATGTCCTATACATCTAAGTCAGCAGTGACATTTACCAGAAATATTGGAGTAGATACAAGGACAAAAATCCTAGTTCTTCTTTGAGTGATAGAATCTAGTGGCCATAGAAAATATCTTTGTGTACCTAGAATTGTGAAAAATGGTGCTTAATCTGCTAAAATTGTCCAATTCACACCGTTCCGTCTGCTAACCATGGGTTAGTTTGATGTGCGATTTAAAATTTATAATCTGCCTTCGAAATCACTCTACTCCACTATAGTAAATACACATATATATATATATATATATTTAAATTTTAATGAAATATCAAAAAAAATGTGAGAAATATTTAAGATGTGAAATTTATTGCAAATCGGTATTATATATGAAAATTCTAGAAATCACCTAGATGTTGATTTGTGATTTATGTATCAATTTTAAGCAGTATATAACAATCCCAATCAAACAATCAAGACAAATCGACACAACGATTTTACGTGGAAAAATCACAATTGGATACCTCCAATTGTGATAAAAAAACCACAGGCAACAGCCACAAAACAATCCACTAAGAAGATATAAAGGAATTACACAGGTATACTCTCAATTACCTAGCGAATCCACGCCTGAATTGAACCAACCCCTATGTGCCTCTTCCAACCCCATCTTCACCTCGGAATTGTCTTGACGATGAGCCACTCCAGAATCCACCAAAGCTTCAGGCTCGAATTCTTCGGAATCCACCGAAGAACAACTCTCTCTTTTGTATAGAACAAACAAATAATCCTCTGATGTATACTCTTTAAACCATGAGTTGAATACTCAATCAAAATATCAAAGAAAACTAGCAAAATATCCCCAGATATAAACCCCAGAACCCAAGAAGAAGATCTGGAGAAGTAATCTTAGATTTGGAGCAACTTGCGAATTCATAGAATCTGAAATCGCGAGGTCCGCTCGAACGTGGAAATTGATGCTCGAGCGGGGACACTACATGAAGTGTTCCAAACCAGAATGTACGCTCGATCGGGGATTTCGACGCTCGAGCGTGAAAACACGGATCATAGTATTTTTGCAGACACGCATACTTCTAGAAATCACCATTCTCCGCTCGAGCGGGGGAATGGACGCTTGAGTGGGGAGGCAACTTTGAATGCATTTTTGCATTTTGCATCAGGGGTGCTGCCCCTCGACCCCGCCGTGGCGCTGCCCGGACCCGCCAAGGGTCGCTGCCCCCTGGACCCCCGCGAGCTGACCGGGCAGCTCGACCCCGTCATAATCAGCGAAGTGGCAATCTTGAAAGCATTACCATCACAAACTTCTCTGCAAGGCACAATTCAGGTTGGATTTGCATCTAAACACTCATAGCCTCACTGAAATAAAAAGTGCGAAAATAAGTACAACTGAAAGAAGTTTTGTCAAACGGGATTGCCAAGAATAAAAACTTAACAATATATATGAAAATTATTATGTAAAATGTGTTTGTGTTATATATATAAAAAATATTATGAAAATTAGTGTTACATATTATGCAAATGTTTGATAATTATTTAAGATTATTTTTCAATTAACTAGTAAATTGAAACCACCCAAGCAACGAGTTGGATAGTTACCAATCCACAATTTACAATTTAGGTTATAATTTTATTCTCAAACTATCTGAATTGCACCGCACACACCTTAGGCGTACCTACTATTGTTGGATGGTCAAAGAAAGAAGTTTTCAATCACATTAAAGATAAGTGTATGAAGGCAAAGGATGGAAAGAACAACTTTTATCAAAAGAAGGTAAGCAAATTTTAATTAAAGATAACAAAACAAGATCCATTAGAAGTGCTGGACTTGGGTTTGTAAGTGGTAGGCAAAGGGTGGTCTTAGATTTCGAGATTTGAAAGCCTTTAATTTAGCTTTATTGGCCAAACAGGGTTGGTGGTTAGTTACACAACCTCACTCTTTGGCTAGAACATTTCTTAAATCAAAATAATCTCCAAATTGTGATTTCGGGGAAGCATCATTGGGTCTACCTCCTCTAATACATAGAGAAGCATTTGGGAAGGTCAAGATTTGCTAATGTTAAGTCTCCAATGGAGGGTGGGATGTGGGAAGTGAGAAGGACATTCAAATTTGTCGTGACAAGTGGATTTCTAACCTGCAATTTTTTTACATAGTGTTTAGTTAAGGAATTTGGAAAGGGATTTAAAAAGGGAAAGGGAAAAGGTAAGTGAAATATGAATAAAATATACCTACAGTAAACACCCCATTTTTGTTTTTGACCGACCTTAAGACTCAGGCGTCATCGATTGAGCGCTCGGTGATGGTGCATGTTGTGCACATTTAGAGGTTTCGGAGTTTTGGCTGAGAGCCTTGCCTCCGGGCCTCTGAACTCTTTTGTGCTTCGGCTCAATTTGTGGACCGAACTTTGTTTCTCTTCCCCGGAGGGAGGGAGAGGTCTTGTAGACCATCTTTTTGTGGTCGTAGACCACTTTTTGTGGTTGTAGGCCACTTTTCCCAATTGGAGACTAGTTTTCAGTTTTCAGAGCCTTCGGCCGCGCGCCTTGTCTTGGGACCGCTTAACGTTCTCCGTTTGGCGTGGTTTTTGAACCACACCTTGTTGCCTCTATCTAGAGGAACACTGTGGTCCGGGAGACCACTTTTGTGGTTGCATACAACTTTTGATGCTCGTAGACTAGTTTTCGAGGCTTTCGGCCGCATGCTTTGCCTGCCGATCTCTCGTCTTGCATCTGTTTTGGTTTGTTTTTGGTACAAACTTTGTTTTCCTTGTTTGGAAGGTGGTACAAGGGTGGGAGACCAGTATTTCTCCTGGCCGACCACTTCTTCCTCTGCCAGCCAATTTTCTAGTCGGACAACTGGCTTTCTTGGTCTTTAGGCCATCTTTTCTGGTCAACCACTACACCACTAGATTGTTTTCATGCCCTGGACTCTCTCTCACCATGGCCGACCAGTTTTTGCTCTTAGAGACCACTTGAAGTGGTCGGCCGACCACTTTAAGTAGCAGGCCGACCACTTCAAGTGGTCAGCTGCTTTTTGACATCTTTTTGGAGATATTTTCCTCCAGCTTTAGCTGGAGGACATTAGGGCCATCCTCCATACACGTGTACGGAGGGATTGCCTTGGTGCTTAGCTTCTCCTAGAAGCTTCACCTTTCCTCTTCTATAAGAGGGAAGCTCCTCCTCCCTTCTCTAGGTTCAGAAAATTGCCCTTAGAGAGATACCTATAGTTTTGTATCTATCCTGCTTGGTTCTTCATTTTTGTGCTTCAAAAGTGTAGATTTGTCTTAGTTTAACACACAAACACACACTCAAACACCTTCCTTTGGTTGCTGAGGTGCTAAGGGGTTGTTTTTGGTGTTCTTGGACTGGTTTAAGCTTAAAGAGGCTGCTGGAGTTACAATTATAAAGGAGGTCTTCAAGGGTGAGTCTTTAGCCCTTAAATCCCCCATTCTTGCTTAAGCTTTTAACCCTTCTTGCATCTATTTTTAAGCTTAACTCTTAACCAGAAAAAGTTCTATTTTTAAGTGCTTAAAATAGTTATTTTAGGTCACTTTTTTGTTTGGGGTGTTTACTCCCTCTTAGGCCTTCTTAGGCCTTGTTTTGAGCCATCCCTTTAGGCTCTTGGTGAAGCCTTTGCATGACCTTTCTATCACTGAAATCCAGAGGTTTTTCAGTGGTGGAAAGGTGGCTTTGGTGTCCTAAATAAGAGAGGGTCATCCCCTCTCCTTGTATTCTGTATACTAGCTTCATATGCCTAATGTTTGAGCACCTTTGTTAAGCTTGTGTTGGCTTGTTCTTAGCATTTATTTGGGGTTATTTTTCTGAGGCATACCACCATTTTTGCTTGCTTTGGTCACTCCATGCATGGTCAATACACTTGTAGTGTAAATCACACAAACTAGCTTTATGTGCTTCATGAAATAGCATGTCATTCTAGCTTGTTTTCTTTTCATTTCAGCATGTTTTTGGTGATTTTTTGCCATGTCATGACTCTGTTTTGGTTTGGTTTGGTTTGGTTGGCCCTTGCATGCTCCATACACTTGTAGTGTAGTTCCATGAAATAGCCTAACATGCATCATGTTGTAACATGCCATTTTAGCATGCTTTTGGCTTAGCTCTGAAAAGACTTTGTTCATGTTTTAGCATGTTTAGGGTCTGATTTGTGTTGTCTTGGCCATGCATGACTTGTTTTGTATAGCTATTGTTCAATCTAGCTTGTTAGCTTTGTGTGTTAAGTCCTCTAGCATGCATTACTTGGACTATTTCAATGATTTGGCATCATTTATTATGTGATTTCAGTCCATGTTTCATGGTCACACACTTGTATTTATCACATATTCCATACTTTGGATAGTTTGTGTTTTATGCCTTAATATGAACCATTGTGTATGCCTTCATGCCATAGCTTGCGAGCTCTCATTTCAGTGCTTATTTGGGGTTATTATGCCATGATATAACTCTAATTTTTATTGGTTAAGTCATTCCATGCTTGGTCTTAGTAGGTGTAGTGTAATCCACCCTATTTGCCTTGCATATTCCATGTCTTATGCCCTTCATGCTAGCACATTTTGGCTTCCTTCCATACATGTTTTAGACTTATTTTAACATGTTCTACGACTGTTTTGGGTTGCCTTGGTCACATGCTTCATGTTTTGTATACTTGTAGTACAAATGCTCTTGCTTGCCTCAAGCTTTGAGCACCATTGCATGCTTTATTTCTCTTGTGTATATGATTTGGCATTACTTAACATGAAATTTTAGAGCATTTAGCGTTGCCATGTTCCTACCTCAATCATGCTTTAAGTGCCTTTGAGTGTTATGCATTGTTGCCTAGCTTATGCCTTAGCTTATATGCTTGCATGCCTAGGTATTTGAGCCCTCATCTCAGCATGTTTAGGTCCTTGTTTTGACCTAATTAAGCTCTGTCCATGCTTAGTTCATGCATATGTGCCATGTATTGCATGCCTCCTTTGTAGTCCTCTTTGCTTGTCTTAAGCTTTAAGGATCATTGCATGCAATGCTTGTGTTGATTAAATGATTTGGCATCATTTCTTGTCCAATTTCAGTGCACTTAGTGTTGCTACACTTCCATGCTTTTCACTCTTTAAGTGTTCTTGAGAGTTGCACCTTAGTACCTTAGTTGGTGAGCCAATTGGCATGCATGTTTGTATGTGTTTTCGATGCCTTCATTTTAGCATTATGGCCACTATTTTGGCATGACTGAGGTTTGTCCATTTAAGTTTAAGTCCACTGAGTATGTGGTTTGCATGTTGTAGCATGTTTGGTGCATTACACATTATTGTCCTTGTTGCATTGCATTGTGCACGCATGCTTTACATTGTGTTAAGAACCCTCATGATTGCCTTGCATTGAGTATGCCATCTAGTTCTTAGTATTTAGCATTGTATATGCCATGTTATGCCTTGCATTGTGTATGCTAGGTTGCTAGTTGCATCGAGTATGCCATGTAGCTGCATGTTCGCATGCTAAGGTTCCATTACATAGCATTGTGCATGTCATGTTTCTTGCTTGCATTGTGTTTGGAATAGGTGTTAGTCCAAATATGGGAAACGAGGGACGTTTCATACTTAAAGCGATGAATCGTGCCTTAATTCCCGGTCTCCCATGCTCTTGATCATACATGATAGAGTTTTAGGCTTTATGTGTTTACTTATGCATTCATTTCATATTGAATTGTGCAACTTCGCCTCTCGGACATCATGCATTGAAATACGTGATTGGTGGGCTGAGGGTTGAGAACCTACACTCCCTTGAGTTCATGACATGATAGGGAGGGTGGTTGTGCACACATATCTTGCAAATACATTGCCATTCTCTTTCTTGCTCTCTGTTGCAGCAAATTGCAGTTCAACAGCAACAACTGAGCGGCCAGTCAGAAAAACTAGCTAGCCGACCACTTTTTTGGTTTTTTACCAACCAAAAGTGGTCGACAGGTATCTGGAGAGACCAAAAGTGGTCGGCCACCCCCCACAGGTTTCCCTAGGTGGAGTTTCAGCCTTCTGGAGCTTGGTGCATGTTTCTGAGAACAAATGAAAGCAGAGGCGAATCGGGCATCGCATTGGATTTCCGAACGAGGCGACCGAGCATGCATACATTCCTCTCCCTCTGAAGCTCCTGCTTTTACTGCTTTCCTTAGCTGCCATGCTTAGATAACTAGCTTATGCTTTGGTTTGTACTTTAATTAGTTAATGTGTTAGCTATTTCAATTCGTTTTGTAATAATTAGTTAACCATGATTAGTTAATTAATTTGTTGTAATAATTAGTTTAATTAGCTTAGATTAGCTAGTTAGCTTCTTATTCGGTCCCTCTTTCAAGAGGGCGCATTATTGTAATAAGTGTGCGTGTGTGTGATGGATGTCTTCCAACCTCTATTTCTTTCTCCCTTTTACTTAACCGCTTACGATGGTTAGTTTTAGGGCATGTTTTATTTAGCATACCTTATGCTCGCATGTTTGCATCCATTCATCTGTATTGCATGCACCGGGTTCGGCGCATCATACTAACTGCATTTGAATTTGAATACATGTATCAAGTTGCATCTCACATGACACTCTTAGGATAGCCGAGCCTATCCTAGTTGCATTTTCGCATGTGTTGCATTAGCCACCTTAACATGAACTAGGATCATGTATGATTTCTAACTAGTTCTTTGTTTTGGCTCGGAGTACACTGTGAGTGTTTACGCTTTAGCATACTACATGTGTGCTAATGTTGCCATGAAAGCATGCTTACCATGAGGCTAATTGCTTATGTGATTAACTGCCTGAATGCTTGTGAGTGAAGGTTGGATTACTTGAATTGGAACAATTCATTGAAATCCGCATTTTAGCCTACTTACGAGTAGCAAACTTCAAACCATTTTCCAAACAAACGAATATGCGATGCTTCGCTCCAAATTAGGCGATCTACTCTATACTTGTTTGCTGTGCGCATCACGTAGTAAGACTTGCTAATTAATTGGAATAAGAGCGCATGTGGTTTCAAAAACAAGATATCATGCTTAGTACAGGCCGATCTTTAATCGGGCGAGCGGGGGTGCTCATTAAATGACCTTCCCCAATCGTACCCAAGTTCCCGAGCCGAGGCAACTTTGGTGATGACGGACACGTGGCCTTAGGCACGAGTCAGGGTTTCCTAAATTCTCCCAAAATAAAATATTTAGGTGGCGACTCTGTATCTGGCAAAGCAGTCCATGTTTGGCACTTCTTTATTAAAAATTAGTTTTCCAAAACGATTTGCCAGATTTGGACTCTTGGTGATTTATCAGTCTCACATCGCACATTGTGAGATTAGATTCAGAACCGTGACATTTGAGTCCGAACTGTGGTAAGCCCAAATGAGGCCAACTGTGTGTTGTCTTTAATTTATTCCGCTCATAACATAGCACACTGCGTGTTTTGGTTGTTTATTTCCTTATTGTGCTTTATTTATCTTTTTGCAAGGTAGTTTAGCACAATTGCATCCGACGAGGCAGATATTCCCTGAGCACTTTGGGTTAGAGGCCGAAGACTCAATCGATCTAGGCATCTGATAGATGAGCAAGCAGTGTTTCTTTCTTTACCCCCGGTTACTAGACGGAGGTCAAAAAGGCACAGTGTATCAGTACAGATGTCGCTAGATCAGTGGTCCTTGAATAGTCAGGCTAAGGTCTCAATTTCTATTGCAGAAGTAGATATACCAGTTATTCAGTTAGATCAGCATAATATGGCAGGTCTGGAAGAGATGATGTGTCAGCTCCAGGAAAGTATGAAAGCCATGCAGCAGGATGCTACCCGTCAGACAGAATTTGCTACACGGTAGGCCGAGGTTATGGCGCAACAGGCAAAGGTAATTACCAGGCTATAGCAGCAGACTGGAGCATCTACTTCATATCAAGCTCCTCCCCCACCAAGAGTTCCAATACCCGGGGAGACAGCTAATGTCCAGGAAGATACGGACATCCCCACAGGGCCGGCTCTGCCCCCAATCCTACCTCAGCTATCCAAAATGCCCACTAACCTAGTGGATTCACCATTTAAGTTCGAGGTGGATCCAATGGCACTAAAAGTGAGCAAGCTTGAAAAGCTTTTCAAAAAGTCTCAAAGCGTGAAATCCAATCAGGATATTGAGGATGGATACGCCGACTCAACTGTGACTCTGCCGGACCAATTTAAAATGCCGCATAAAGACTGCTTTGATGGGTCTGGGGATCCTATGGTGCACCTATGGCTGTTTTCAGACATCTTAAGGCTGATGGGCCTCTCCAGATTACAGAAGCTTTCTTTGTTTGGTCGGACCTTGTTGGGTGTAGCGGCTATTTGGTATGCAAAATTGAAGGAGATTAAGAGGAATTGGGAGGAGATGGCTGAGGCCTTCATAGCTCATTACTCCTATAACACGCAGATCGAGGTCATAACTCGTGATCTCGAGACAACCAGGCAAGAACCAAAGGAGAGCTTCTCCGACTTTGTAACCCATTGGAGGGCCAAAGTCTCGATGATGACCATCAGGCCTATGGACAAAGACCAGATACAGATGGTTATGCGCAACCTCCAGCCCAAGCTCATGCAGAAGATGATCATCCTCCCCCTACTCACCTTTGCAGATCTACATGAGATTGGGGTGAAAATAGAGGACGCAATGAAACAAGGCCTCATTGATAATGAGAGAGAGCAGCCCAAGCGGGCATTCAACCGCAGTACAAATGCAGGCACAAGCAGTGCTGCAGCTGGCAGAACTTCAGATGTCGGAATGGTCACCACCACCACTCCAAAAACCCTCACGGCTACCCCATTCACTGGTGTGTCCGGTAGTAGCTCACAAACAGCTAGATATGCGCCCAGAGGCCAAAGAACCTTCACCACACTATACATGCCCCTATCTAAAGCTTTGGGGGTTTTGATCAAGAAAGGGCACTTGAAGCCCCTAGAGCTGCGGCCCTTGCTAGAAAAACCTTCTCCCTCCCATAACCCAGCTAAGTACTATGCCTATCACCAACAGCATGGTCACGACACCGACCAGTGCTTTAGACTGCGTCACAATATCTAAGATCTTGTTGACAATAAGGTGATCGCACCGCCGGAAAAACCAAACGTCACAACCAACCCACTCCCACCACATAACCAAGCTCCACCTCCTAAATGCATTAACCTAATCCAAACTGGGGTTATGTTATACGACCCCAGCATATATATAACCCCTTCTCACCTACCCGAGCCGGAGGTGTTCATTCCAGAAAGCACGGATTTGTGCATGCTAGACATCTCCCAAACCCAACCTGAGCCGGTGGTGGTGACTATCGAAGATAGAACCGGGATGATTACGGGAACAGATGGAAATGATTATTCACGGCTTGAGGGGTCTGCGAGATATGTGTATGACCCAAGCGGTTACATCACACCAACAGGTCAGCCTAAGCCAATGGTGGACTTCCCAGTAGGGACAGAGATCAGTGTCGTACAGGATGATGGACCTAATCAAAGGATAGATGACCTAGCAGAACTAGAGGAAGACATTACAAATCTACAATTCTTTGAAGAACAGGATACATGGGACGTGACTGCCAACTGGTTCGATCTAGAAGGGGCAGCAGAAGCTACCGGGTGGCTCAGTGACGAGCCGGATGCTATTGAACAACTTTAGCCAGACCAGGGGCAATCAGGGGTTGGAATATCATCAGCAATGGCTAGAATGGCCGGGAATCAGGAGCAATCACCGGAGAGCACCGGTGTTAAGAATTTTGCTCAGGATCAGAATAGTTTGAGTATAGAAGATATTGAACAGCAAGCTGTGCGGAAGCAGTTTGAGCGGGAAAAGATCAAAAATCTAGAAAGGGTTAGGAAGGCCAAAGCCCCCGCGGGGACGGAATGTGATGTGAGCACAAGAACTGAATGTGCTGTGGGCACAAGAACAGTTGTAACAGAACCAGATAGTTGTTTGTCGATGGCTGACGGTATGTGGTGGGAAGATGATGACCTATGTCTTGCCCACACAGACGAGGATTGGGGGAACAATCGACCGGATGATACCTGGTATATTGAAGAAGTTGACCACATGACTAGAAGTGGGTGGTATTTCTAGCCCCCACACCTAGATCAACCAGAGGCGTCCGAAAAGGACAAGGAAACGGAGAAGCAGAAAGAAAAGTTACTTAAAGACGAGACTGTGCTGAAGCAGCTTAAGAAGATATAAGCAGACATCTCTATCTGGGGACTACTTATGGCTTCAAGAGTACACAGACAAGCTGTCCTTTCTACGATGGACAGGGCTAAACTTTCAATCGACACCACGCCTGAGTAGCTGGTAGGATTGGTCTTTCCGGGAGGAGCTTCCCCGACATTAACCTTTACTAATAAGGAATTGTCGCCTGAGGGCTCAAACCATAACAAACCACTCTACATCTCTGTGGAGTGTAGAGAGAAGTGGGTACCAATAATTCTTGTCGATACAGGATCTGCCATCAATGTATGTTCGTCGAGGACAGCGTATGCAATCGGGTTGAAGCCCGTGGACTTCATACCCACTGCCCAGGTAATTCAGGCATATGACCACAGTAGCCGTGAAGTGATGGGGATTGTGCAGATTCGGACTAAGGTCGGTCTAGGACAACACGATATTGACTTTCATGCCTTGGATGTTCCTACGACTTTCAATCTACTCCTAGAGTGGTCGTGGCTGCACTAGGTAAAGGCGGTCTCTTCCACTCTGCATCAGATGTTGAAATACCCCCCAAGGGAAGGGGGTGGCCATAGTTTTTGGGAATTCGTCAATCCACCCGCTGCCAGAGGTATCTACGCCAGTGTTGGAAATCGAACATGGTGCGGAGGATGTGTTCCTATCAGGGTTCACCCTAGCTGAGGCTCGGGTCGTACAGAACATACTAGCTATCGACAAGGGGTTATATGTCAGTGCACAATCGGTGTGCCTTATGAACAAACTCCAGCACATCCCCGGGATGGGATTAGAGAAAAGCGGCCGGAAAGGCATTGCAGCATCGGCTGAAGTGCCGCATAACCCACATACCTTTGGTTTAGGTTACCTTCCTACCAAGGAGGACTAGGTGAGGAAAGGCAAAGAAATGGCCGGAAGGGCTAGAGCTAAGTAGGTGGGGAAGCATTTTGAGTTAATGCACCGACCTATTCAGGGTACCCTGAACGGACGCTTTGTCCGGGAGGCGGAGGATTTCCTGTTCTGTGGCTTCCTAGAGCCATGGTTGAATGCAGAAAGGAGACACTTGCTGGGGTTTAAGATCTTCTTTGACTTGCAATTGTCCGAGAGCAGACAGACCCATTAGCTGAGGCTAAATAGTACAAAGAGGAGGTTTCTGAGGGCACCAAGATTGAAATGGGGGTAGCACTGGCTTGTCTACTATTAGATCCTCCGATCGTATATGAGTGCTTAGGGGATGACCTTTCAGTGTCCATGATTGGGAATGAAATGGCTGCGAGCCCACTTTCAAACATTTTGGATGCATCCATTGCACCCTCCCTCGTCTGGCAATACGAGGAAGGCTTCTTATTGAGCAGCATCGGGCCAGGTAGTGAGCTGGAATCTGATTCCGCTGAGTCTTGTGGGTCGGAATCAGGTTCCAGCTCATCTGAGTCTAAGTCCGGTATTCCTGGGGGTGACAACCTGGATGCCACAGTCCTGTCCAGGTCATCTTTTTCTTTTTCCTTTGAGTCTGTTGTAACAGAGGAACCAGGTGACTTGGAAGCACTTAATGAGAATTGTGCGGCTGTGGCCTTCGATTACTTTTCTATGCCCTTAATTTATTGCATGAATCAGGATTTTCAAAATTTTGATGAAAATGACGAGGAAGAAATTCCTCCGGTTTTGCAATATTTGCTTGATCAAGAGTAGAAGAGGTTTGTTAAACCCTTGGCTGATGAAATCACCCAAATTAATGTAGGTACTGAGAAGGACCTGCAGCTGGTCCAAATTGGGTCCACGTTGTCTTCGGAGGAGCGCGAACGCTTAGTCACTTTGTTAAAAGATTTCAAAGATGTTTTCGAGTGGTCCAATGAAGACATGCCTGGAATTGATCCTGAGATTGTACAGCACCGGATCCCTCTTGACCCAGAGGCCCGACCTGTTAAGCAAAAGCTCAGAAGGATCTGCTCAGACTGGGCTCTCAAGATCAAAGAAGAGGTCACCAAGCAAATTGACGCAGGGTTCCTGCTGGTATCCAAATACCCAACTTGGTTGGCCAACATTGTTCCAGTGCTGAAGAAAGATGAAAAAATTCAGGTATGTGTGGACTTTAGGGATTTGAACAAAGCCAGTTGGAAGGACGAATTTCCTCTGCTGCATATCGATGAATTAGTGGACGTCATTGCAGGGTATGTGTTGCTCTCATTCATGGATGGATTTTTTGGCTACAATCAGATATTGAAGGCACCCGAAGACCGAGAGAAGACTGTTTTTACCACCCCGTGGGGAACCTATTGTTATAGGGTGATGCCGTTTGGGCTGAAGAATGCTGGAGCTACGTATCAACAGGATGGGACCATAATATTGCACGACATGATCCACAAGGAGGTTGAGGTGTACGTGGACGACATGATTGTCAAGTTCAAAGAAAGAGAGGGCCACTACACCGCCTTGCGAAAATTCTTTGAACGGATCAGAGAGTATAGGCTGCAGCTGAATCCTCAGAAGTGTACATTCGGTGTCACAGCAGGGAAAATGCTGGGGTTCTTGATCACACAGAGAGGTATCGAGGTCGATCCTTCCAAAATCAAGGCCATCTTAGAAATGCCACCACCAAGGATTGAAAAGGAGGTGCGAGGCTTCCTGGGTAAAGTGCAATTCATAAGATGGTTTATTTCAAAATTAACCTTGACTTGTGAACCACTCTTTGGTCTCCTGAAGAAAGGAAAGAAATTCCAACGGGACGGCCCATGCCAAGATGCTTTTGAACAGATCAAACAATATTTACAGAACCCACCTGTGTTATCACCGCCTGAGCCAGGGAAACCGTTGATTCTGTACCTTTTAGTGATTGAAACTACAATGGGTTGTATGCTCGCGCAAGGGTCTGAGGACAAAGTGGAGAGGGCTATCTACTATCTAAGAAAGAAAATACTAGAGTACGAGACTCGCTACACTCCGCTGGAGAAGGCTTGTCTAGCCTTGGTATGGGCTACTAGGAAGCTGCGGCACTACCTGTTAGCTCACTCCGTAATATTGGTTTCGAGATTGGATCCCATCAAATATCTCTTCAAGAAACCAGCACTTACGGGTAGGCTAGCCCGTTGGTTTCTTTTGCTTTCTGAATTCGATTTGAAGTATGTGACACGCAAGTCAGTAAAAGGGACAGCGGTAGTGGAGTTCCTAGCCGATCACCCAGTTGAAGGGGATGAAGCAGTTGAGTATCTATTCCTAGATGAGGCCATTCTGCATATCGAAGATGAAACTTGGACGATGTACTTTGACGTAGCGTCAAATCAATATTGGTATGGGATAGGGGTGTTGTTGATAGCACCCGATAATTCCCGTATACCTCTAGCATTCAAACTCCGGTTCAAAGTCTCGAACAACGAAGCAGAGTACAAAGCATGCATTGCTGGTTTAGAAGCCACCCTGGAACTAGGGGCAAAATGGTTAGACGACATTGGGGACTCAAACCTTGTTGTGTCTCAAGCTAAAGGAGATTGGAAAGTCAAAGAAGAAAATATGAGAATTTACTACCAGACCTTGGACTTGTTGATTCCTCGGTTTGAGAAACTGAATTTTGCTCATCTTTTAAGAGAGAACAACAGGTTCGCAGATTCATTAGCAACTCTATCTTCTATGATAGACATCCCTTTTGGAGTCCGGATGCGTTCGATCATCGTTGACCAGAAATGGTGTCGGCCTAGGAGTTGATTGCTGCCATGGATGAGGTTCAAGATGAGAACCCCTGGTATTATGATGTTTGGAACTTCTTTGGAAAGGAAGCGTATCCACCAGGAGCAAACGCCAAAGATAAAAGGGCAATTTGAAGAATGGCTGCTCAGTTCATCATCTGCGGGGGTAAACTGTACAAGAGAGGTCATCTCGGGATGCATAAGCTGTGTGTTGATCCCGAAGAATCAAAGCGCATGATGGAGGCCATCTATAGAGGAGAGTGCAGAGTTCACATGAACGGGGGAATGCTAACCCGGAAGATCCTTAGACAGGATTATTACTGGTCCACCATGGAGGAGGATTGTATTGGCTTTGTCCGGCGATGCCACAAATGTCCGATCCACGCCAACCGTATGAACATTCCGCCGTCGAAGCTGTACAACATGACTTTGCCATGGCCATTTTCAGTCTGGGAGATTAATGTGATTGGAGTTGTCACTCCGAAAGGGTCTAATGGGCATGAGTTCATTTTGATCGCGATAGACTATTTTACAAAGTGGGTTGAGGCCCAGTCTTATGCAGTATTGAAGGATTCACATGTTGCCAAGTTCATCAGGAACTACATCATCTGTCGCTACGGGGTCCCGAACGAGATTATTTCAGATAATGGTTCCCACTTCAAGAAAGAAGTGATCGACTTATTGGACAAGTACAACGTGGCTTTTCATAAGTCGTCAACATATCGGCCCCAAACCAACAGAGTAGTTGAGGCCGCCAACAAGAACATCAAGCACATTCTGCAGAAGATGGTGGAAACCTATTAGGACTGGCCAAATAAGTTGCCATTTGGTCTGTGGGGCTACCGGACTTCAATTCGAACTTCTACTGGGGCGACTCTGTACTCCTTGGTCTATGGGATGGAGGCTGTTTTGCCTATCGAAATTGAAGTTCTGCCATTACGGGTATTGGCTGAGTGTCAGATAACTGAGGCAAATTGGCAGCAGAACAGGTTTGAAGAACTCATGCTGTTTGATGAAAGAAGGCTGAAAGCACTGTACCATGTTCATGGTTATCAAGGGCTTTCAATTAGAAGGTTAAGTCTAGGAATTTGAAGGAAGGGGATCTAGTGCTCAAAGACAACCGAGCTCCCATCCATGACCCTAGGGGCAAGTTCAAACCCAATTGGGCTGGTCCTTACATCATCAAGTCTATCTGGTCAGGCGAAGCTGTCGTTCTGATGGACCTAGATGGCCTAGAGTTCTCCCAACCGATCAACATGGACAAGTTGAAGAAATATTATCCCTGAGTGGCTCGCTAGGCCGAAAACCGGAAAGGGCGACCTAGGCAAAAGTTAGAGCACATAAAATTTGAAACTATAAAAACTGAGATCGCAAGGTTGAAAACCCGCAAAGGGTGGCCTTGGCAAAAGTTAGAGCGCAAAATGAGAGTGTTAATACATGAGTGAACCTGAGCTGAACTACGTAAGGCTTGATTCCCATCTTTGGGATACGTAGGCAACTTCAATCTGAAGTCTTGCCATAAACACTTCCCCGATCAACTTTGTTCATGTGATCATGTTGGGTCATCTTTGTCTACTCTGCGTTCAAGAGCTCGGTTGTGATCTCCGTTGCAGTGCTATCCAGACTAGGGGCAACTTTCCAGTTACTGGGATGCGGGATTGTGCATCTCAGGGATAGATCTCAGGCGTGTCCAGTTCTGATCCATATCGAAAATGGTTTTGAAAAGTTTTAATAAAAGTTGATTTTGTTCACATTAACCTTTTTACAACTTAGACCATTTTTGGACAAGGCGGGAAATTTTCAGTACCCACAACCTTCAATTTCATTGATTTCAGCATAGAGTTCTCCTTCTCTTGAATACAAATTGAAGTTTCTTTTTATTACATTCATAAAGAAAATTTGAAAGTACTGATAAAACAATAAATTTGGGGCATGGATAAGTCAGGTGTTCCTGCGCCCCCTCCCAGAGCTGGTCAAAGCTTCTGATGCTAAAAAAGGCCCAGTCTGCGCCTCCTCAAAAGCCAAACTATACACTCATCAGAGAGAGTACAACTAAAAGTGGGAGTGGGAGCCAGAAGCTCTCTAGTCCTCCATGCCGTGGAATACCGAGCTAGCTAAGTGCCTCGGACCAGAAATGCAGCGGGGTACTCTATCCCTTCTACCAGGCAAGTCTGATCATGTCCGAACTGATACCGAAACCGGAAAGGAAAATAGAACACACAGTGTGTCATGCCAATCAACTGAATCCCTGGATGGCGAGTCATACTATAGCTCATTGCCGGCAGATTGAGCCAAGGACAACGCTAAGCAATGCGGTCTGCGGATAAACTGCGCATCCAGTTGCACCACCATCCCTCGTCTGGGGCATCGACTAGACGTCGTCGGAAGAAATAGCTGTGAGCTGAGTACATGGGGCAGGAGTCCACAATCTTCAATTTGTCCATCAACCATATCTGGGGAGGGATTAAAAATGAGAGATTAAAGAATAAAAAGGTGTACATTGAGAGAAAAAGTAAGAAAAGGATTTTGAGAGAAAAACCGAGCCTGAGGACCAAGTGATGTGAGAAATATATGTGAGATAGGGTGGGAAACATTACCTGCAATAGTAGTGGACTCCCCGCCAAGCTAGCCATCTCCCAACGATGAAAAGCGTCCAAACCTATCAATGTCTCAGCTAATGTCATGGCGATGCAGCTCTTGCCCTTTCTTAAGCCTTGCGCGACTTCAATCAAACGAGTGCTGAACCCACCAGAGCCTGGGGCAAGCAAGAAATGAGACAACACGCACAAGCAAAGTGCATGTTGTTGATAACCCTGCCAGTCATGATCGCTGCGGTCACCGGCATCAGAAAATCGACGAATCAAGCTGGGGATATCTAGCACTCCATCGCGAGTCAATGACCGAGCGTCATGCAGAGTGAGCCCACACATCCATCCTAAGGCTTGGACGTGGCCAAAGCAGAATTGCAGCAAAATTTCCTCCTCGCACTCGGATTCCATTAAAGCTTGGAAGTCTTCAAATGTGAGACACATCTCTTGTCCGCCAAAGCTAAAGACGTGTGTTACTGGGTTCCAAAACCTTGTCGCGACATGAAGAAACGGAAAACGCAGCGGGGTGCGGCTCAACGTGAATAGTGCATTTATGCCAAAGCCTCGGAAATTCACCTGTTCCGAGCCATCCAAGGAAGCAATCCAATTCGTGAGATTTTGGATAAGAAACGCCTCCATTTTGGTGCAAAACTGAGTTGGAATAAGGGAACCACGAAGCTGGAACCTTTGTAAAGGATAAGACACTGTTTGGAGGACAAGTGTCAGAAAACTGGAGGTTCCCAAATCAAGTGGTCGGCCAGCTACTTTTTTGGGCTGCAGATAGAAAAACTGGTCGGCAGGCCCCTTTGGTGGTCGGCCATGAGCATGAAAGTGGTTTACACATATTTCTTGCCTCTAGGAGTGAGACTCTAACTTCCCCATGTGCTGGGAGTGCTGAAGGTTCGAGTT
This sequence comes from Camellia sinensis, assembly GCF_004153795.1. Lineage (NCBI taxonomy): Eukaryota > Viridiplantae > Streptophyta > Magnoliopsida > Ericales > Theaceae > Camellia > Camellia sinensis. The sequence goes on from NW_021028198.1 coordinate 134,515, forward strand.
TACCTTTGTTTCGGATGCATTTCGTCGCTTTGTTTATCGAGTTGTTGCTCATTTGTTTATCGAGTTGTTGCTCATTTTGTTCATCGAGTTATTGCTCATTTGTTTATCGAGTTGTTGTTTATTTGTTCATCGAGTTGTTAATTCGTTCAACAAATTATTTTTGGGTCGAGTTGTTTAGTTTGTTGCGTCGGTTCACTACCTGACTTGGCAATACACGTTGTTCTATTTTCATTCAAATTTCATTTTTGTGCAAAAGGGTGCGATGTGATGCTCAGAATACAAATACCACACTCTTTGAACGAAAAACCATTTTCATTCCACCATAGCTCCTTTTTACAACATTTACAAAAGGGTACAAGTTTTGGAAGAAAAATAAAACTGCCTAAGCTGTACAATGTGATACAACTACATGTAAAAAGAAAAATAAAACAGGAACATCTGCATCAGTGCCATCAAGCTCAAAACTGAGAGGCCCTCTTCACCCTCTTCAGCTGAGCAGTCTCCGTGCCACCGGCACCGGCACCATCATCTGAATCGGAGTCACCGTCCTTGGAAGCCTTATCGGTGTCGCCTCCGTCCTCTGAACCGAAACCTGAGTCATCGTCCCTACCTGCAGATGTCTCAGACTAAGGATGTGCCAACTCCTCTTCCTCGCTAGACTCATCATCCTGTCTGACAGGTGCTCTGCGTCCGCCTCGGCCGCGTGCTGAGACTCCTCCCCTAGCTACTCGAAAAGGCCTGGATGGCCTAGTCCGCAAAGGCGGGATCTGAAAAGGACAATTTGAATGCGTCAGCCAGTATGTATATCAGATACAGATGCAAGAATTACATAGAGTGGGTGCATGCAAATATAGTGTGTGAATGCGATGTGTCAGATGTGCTCTACACATGGAATGAATCAATAAAGTGAAATGTTCAGTTTCCATATGTCATCAGAAACATGATAAATGCGAGGAAATTGAGAAGTACCTGAACGCCGGAGGCACAAAGCATCGTCTCCCTCTGCAGAACCATACCCTTGAGTGAAGCCACCACTCCGAGTAACCCCTCAGTATACTCTCTGGGAGGCTGCACACACAAGGTCAAGTCATCAATGAATGAATGAATGTCTAAATATCTGAGTGATAAATGAAAACTTCAAAACATACCGGTGGTGAGTCAAGATCACTGACGTATCGATGGTCGGGCATTGGAGGCTCCAGCGGAATCGGGAAAGAAGTCCCATACTACCAGCTCGTCTGCTCGGTCGGAAGATCTGGCCATCCAACATACTGGCCAGTCGAGGGCATCCATTCGGTCCTGCCCCTAATTGAGCCTGCCCTGCTAGTCGAAGAAAGGCCTCCAGCTCGGGCACAACTCAAGGAAGGCATGTCAATAGCTCTCCTCCTAGGGATACGGGCACCTGACAGCGGGGGCATCAGGTACGCATGGCGATATGTCGCGTAATCCCCCTCCTCCAGAAAAAGAACTGCATCAATACCCAGCATGAGGTCCTCCATCTTCTGGGCATAACATCCCCTGCGAACCGCATCTCTGGTGGAGGCAATGAGGGAACGTCCTGATCGGAGTTGCCCATTGTCTGGCGCATGAAGCGCTCTCCGAGGAACCAGGCTCTGCCGACTGGTCCCTCAAGCAGAACCCTATATCGCGATGTGCCCCATGCCGCAGCAAACAGAAATCGAGGATTCCCTAGTATGGCTATCCAAGGCTACCAGGACACCTGTGGGTAGCAAGTGCATAAATTGATTAGATGTCATAAATATGCAAGATAAATCAAAGCAGAAAGCATGAAGAACTAAGAGTTCTAGATTACCTTCGTCGCTCATACAGTATCGAAGAACTGTCGGAGAGAGGACAAAATCTCCTGGGGCCTGGGTCGACACTGACCCTCAAATCTGCGCGAGTAAGAGATCTCAAGGGGTGCCTCGACCTCTAGCTCAGGGGCCAGCGTCGGGAAGTACGCATAAACCCATAGCTGTGAAAGGTAAGACAACAGCTGTCAGAATACAGAATGCTGTGTGCAGTGTACAATATACGGAATGCTGAGTGCAGAATGTCAGAATACAGAATGTTGTGTGCAGTGTACAATATGCAGAATGTTGAGTACAGAATGTCAGAATACAGAATGTTGTGTGCAGTGTACAGTATACAGAATGCTGAGTGCAAAATGCTGAGCGTAGAATGCTGGGTGTAGTGTACAATATACAGAAAATACAGGAAATGCAGAATACTGAGTGCAGAATGTAGAATGCAGAATGTGATGTGTGTAGTATGCAGTGTACAGATAATCAAAAGCAGAACTATAAATTAAGAGGGTAGAATGTACCTCCCTGGCTCGCCAGTAGCCTCCAACTTTGGTCCCCCGCTCACGGGAGGTCGCGCTCATGTAGTAGTAAATGGTAACAAGGCCCGCGCTACCCCAATCATACTGACTGACCCATGATAGGTCCACCAGAGCACTAAGCAGATAAAGCCCAATTGTGTTCTCCCTGTTGGAGAACAGTGTAGTCCCAAGGAGGAACATCAAAAATCCCCAGGCGTATTGCCGTACGGTCTCAATGGTCTGGGGCGAAGTCCCCCTGTACTGCTTGGAAAACCAGGTGTACCTGACCCTGCTTGATGATCTGTCGATCGGTGGACAGGCTTCGAGCAAATAAACCCAAGTGGCCGCCCACTCACCCATATCTGCGTCGTATTGGATTGGCCGGCCTGCAACGTCAAGGCCCGTCAACATGGAGAAGTCATATGGGGTCATCATCATGTCCCCAGTAGCTAAACAATGGAAGGAGTTGGTGGTGTCCCACCACCTCTCTACAAGTGCGCCTAGGAGGGTCCTACTCGCTGGATGACGTGACAATCCTGCAGAGAATAGGCCAAACCCTACCTCATCCACTATATGTCGGACAGCGTCCAGGAGCTCCATGTACCGCTCCCTCGCGAGGATGGACCCATAACCCCGTGTGAAACGGGAATATACCTGCATTCAGAACGAACAGATATATTCAATTTCAAAATTCAAATGTGTGAGCTGCGTGTTCAAATTCAAATGTGTGAGTTGCGTGTTCATAATGAAATGTGTGAGCTGCGTGTTCATAATGAAATGTGCGAGCTGCATGTTCAAATTCAAATGTGTGAGCTGCGTGTTTAGAATGAAATGTGTGAGCTGCGTGTTCAGAATGAAATGTGTGAGCTGTGTGTTCAAATTCAAATGTATGAGCTGCGTGTTCAAAGTAAAATGTGTGAGCTGCGTGTTCAAATTCAAACGTATGAGCTATGTGTTCAGAATAAAATGTACGAGCTGCATGTTCAAAAGTGAAAAATGAGCTGTGTGTTCAGAATGTGTTGTATCAGCTGCGTGTTCAAAGTAAAATGTGTGAGCTACGCGTTCAAATTCAAACGTATGAGTTGTGTGTTCAGAATAAAATATATGCGCTGCGTGTTCAAATTCAAACGTATGAGTTGCGTGTTCAGAATAAAATGTACGAGTTGCGTGTTCAAAAGTGAAAAATGAGCTGTGTGTTCAGAATGTGCTGTATCAGCTGCATGTTCATTAATTAAAAGTGTACTGCGTTATGGACAAATGGGTTCAGATTGAGCAGTGTGCTATAAACCTATCGTGTTATGGACAAATGGGTCCAGATTGACCGGTGTTTTATATTAATTAAAAGTGTACTACGTTATGGACAAATGGGTTCATATTGAGTAGTGTGCTATAAACCTACCGTGTTATGGACAAATGGGTCCAGATTAAGCGGTGTGTTATATTAACTAAAAGTGTACTGTGTTATGGACAAATGGGTTCAGATTGAGCAGTGTGCTATAAACCTACCATGTTATGGACAAATGGGTCCAGATTGAGCGGTGTGTTATATAAATTAAAAGTGTATTGCTTTATGGACAAATGGGTTCAGATTGAGCAATGCGCTATAAACCTACCGTGTTATGGACAAATGGGTCCAGATTGAGCGGTGTGTTATATAAATTAAAAGTGTACTGCGTTATGGACAAATGGGTTCAGATTGAGCAGTGTGCTATAAAGCTACTGTGTTATGGACAAATGGGTCCAGATTGAGCGGTGTGTTATATTAACTAAAAGTGTACTGCGTTATGGACGTTGAGTTCAGATTGAGCAGTATGCTATAAACCGAATACCGTGTTATGAACGTTGGGTTTAGATTGAGTGGTGTGCTATATTAACTAAAAGTGTACTGCGTTATGGATGTTGGGTTCAGATTGAGCAGTATGCTATAAACTGAATATCGTGTTATGAACGTTGGGTTCAGATTGAGCAGTGTGTTATCTTACTAAAAAGTGTACTGCGTTATGGACAAATGGGTTCAGATTGAGCAGTGTGCTAAAAAACTGAATACCGTGTTATGGACTACGTGTTCAGATTGAGCGGTGTGTTATGTTATGAAAAAATGTACTGCGTTATGGACTATATGTTCAAATTGAGCCGTGTGCTAAAAAAATCCAATGCTGTGTTATGGACTGCGTGTTCAGATTGAGCAGCGTTATGAGCCGTGTGCCAACTAATCGAATACTGTGTTATGGACTGCGTGTTTAGATTGAGTAGTGTTATGAGCCATGTGCCAACTAATCGAATATTGTGTTATGGACTACGTGTTCAGATTGAGCAGTGTTATGAGTTGTGTGCCAACTAATCAAATGCTATGTTGTGAACTGCGTGTTCAGATTGAGCAGTGTTATGAGCCGTGTGCCTACTAATCGAATGCTGCGTTATGAACTGCATGTTCAGATTGAGTAGTGTTATGAGTTGTGTGCCAACTAAACAGAATGCTGTGTTATGAACTTCGTGTTCAGATTGAGCAGTGTTATGAGCTGTGTGCCCAAGGTGTGCTGTGTGCCCAAAATGAGCTTCGTGCCAAGTTAGCAGAGTGCTGTGTATGAACTGTGTGTTTAGAATAAGTGAAGTGTTGTGTATGTAAATGTGCAAGAAGTGCAAAATACAATGCTGAAAATGCAAAAGTGAAGTACGTAGCTCATGCGCGTGATAAGATAGATGAGACTCCAGATCTCGTAGCAGCAGGTCTGTAGGTGCCCGCTGTGCGAAGTCCGTGAAGTGGTAGAAGGTGCTAGGAGGTAGGATTTGCTCCTCCGGATCGTACTCCTCTAGGACGAATAGCTGTATCCTCGGAGGCAATGGTACGATATCGGGCTCATCCTCTGCATATGGAGGACCTCTTCCATACGGGATATCGTCGGCCATCTGAAGAAATCTGCAAAGTATGAAAAAATGGCAAAAAACGAGCGAAATGAGCCAAAATTACGAAAAGTCAACAAAAGTCAACTCTCGGGAAGAGAAAAAGTCAACAAAAGTCAACGCCCGAGAAAAGGTGCTAAACTTTGAGACAAACATACCTCAAGTGGTGAAAATGGAGAAAGAAGCTCCGAAAACAAATTCTAATAAGTTAAAAACGAAGAGAATCGAAAGTTTTCACGAAACAACTTCGCGTGGGGCGTTGGCAAACGCGTATAAAGTGCAGATCGGAGAGAGAAAAGGGTTTGGGAGCAAAGGAGAATGTATTTCAGCCTTGGAGGTGTGATACAAACTGATTTGGAGTTGTGTACTTAAAGAACCGAAGCTAAAAGGCCAAACTACCCCGAAATTCAACAAATCGGTCGACCAGCCAGTTTTTCTGGTCGGCCGACCACTTTTATGGGCAACAACTGGTCGGCCACTGATATAACTGGTCGGCCACCCTCCCGAATGATCTTTAGGGCTCCATTGTTCTCCCTATGCATTTTGATGATGATTTGAGTCCTCGGCCCTCGGGAAAATACAAGAAAAGTACACTTTTCGGCTCAAGAATATCCCTGCGGGAACTTCAATTCAAGTCTTCGATGTGTAGCTCATCGTTACTCGTCAAGAGCAAGGTGTATCCTTTTTGAGTATGTTGTGACACTTCCAAGAGGTAAATCGGGGTTACATTTGAATTACACTTTTCTCTTTTGGTATTTCGTTTCAAACACACATTTGAAGTTGCGCATTTCTTTCGCATTACCTTGCACTTTCCACACGCGTTGTCGCGCACGTTTCACCTATATTGTTATGCACACCACTTGTCGCATTGTTATGCACTCATTACTTTTGTTCTCACGCTCGTTTTGCTTACATCATTATACGCACTCCTTCCGCATTGTTATGCATTACACTTAGGTTGCATTGTCGTGCACCCTTCCACTTGTGTTGTCACACACTTTTCACTTGCATTTCTATGCATGTTTTTAACGATATTGTATCTGTTGAGTTCCTTTCTTTTGCAGGCACGATATTGTATGTACGGTTCATTTGAGGCTGGCACGGCCAGACGAACTCGACGGTATTGTATTCTCCGCGTGAAACGTAGCGAGAATTGTATAATTCTTTTACATCCTCTCTGCATGTAATGTAGTTTGGTTCGTATTCGCTTGCTTAAACTGTTGCATTTATTATGTATATTTGCTTCGTTACAGCGTTCTTTGCATGATCATAAGTTATGTTCAGCTTTGTGTATGTCATTTGCATCTTGCCCCAGCCAGCAGGCGTATCTTTTTATTATCTTGCATGTTTGTCCAAGTCTTCGGCCTTGTCAAAAATGGGTCGTCTCTGGACTTTGACATTCATTCCCATCACTTATGACTTTCGAGTTCTGTCAAAGAGGGGTAACTATAGACACCCCATTTTTGACTGACCTTAAAACTCAGACGTCATCGATTGAGTGCTCGGTGATGGTGCATGTTGTGCTTATTTAGAGGTTTGGGAGTTTTGGCTGAGTGCCCTGCCTTCGGGCCACTGAACTCTTTTGTGCTTCAGCTCGGTTTGTGGACCGAACTTTCTGTCTCTTCCCCGGAGGGAGGGAGAGGTCTTGTAGACCATCTCTTTGTGGTCCTAGACCACTTTTTGTGGTCGTAGGTCACTTTTCTCGTTTGGAGACTAGTTTCCGGTTTTCGGAGCCTTCGGCCGCACGCCTTGTCTCGGGACCGCTAAACGTTCTCCGTTTGGCATGGTTTTTGAACCACACCTTGTTGCCTCTGCCTAGAGGAACACTGTAGTCCGAGAGACCACTTTCGTGGTTGCATACCACTTTTGATGCTCATAGACCAGTTTTCGAGGCTTTCGGCCGCTTGCTTTGCCTTCCGATCTCTCGTCTTGCATCCGTTTTGGTTTGTTTTTGGTACAAACCTTGTTTTCCTTGTTGGAAGGTGGTACAAGGGTGGGAGACCAGTATTGCTCTTGGCCGACCACTTCTTCCTCTGCCAGCTAATTTTTTGGTCGGACAACTGGCTTTCTTGGTCTTTGGGGCATCTTTTCTGGTCGACCACCACACCACTGCATTGTTTTCATGCCCTGGACTCTCTCCCACCATGGCCGACTAGTTTTTGCTCTCAGAGACCACTTGAAGTGGTCTGCCGACCACTTTAAGTAGAAGGCCGACCACTTCAAGTGGTCGGTTGCTTTTTGACACCTTTTTTGGAGATATTTTCCTCCAGCTATGCCAGCTGGAGGACATTGGGGCCATCCTCCATACGTGTATGGAGGGATTGCCTTGGTGCTTAGCTTATCCTAGAAGCTTTGCCTTTCCTCTTCTATAAGAGGGAAGCTCCTCCTCCCTCCTCTAGGTTCAGAAAATTGCCCTTAGAGAGATACACATAGTTTTGTATCTATCTTGCTTGGTTCTTCATTTTTATACTTCAAAAGTGTAGATTTGTCTTAGTTTAACACACAAACACACACTCAAACAACTTCCTTTGGTTGCTGAGGTGCTAAGGGATTTTTTTTAGTGTTCTTGGACTGGTTTACGCTTAAAGAGGCTGCTGGAGTTGCAGTTATAAAGGAGGTCTTCAAGGGTGAGTCTTTAGCCCTTAAATCCCCCATTCTTGCTTAAGCTTTTATCCCTTCTTGCATCTTTTTTCAAACTTAACTCATAACTAGAAAAAGTTCTGTTTTTAAGTGCTTAAAATAGTTGTTTTAGGTCACTTTTTCGTTTGGGGTGTTTTACTCCCTCTTAGGCCTTGTTAGGCCTTGTTTTGAGCCATCCCTTTAGGCTCTTGGTGAAGCCTTTGCATGACCTTTCTACCACTATAATCCAGAGGATTTTTAGTGGTGGACAGGTGGTTTTGGTGTCCTAAATAGGATAGGGTCATCCCCTCTTCTTGTATTTTGTATATTAGCTTCATATGCCTCATGTTTGAGCACTTTTGTTAAGCTTGTGTTGGCTTGTTCTTAGCATTTATTTGTGGTTATTTTGCTAAGGCATACCACTGTTTTTGCTTTCTTTGGTCACTTTATACATGGTCAATACACTTGTAGTATAAATCACACAAACTAGTTTTATGTGCTTCATGAAATAGCATGTCATTCTAGCTTATTTTCTTTCTATTTCAGCATGTTTTTGGTGATTTTTTTCCATGTCATCACTCTGTTTTGGTTTGGTTTGGTTGGGTTGACCCTTGCATGCTGTTCCATGAAATAACCTAACATGCATCATGTTGTAACATGTCATTTTAGCATGCTTTTGGCTTAGCTCTGAGAAGACTTTGTTCATGTTTTAGCATGTTTAAGGTCTGATTTGTGTTGTCTCGGCCATGCATGACTTGTTTTCTATAGCTATGGTTCAACCTAGCTTATTAGCTTTGTGTGTTGAGTCCTCTAGCATGCATTACTTGGATTATTTCAATGATTTGGCATCATTTATTATGTGATTTCAGTCCATGTTTCATGGTCACACACTTGCATTTATCACCTATTCCATGCTTTGGATAGTTTGTGTTTTATGCCTTAACATGAACCATTGCGTATGCCTTCATGCCATAGCTTGCGAGCTCTCATTTCAGTGCTTATTTGGGGCTATTATGCCATGATATAACTCTAATTTTTATTGGTTAAGTCATTCCATGCTTGGTCTTAGTAGGTGTAGTGTAATCCACCCTATTTGCCTTGCATATTCCATGTCTTATTCCCTTCATGCTAGCACATTCTGGCTTCTTTCCATACATGTTTTAGACTCATTTTAACATGTTCTAGGACTGTGTTGGGTTGCCTTGGTCACATGCTTCATGTTTTGTATACTTGTAGTACAAATGCTCTTGCTTGCCTCAAGCTTTGAGCACCATTGCATGCTTCATTTGTCTTGTGTACATGATTTGGCGTTACTTAACATGACATTCACTACAATAAATACAACATTTTATAGCATGCAATGAATGCTATCTTAGGTAAGTGATAGCATTTATTAGAATGTTATGTTAGCCCAAGTTATTAAAAGTCTATTATTTTTTATAACATTTATTAATTGCTATGCATAAATGCTATAAAAAAATATATTATAACATTCTTGGAATGCTATGAAATGGTTGAAAATTTCTTTAAAATATAACTGTAACTATTCATGTATGCTATAATAAAATGTGACACTATATTTTGTGTAAATTTTTTGGCGATATGGTTTTTTCAATGCTACTATTCAAGTATTTTCTTATTTAAAAATAAAAATGTGTTAATTCATTCAACATCAATATTTAAAAACCTCACTCATTGCATAAAGGCCAATATCATTAAAGTAGAAAACAGAAACACTCATTAAAGGACCGAAATAATTACATTGTTTTCGTATCAAAATCTAATCAACATATCAACAAAACATAGCTTATAAACATTTCAAAAAAAAAAAAAAAAAAACTACTGATGAACTCAGTCAAATATCCTATTACTTCATCTACAATCTTCACATCCTTTGAGGTTACTCCAGGATGAGTTTTGGCCTCTCTTCTTTGTGAAGACAACTGCAATAAATAAATAAAAATAATAATCAAATCCCTTAGTTAACAGAAGCATTTAAAAAGGTAAGGGTAATTAATTAAACAATCAAGAAAGCCAAGGGATTAAATCTTGGTTTAATCCCCAAGCCAATAAAAAAAATTAATATATAAAGAATTCAATTTTCAGATCAATGGCTTTAATTGGATTTACATAAAGAGTATAAAACTGACTAAGTAACTTTCAAGTGTAAACTATCAAGCAACAAATTGGGAAAACAAATATTGCATACTGTCAATCTTTTTCAAAAACTAGTTTGGTGAAAAATAATTAAACAATATATAAATTTTAGGGGGAATTACTTGTTAGTAGGACAAGAAAAAAAATTGCCAAAACAGAAGGTACAAGTTGTTCTGTGGTGGAGTGCAAGTGAAAAGCTGTGGGGTTGCCATCCCTCTCCATGTTTATGTATATATATATATATTTTATCTGTTTCATTGAAAATTAATTCCCCCTTATATATTGTTTTCTCCTTCTGGGCAGAAATAATTTATAAAAATTATTTATTTTTTGGTGTTTATTTTTGTCAATATACTTTCTAAACGTTTACAAAAGAATTCAAAAACAAGTTATAATAAGTAACCAAACAAAGACTACCCAATTCCTTCAAAACCCACTTCTTCAGAATATTCATTAGCAATAATACTTTAATCCAATGAATTACATTAATAGATAAGCAAAGATTGATAGTATAAGAAAATGGAACGGTATATTATACGTACATATATGTATATATATCTATATCTGTTACATGCACAAAGCAAAATGAAGACAAAAATCAACACAATCCATAAAGTACTCGAAAAAAATAAGAAGAGAATCAAAGAAAAAAAAAACCTTACAACCTGTATCGTATCCCATGTCCTTTGCATTTGAGTTCAGTTGATGATCATAGAGGCTTAATATCAAAACAAAATAGCAACTATAATCAATACATATACATATTATATATAATAGATTTAGCAAGAAAGGAGAGAGAGAGAGAGAGAGAGAGAGATAACCTTTAGGAATAACTAAAACCCAAGTGGATTGATATTGTAAAAGAGAAAAATTAGGAGAGACATTCGGAAGTGGCCTTCAAAGGCGCGGTATGTTTGCCGCTATTTTATTTTATTTTTCAATATCGTAATATTTAGAATTATAGCATTCATAAAATGTCATTAAAATTTTCAACTTACCCAACTTTTTACCACATTTATAAAATGTTATTAAAAGTTTAATAAATGTTATAATAAATGTAATGTAATCTTCTAATGTTATATATTCCTACAAAATACTATAAAAGCATCATATGCAGTAGCATTTTCGGTAAAATGCTATAAAAATATGTTATTAAAAGCACTTTTTGTTGTAGTGATTTCTAAGCATTTAGCATTTCCATGCTCCTACCGCAATCATGCTTTAAGTGCCTTTGAGTGTTATGCATTGTTGCCTAGCTTATGCTTTAGCTCGTATGCTTGCATGCCTAGGCCTTTGAGCCCTCGTCTCAGCATGTTTAGGTCCTTATTTTGACCTACTTGAGCTCTGTCCATGCTTAGTTCATGCATA